>VXBB01024219.1:245749-301745 GCA_013399915.1 Illadopsis cleaveri | reverse complement strand
AGGGGGAAGGACAATTTATGGCATCCAGAAAATTAAAGAAAACACCTTTCTAAAAGAGTTAAGGAGAGTAACATTTCTATTCACAGTTTAGCATCTGAAGGATTGTAAGAAAGAGTACAAAATTTTCTTTCCTAAAGTAAGGCATTGGATTTTTTTCTTTTTTTAATGCTCTTGCATATTGCAGGAAGCAATATGTTAATACAAAAGCAAAACTCTGCAGAAGACACATTTAATTGGCTAATTCACACTGGATTTCTTTTTCTTTTATACTAAAAGTTGACAAAACACATTGGCAACCTCTGATATACAGAGTGCTTCACATAAATTATATTCTCAACCACTTCCTTATTATGTGAGTAAATCAAGTAAGTAATGAAAATAATCTGTGAACATCTTTGCTTTCCTCTTTATGAAGATTCTGAAATCAGTGGTGGGATCTGTTCTATCTACATGTGATGCTCACCTTGAAGCTTAAAACTTGTATTGCTGAAGATAAGCTTTTCCAAACAGGTTCCAGACCAAAAACTCCCTGCTAGACTGAAGTATTGTCATCAGGAAAGGGCCAAACAACTAAGCTGCAGTAGCTTATCTTTTATCTCTTGAGTTGCCCTCACCAAGGGTATGCACAAGTCTCACCCTATCATACTTGTACTGCATGAAGACTGGAATTTTAGGATAAGAATTTCTCACATAGTAACAATGGCCCTGGAGCATACTCACTATCAAAGCAGCACAAGACAGAGATACTTTACAGCCTTCTACCCACAGTCCAACTGGGATTGGCAAAGCCCAAATAAGTAGATGAGAGGCACCAAGGAGCAGATCCATTATTAAATCTGCAGCCTTCCTGAAACACCTGAATGGGGATATGTGAGATACTAAGACTTCTTATTTGGGGGGCCAAGACTGTGACTACTTATTTTATGTCATCATACAGCCATTTACAACTGTAAATATATTAACATTCCTAGAGATTAAAGGGTCTATATCCCCTGCCAGTGCTTCCAGTCAGCCAGACTCCTGTGGGTATTTCATTCAGTGAAAAGACATTATATTACACTCAAGCATGACAGTCCTCGTAACATACACACTTTGTAGGAGGAGCTCCACACTTGTGCAAGTGAACAGTTACAACACACAATATTCCTGCCACCTTGGAACTGACTACTGCCTTTGAATTTCAGTCTGCCTGCAAACAGCAGTTGGAGCAAGAGCAAGCTGTTTGGGATGGAAAAAAGTGACATTTATTTGTTCCATAAAAGCCTTTTCAGGTTTAGCTGAACAAGGATGTTCAACTGCACCGCCCTTCCCTCATGTTGAGCAGGACAGCACTGGCTGCCTGCCAAGAGACCAACTGAACACAAACCTTGAGGATCCTGACCCTTTGCTCCCAAAACAAACCTCCAGCATCACTGCACACAGAAGCTGCCAGAGCTACTTTCAAACTAAGGTTAGATACATTCCCTCATCTTGGAAGCCTTGGCAATAAAAGCCTATTTCTCAAAGTATTGCTCTTACAGCAATCCCAGGGAATACACAGCCCTTCCACATGCTGCACATCCTTGAGGGATGTACTCAGCAAACCATCTCATTTTTAGCTGTTTAGTTATTAGTTTACCAGTGGACAATGCTAAGGTCATTGCAACAGGAAGAACCCAGTTCAACACGGCAGTTGCACACAAGATGGTTTTAATCTTGCATCTGATTTACAGCATGTAAAGATGAGCACATGCTCATCTTGCATCTCGGGACAGAACATAGTCTTGACAACCTTTTTTCCCCATTTCCAGAGAGCCTGACTCAGGAGCTCTTGAATTCCTCGTATTTTTCCCTAGACATACGCCTACACTTATCTTAGTCACTTGCAGAAGAGCCAGCAAAAAAACAAATTACGTGGAAACTTACTGAAACCTGGGCTAATAAATCTTTAGTGTCACATATCTGCCACCCGAGTGGAAGAACTGGCAGCAGCAATGATCTGTCTGGGCTTGGCTCCAAGCACCAAATGGCAGTGCAGTGATCATAGTCTCCTCTAACTGCTTTTTCCAAACTCCATGTATTCTGCCCTGGTCGAGGTAACAGATCCTGATCGGTCTCTCCCCTCACTCCCAAACTTCAGTTTTAGTGCTAGGCTGAAAGGCAACATGCTTAGGCTACAAAATAAGCAGTCATCTCTGCTTCTCAACCACATTTGTAACCTTGTCTCAAGCATCCTCCTCAATATTAATTCCTTGTCCAATTTGCCTTTTTGTTTTCACTCCTTCAGATACGTTCTCTCATCCCCATCATGTCTTTCACTCTGCCCACTGGTTCCTAATCCCAGCATGGATCCAGCTTCCAAACTTCAAGCTGCTGGTCTTGTGTTGTGGCAGCTGGTCAACAGCTCCTACTTGTCCCACTCAGCTCCTGATTTCATTGCCTGTACACTTTCACCAGGCCATCTCCCCGCTTTTTCCTGCCAGGGAAGCAGCAGGCACAAGTTGAAAAAAATCCAGTATGTTTATTTTAAATAAACAATTCTTTGCAGCAGCCTTCTCTCTCCTGCCAACCTGTACCCTCATTATTATGCCCAGATTTATCTCCTCCTAAGGCAGCCCTGAATTGCAAATGCATGGAAAGTCCTGTTGAATTTCACACAGCCCTTATGAACTGAAACATCCTCAGTGCAGCCAAACTCAATTTTCTTCCTTGGAAACTGAGTAATAATAAAACATTTCTAAATAACTCACTTAGGCACAAGAGTATTTTTCCACCATTTCAGTCTTGGAATGAAAATAATTGGAAAATTTCAACCAGAAGGATTCAAAATGAGACCAGCAACCAGCACAACATTTTGGTTTAGGCCACCGAAGTCTGTTAGTATTACACACACTGAGAGCAGCTTTTTCTTTCCCATCATAAAGATACAAACCTTCATGAAATAAGCTTTAGGTAAGTTTTAGAACTGAGTAATACAAGGTCATATTAAGTCCAAGAAAGCTCACACTTCTAAAAAAAAAAAAAGATATTATAGTTTATTTACAAAAAAATACACGAACCAACAACCAGCAAGACATTTTTCTGTTAAAAATAGTAGCAGTGCTGATTTCAAGCTACCTGTGATCTTCTGTACCAAAGGTGTCCATCCATCTTAAGAACCAAAACATTTAGTGTCCTCTAAATATCTGCATTGATTTAACACAAAGTAACAGGTATCCAACTGTTATCCAAAAGGTGGTGCCAAAAAATCCCAACAAACGCTAAGATACATTAAGAATTCTTTTCTCTAATTAGTAGTATATGTCATACAAGCACATGCCGTGACACAAGTTTGGGTCAAAATAACTCTCACAACAGTCCAAGAAAGAGCAAGAAGGAAATATCTGGCGTTTGGAACTCTTCCTATTGGCCTCTCTTTTTTCCATCCCTAGCAGTTGAGAACTCTGGGGTTTGTTTTTTCCACTTTTTAAGATTCCAGATTCACTAACAAATACCTACTTATTTGATTGCTGAGCAGATTTTAACTTTATGTATATGACATTTTGAAAAACTACTAAATTATGACTGATCACATTTCTTGGCTGATAACCAAAGGCCAATCATACAAAATTAATTGCGAAGACATTTGTTATTTGCTGAAAAACGAATTACCAATGTTTGCTTCTAAAAAAAAAAAAAAAGGAATTAGCTTGATTCTTTTCCTTCTTACAATCATGACAGACTGACCTCCACTTCTTTCCTAAACCTTTGCTTTGCTTCTATATCTCCAAAGATAAAGACTTCTGCGCTAAATAACAGTAAAACAGGGAGGGGGAAGCTTATATTTTCGTATCTTACATTGCTGAGATTTTTCTTCTGAAAAAGCTTCCAGGATAATTCCAATAGAAATTCAGTTGTGTGACTGATTCATATCACACACTACATGTGAAACTAAAACTTTAACATTCAACTACTTCCAGACACACATGACCATTTTTTAAAAAAGAAAATACCTAAACTATGATGAGTATTTTTCTAAATTATGAGGTCTTTGTCTATTATTCTCAAATGACATTACTTTTTTTTTTCCCCAATTCAATAAAAATACAACAGTACTACCACTTCAACTTCTATTTATGTCAAATTCTAATTGTCCTAAAACCAGTACAAAAGTAACATGACAGCTCTCCATTGCTTAAAGCATTTGAGGGTGGGCTTGTTTTTTTGGTGGGTTTTTTTTTCATGCTTAACAGTAGTTAAACTACAATTTCAGTAGGGGATTATTTTACCATTAATGTTGAATGCTACATTCAGCAAGTATTTGTTGCTAATAACCCCCAAATGCCCTCTGGTATTTGGTAGAAAAGACCACTCAGAGCTATTTACCTTCAAGAATTAATGAAGAGCAGGTGTAAAAGCCAGGTTTCATAATGGTCTGTTTTTGATAAAATAAGCATACTGTAACATAGATGCATAATAAATCTTTATATGCACAGTAGTTACTCTCATTTTTCACGGTTTTGCTATCCGGATAGTTTCAAATTACACCCAACTGTTCAGTACACACATCAGCTAAGAGTCCCTGCAAAACACATTTTAACTATTACTTCACCATTATTAAATCTTTCAGGAAACTTCCTTACTCAGTGTTCAGAACACTTATTTTCAGGCTAACAGGTTCCAACCTAACAAAAGAAAACTGCAAATTCATCCAATCAGCCACGGCTTCAAGGTTCTATATCTCAGTCCAACACTGGGGTCAACTCTAACACTGAGGGAAAGGACAAAAAAATTATGTGCTTTCCCAGAGAGATCCCACAAGGTTGGTTCACATTCATACAGAAATGATTACCATGACAGCCACCAAATGTCCATAAGAACGACCCAGAAGACATCTGCATGTTTTCTTGTTTTTAAGGAAAGCTCTGACCTCTGTAATTTAATTTATCCTCGCGCAATTTTATTTTGAAAATTCAAGAAGAAAAAACAGAGGTGCGTAAGAATACAAGACCTGAGGTCTAGAAGGAAATTACACTGAAAATAGGATTCTGCGTAGATTTCTTAAGAGAATGCAATCACAGACATTTCAGAAATACTTCAAGGGAGAAGACAACACCACAGTGAAGTGCTACTGACAGGTATTTCGTCTTAAATCTTTGATTTTGTGATGTTTACTCTTACCAAAATATGTACCCACTCTTCCTCCCACACACACCATAATTTACTGCACTTCAGACTGACATTTTTATACAACTCAGAATAACTGCAGGTTGTACAATTTCCCCTTTTACTAATTTCAATTATTCAGTTTAGCTGAGGCATAACCTGCACCTTATCAATCACTTTTGGAAAAAAAAGGCAATGCAAACTTGTGTCTACAATTCATTAGAGTTGTGAATAGCTCATTGAACATGACTTTCACACACTCATGCAATCCCACCTTCTGAAAGAACACGAGATAAGGTTACTTTAATCCTTTCAAAGAACTGCACTATTTTGCCTTCCTTTTATCCCTTTAAATATCCTTCCTAGTTAAGAAATTAACATTTTCTCTCATACAATTCTTACACAAATTGTACTTTTACTTTTCTGCATCTCTTGTTAATTACATGATGTTATCTCCAATAATCTATTCATGAAGCACAGATAACTTTGGTTACCAATAAAAGGGAAAACTTAGCATAAATTGCTTAGCACAAAGTTAATCTTATAAAGGAAGGAATAAAGAGGATCTAACAGCTATTATATGATTTATCAGCTTCTCTAAAAGGGTCACTCCACTTTTTTCATGAGACTAATTAAATACCTTAACAATGTCATTGAAACTTCATGAATCTTTCAATAAAATACACCCTGCCTGTACAACATGTTTTCATTTATTAATCTCACTTAAAATGCAAAGAGCTAGGAGAACCCCATTGACAGTTAAGCAGGGCAACTCAGTTAATTCTTCTTATATGGTTTAAATGCAAAGAATAATGACCACTATAACCTATGACAATTAAAACTATAGCCATCTGTCACAAGATGTTAATCCTCTTATTTCAGTAGCCCCCAGACTTTTCAAAAAGCTTTCCTAAACTGCCTACCTTCTGTGCAAGGAACTGACTTTTCATCCTCTTGTGTAGAAAACCCTGCTCATATATCTTGCATATGGTTCAAAAATTTACAAGTAGAAATATGTACCCATATCTTTCACAAAACATGGGTCTTCAAGTTTCACTGTATTCTCTTCTAGTTTGTACAGCATACAGAAAGGAATGACTCGTGGAAGTTTTTTATTATAAAATTAAATTTTGACACCTTTTACATACAGTTTCAATGATTCAGGATTGTTCCTCTGACATTTATGACAATCACGTAAGTCCGTCAAGGTGGACTAAAACCTAGCAAGCACCATGGTTTTCTCAAAAGATTTAGGATAAGATCACCTAATATAAAAGGCACACCTTGAATTAATGCCAATCATTGACAAAAAAAGTTCAGAGTGCCCATAAAAGTCCAGACAACAGTTTTATGTTACCCATATATGAGTC
Source organism: Illadopsis cleaveri (assembly GCA_013399915.1). Classification (NCBI taxonomy): domain Eukaryota; kingdom Metazoa; phylum Chordata; class Aves; order Passeriformes; family Timaliidae; genus Illadopsis; species Illadopsis cleaveri. The sequence continues at coordinate 295,251 of VXBB01024219.1, read as the reverse complement.
TTTTCAAAGTTTCTGGAATATATTTTCTGAGGGGAAAACATACAGAGATAGCCAAGCACTGGTTCAAGTCTGTGGACTGCACAGATTCTGGCACTACAGGCAGATTGAGTCAAAGAGAATGGGTTGGTGTTTTCAACTCAGCTGAAAGTAATTTTTTATATTAAAATGTACCACACAACTTGGACAAGCTCCTCTTTGACACTACACAACTCCACGAGATAAGGAAGAGGGTTAGGCAGAAGTTCAGGTCATCTGTGTAAGAGAAATCACCAATGCCCTATTTCACTTTTTAAGGTCTCGAAATAGAATTCAGCCAACACAGTAAACCAGTAAAAGCAAGGAAAAAAAGGCATGGAATCCCCTGTTATTTAAGCCAACTCATGATCAAATAGCTAAAATAAGTAACACAGGCAATACAGACAAAGATGGGTACTCCCAGCAGGCTGTCAATCCCTAACTGTTCAGGAGACTAAAGCTAAAAGTTAGAACTATTGTACACTAAAGGTGTCCCTTTTCAGCAAGTTTCAGGGCATGCTCACAATACATCCAGCAGGAACAGCTTCATGCTGCAAATGGAGACAAAAACATTCCCAATTTCAGTGCGTTTTTAAGAGAAGGAACAAAGCAGAGAGGCCCATAAGCAACCATTTCTCCACAGGAGAACTTCTGCTTCAGAGAGTCCTCAATGAAATAGACATAGAAAATATACTGGTAACTAGATCCCAACTCTAGATTTAAATTCCTAATTTAAAGTGCTGATGTGCAAAAAAACCACACTCCCATCCATTTTGTATGGATGAAGGAAGAGTGTCTCCAGCAGAGACAGGCCATACTGAGAAATAATTTGACAGACAAGCTGTTGCAACTTGCAGAGACTGAAGGAAGAGTAAACCCAAACTTCTCAAACCACAAACCTAAGAAATTTCTTCAACACTAAATTTTTAAACGAATTCATCTGAAAGATTCAGTTTCACTTCAGTTTGCAATCCTCTGCAGGAGCGGGGTGTAGAAGAGTGCATGATGATTTTTGTTTGGGGCCCTCTAACTTTTAAGATTAGGTACAATACAAACCAATTGGGGAAAGAGTGTAAGAGACAATGTCATCCAGAACAACAAACTCTCCCTTGAAAGATGAAGATTTCATAATCATTTAGTAAAAGACAGTAAAACCCTTCTGCATAGTTTTTGTGCTGAAAGCTAACAATTTTAAAGATGTATAAAAAATTAGGAACCCCTCCTGTTGTTGGAGCTAATGAGATAAGATCTTTCCCCTGGACTTTGCAGAAACTACTCCACGGGAATATCATCACGGTGTTTACATGTATCTTGGTGGCCTGCAAGTCACTAATAATTAGAAACAACTTGAGGCTACGAGTAAACTGGATCATGAATATCAAATTCAAGACTTCCACGTTACACTCCAAGCTTGAAGTTGCAGTTACAATTTATTTAAAAACAATCTGAGAACCTCAGTGTGACCTGGGGATGATGCTTTGCCCTTTAACAAAAAATGGTCAGGTTGTGCTACAAGAAATCAAGAAGCAGCGAGCTTTACAGAAAACAAAAATGAGAATTGCTGCTAACCTGGACTTTGAAAAGGACCTGATTATTTAGTAATTCAATTACTGGATTGATGCTTTTTAGTTCTTTTAGGAAATCTCATTTTTGAGGTGTTTTGTACATCTCTGACCTTACAAACACATTGACGTGGAAACTTTATATACTCAGAGTTCCCAATATGTCTGCAGGTACTATTAATGCACTGGGTAAGAAAGCCTGAACATTTTCATCATTTTTGGGTATCCTACAGTCAATCCATAATATTTCTCTGAATTGCCTTATTTTATTCTAAGAGCACTGACTTACTGCTTTATAATAAAATGAAGTATTTTCACTTTCACATTCTAAGAATTCGCAGGAACTGAAGGCACAGAAGGTGAACAAATACCAGTTTATAGATTTACTCTTTTCCGTATTTATGACACAAATGTACTGAGTAATCTTTTAAAACGACATTTTCTCATCTCAGTGAAATAACTTAAGATAACTATACTATCATCTAATACTCTCTAGTATTATGATACATTTTAGTTCTCTATTCAGTGTTTAAGCTCTAGATTATTCTTACTGTATTGTATTCAGCAGACTGTATATTTTAATTGGATTTCTTTACAGGTCTTGATTTCTGCAAAGTAACTCTTTAACAGTGCTTAATTAATGGCAAAATAGCATATGCATAATACTTTTCCCCTCTTTGCATTGATAAAAATCTGTGCTTTGCTTATGATGTTTTTTCTAAAAGCTTCACATTTTGTTCATAGAAATATACAAAAACCAAAGTACAACCTGTATATCTAGATAAACAACAACTTTTTTACTGGGAGGGTGCCTGAGCACTTGCACCATCCTTGGAGATGTTCAAAAGCCATCCACACATGGTCCTGGGCAACTGGCTTCAGGTGGCCCTGCTTGAGCAGAGGATGGACCAGGTGACCTCCAGAGGTTCCTGTCAACCTCAGCCATTCTGTGAGTCTGTGTTTAGCAGGTACTAAAGTTAAGATTAAAGAAAATCTACCATCATTAACACAGGGGAAAAAAAAATCTACAATACTGGTTTTCTTTGGCTGTGCTAAACAGCAATCACCCAACAAAAAGATAAATGACAGTAACTATAATATAAATGCACAAGTTTTCTGCTCCATTTTACTGTCTACAGAGCACGTGCACACTGGAGCCAACATGACAAGTTAAAGGGTTACTGCATTTAGAAACCTGCTATTTCTCCCTTATTTAATAGCTGTTACCATCATGTTTAGCTGCTGCTGCTCCTCCTGCAGATGGGAATTCACTGATATGATTAAATTTGATGGTATGATAATGTATGGTAATCGTGATTAATCAGAAGCCCACTAGCAAATGGAGGATGTTGGGTATTATGTCACCTGCATTTTAAACCACATTCCCTCTATGGCAGCCTGACAATACTTGACAGCTGGAGCGATCTCATGCTGCATTTGCTTGCTACTACTTATAGATCTGATAAGAGAAAGTGCCCATCATTCCTTCACTATCTTAAGTGCTGTAATTACAGAGCTTTGCAGTCAAGTTGTGAAAACAGTACCTGTTAAAACCCCAAGCCTTTTGCTAGCTGCTGAACAAGCTCTGTCTCACATCTGCAAGGGCTATAATCTGAAAGAAATGTAATTTGATGCAGCAGTCTCATTCAAACATGATTTGCATGAAATGCTGTGTAAAGCAGTATCCAAGAAATGTCAATCAACACCACCTGATGCCATGTACTCTGTTAAATGAAAACAAAATGCTTTCTACACTACCTGTGATCTGCCACTACTACACAGCGATAGAGGGAAAATTTCATTTACTGTTACTCATTATAGTGAAGCCATAGCTAAAGCAAAATAATTGTGAGGAAGTAAGAGAATCATTTTCACAAGTGGCTTTTTATTTTCATTAACAGTTTGTCTCCTAACATGTACAGGTTACTAAATATCAGTTTAAAATGACTGCCTGTGGTCAGATGCAGGACTGTTTATAATTTGTCCTTACTATGAATACTGCAGAATATGAGCCCACATTAATAACAATTGCTAGAAAACTCTTACTCACATGTAGCAAGTCATGATTGAATTTCAAACAATTGGGGAAAAATTCCTTCCTATTTGCATTTCCCACAACACACAGCAAACACTTTTGCAAGGAGTTTTGTTTTCAAAAGCACTGCAAATGTCTGCCTCTACAACCTGTAAGATGTGGTGCAGCCATAGACCCAGGCCCACTGTAATACCACTAAGCCAACCCACGTTTGATAAAACCATGGTGGGGTGATCCATGTCAGTCCAAGGACCTGGGAAAAAAATAAGTGAGCTATATTCTCGTGTGTCTTTTATAATTAACTTGTATAGCACTAATATATTGCTTTTTTAAAATAAATGTTTCAAGCAATTGACCATGAAGGACAGCAACTTCTGTTTTGAGCAATGACTGGTCAATTGTTTAAAAACCTCTGACAGACTAAATCATAACCAAGTGTTTAAAAACAGTGTCTGGAACATAAACAACACTTGAAAGCTCAGAAATCAAACTACTGTTTCCAGAAATGGTGGAAAAAATGAATCAAAACTAATCAACTGCCTTTCACAGCATCCATTTGAGATACCACCTGATGTGGAGATCAAGTGGAAGCATGTTGAATGAGAACATGAAGAAAGCTAACTTAGGTTTTTGCTGTTTATGGAAAAAAAAAGTATTATTTGAGATAAAGATTATTTAAAAAATAAGTTCTAAGTTCAAAAAACAAACCATGTCAAAACCCCCGGGGCCTAACAAAGACATACAACATAGGCTATCCACAAGGTCCTGAGGATAAGTCACCCTATTGAAGTCTTAAAAATACTAAATAAATTATAATTTATGTTTTACAATTCCGCTTCTTCAGACATGAATCCAATAATTACCTGAAAGACACCAACCCAGTGCACTAAAGGTGTCCTAGCAAAAGAGAAAAGCTTTGTGCATTCAAAAATAGCAAAGTCTTCCTGGCACAAATTAGTCAGGTAGAGACTGGTGCCACTTCATCTTGTGCTTGGTGCCACTTCAGACTGTTCCCAGCTTTAGCTCTGAAACTCAAGTTGACCAAACGTGTCTGTGAGCTGGGTACCTGCCCAGCTCACACCACACCCAAGGTGACAGCTTAAGGACAACAGCTAAATCAGAATTTATCCCAGGTTCCTGAAAGCTTTCCTGGCCAAAGGTGTAGAGCTCCATTAACAGGCTCTGCTCTCTCTGCAGCAGCTTCAGAGGAGGATCCAGGTCACGAACACAGGGGGAATGGCCTCACACCTGAGGAGTCCCTCTCTTCTGCCTTTAGCAGTGCAAGGCAGGTTCTCCCCAGCTTCCTCTTCTCCCCAAATGCCCCACACTCCAGCCACAAATCTGGATGCTAGGGATACCTCACAATTTCTGGCTGAAGAACACTGACACCCTCCCTCTGCCACGTTCCATCCCAAAGTGGGCATGATAACACTTCTTTCACTTCTGTATGTCCATAAAATACTGCACACATGTGTCATGTAGTAGTATTACTTTGGTGTTCATTAAGTTAAATAAATGATGTTTGAAGCCAAAAGTTTCTATAATTTTTTCTTCAGGCAAACACTGAAGTACTTCAGACATGGAATGTGCTGGTGGACTCAGATAAGCTGACGGTCCAGATTTTTTCACCCCTTAACTTCCAGCTTCACACTCACTAATGCTCTGGCCTCTGTAATAGTCAGATAGCAGCAGCCTTTATATAATATAAAGTGTTCAGAAATACCTCTTCCATTTCCTATTTAATCTCCTCTTCCCTTGTTTTTACCCCATCTTTCTTCACAGAACACAGGAATTGAAAATTAGCCCAAATAACCAACACTGGATGAAGGACAGGAATCAGTGGTCCCTCTTGTGTAATACAAAACCCTGCAGCTCCTTTCCCTGCACTGGGGCATCCACAGATCAGTAAATTGGTCAGAAAACACATGAGAAGTTCAGAAGATCCATATGAGCAGTCTGTCAATAAAATCTTCTGTGACCTTCCTTTAAATGAATCAGTCCCCAAAGCAGACCATTGTTTGTGAAACACCAACTGTGGCACCAGGACAAGAACTCTGGAAAGGGCCTCTTAACCACTTTAAAGCAACGGCAGATGCAAAGCCAGACCTTCAGAAGGACTCTGCCAAAGAGGTTATTTAATCTATTCTTTAAACTGTTTAAAGAAAACATGCACTTGGCACTTGCACAGGTCCCAGGTTAATTCAAACCATGCTTGAAGACTGGATTACTATGAACTACTGCCATGAGCACTGTGGAACTCAGACAAACAGAATTCACATCCTTAACTCCCAGATCCCACAAGTTCACCGTGTTTCTCAGTTGTGACACACCTCAGATCCACCATTTATTCAGTCCTTATTAGTTGTATACAGCTCTCAAACACCATTCACACCAAGTCACGTCTAATGATTACAGAGTAACAAGTAAGACAACTTGATGGCTTGATTCAAGATTACTGTAAGTGTTAAAATAACTCTGTAGGCAACACAGATTCATTTCCTTGCACCTTTTCCAGTACTCCCTCTCTAAACATGAGTTAAGTTTTAAGAAGGAAATAACAACAAATAACATTGAACAGTGAACTCTACCCTGAAATACTAAAATTGAAATTCAAGGTTAAGGGAATTTAATCAGCCCCCACTTTAAGCAGGTTCAGTCCTGATCAACACTAGCCTGACACAGCACTATATTATTTCCTATAATTTAGGTCACACACCATATGTTAACACGCTCATTACAACTTTGTTCAACCCTTCAATTACATCCTTCTGCAGAAGGTTGTAAGAATTAACCATTACATGGTTACAAGTCATTTCATCAGCCCTAAATTAACACCACCTGGTTTCCAATAGATTTATGACTGGCAATTGATTAGCTCTGATTGAAGTTCTTCCCATATTTGGAGCACACAGGCTCTCTGCACTGAGAGGTTTGTCTCCTAGGTAATACAGAAACTGAGAGACAAATTTTTCCTTCAGTTATGGCATTGCCCACTTCCGGTCTCTTCTTGCAAGAATTTAATTACTTTTCATGTTTCCATCTCTTGCCACATTCAATCAAAAGAAACCATGCAGTTCAAAGTTCATGGGGAAAGCAGACTGCAAATATTTAATTCTAACCCCACTATCTTTTAGAAACAAAGCAATCAGAAAAAACAGTTAACTATTATCCTTTGATTATGCAATCATAAAAACAAGAGCAAATTCAAGTCATTACATATCCAGAGATTCTTTATACAGTGAAAAAAAGGCTGAAGGAACTGTGTGTAGTCTGGAGTAAGTCTTTGATCTTCTTCAAATGGCTTGTCAAAATCATCTAACCATTGCTGCATTGCTTTAAGTCAACATTTATACATAAACAAGTGAATTATAATAACACAAAAGCATCTGACATGTTACAGCAAAAAAGGTAGATCTGCAAGATAAAACGTTAGTCAGAAAGTAAATTTGTCTTCAGCTCAAGAGCTAACATACTACATTTAATAAAACAAACATGAGATATGTACACAGTGACACTTAATTCCTAATCCTAGTATGACTGATAACCTATGCAAAATTTATAAAGTACTTCATAAGGGAAGTCCACTTTAAAACTCAGTGAGCCACGGAAAGATGAAGCAACTTTCTCAGGGTCATGCAGCATGTTACTGCTGCAGTAGAAAAAATCCAGTCAGGGCAACCAAATGGCAGTGCCAGATCCTCCTAGTTAAGTCAGCCCTCCTCCTCCTTACGAAAATTTAATTATACTGACTCTTTTCTGGTGCACTGCTTATAGAAATAAAAAGGCAGCAAGCAGTCAAGTTTTTCCTGCAGGCTAAAGGAGCAAGAGTCCAACCAAAAAAATGTTCCATTTACTTTATTCCCTGTTTAAAACTGCTGCATATAGATTGGTTATGTTTGCCATACTTCTCAACTTGCAACCCAAAACTGAACAGAACTAAAATCTAATTTCACTCTCAATTTTAGAAAAAAATAATTTCCAATTTTTCTACACTCATGTAAACACATTTCAAAGATGCCAATTACAATGCCTTTACAGATATTCCTTATCCTCCAATTTCTTTTCCATCCCAAATTGTGTTTACTGGCAAATCAACTTAGTATCAAAGCAAAACAAATGCAAGACACCTGTTCTCATGAAAAATAACAATTACAACTACTCTCCCCATAATACTAAAGGCTGTTGAAGAAAACTATTTCTGCTGAAAACCACAATATTTTGATTTTAAAAAAAGCTCAAAAATATTTTATAGAAGATAAAATATAACATGAATTTACTTAATGAAACTGTGGGTTTACAGCTCAATTTTTTAAGACTTCACAGAAGAAATGCAGCAATGTAAAGACTGTTTCTCTGCAAAATACAGACATCACAATTCCTCAGCTACATGTCCTGTATGAAAAATATTCTGCATTAAAAACAACCAGATCTACACTGGGCAACCAGAAGTCACAGCAGGTTTCTGAAATCTGCTTCTTTCCAGCACATCTGATCTCTATGCCAGTAATATACTCTGTGATACTGCACAGATGTTCAGACATCTATTTTCCTCCTTCAACACTACACACATCAACAAAGGATATTTTTTGTGTGTTTTATATATTTGGGATGCATCATATACAGGTTTTTACCTGAAAATACTTCAGGTCATATTGCAACCTAGGTCTTTTGCTTATTTTGATACTCTGCTAACCATTTCAACCAGAATTTAGTGTAACAAAACTGAAAGGATGAAAAAAGTTCTAGAAGCATGCACTCTTTCCATTCACAGAGTTAAAAAAATTATGAAGTTAAATTAGCCTAGTGAAGCAGCTAAGTGTCTTGTTTGTTTTCAAAATTAGAAACATAAATGAAAGCAAGGTCATGCAATGCCAATTCTATTTTTTATATAAAAAACATAAGGACGTTGAAATACCTCTAGTAATGATAAAAATGATTGCTGCATTTTACAACAAATACATATTACTGCTTTTTAAGCTTAAGGATTATTTCAAATAGCCTTTTATTATATCAAGTACAATAAGGATTCTATTTATACAGAAAGAGTCGAGTAATAAAATGAAGCCCATATTCCTTAAGACAAGATGCATTCATGCCTTTCCCACTGGAGAGACTGGTTCAACAATTTTACAGTTAAACAGAATTAATTCTACTCTCAAAAATCCATTGACCTTAAGCTTTTAACAAACATTTTCAACTGCAGAGTGTATTGTCAATATTTACAAATCCTTAAAATTATATTTCACTAGAACAGCTTTTATTTGCTATATTAATATTTCCTTGCAAATGTATGCTTATCCATATCAGAGAAGAAGAAACAGCTGCTACTCACAGGAAATCTCTGGGGTCCTACAGCAGGTCTTGGCTGGGCAGGAACTGGCAGCAAGGGCACTGAAACAAGAAGCACTTTTTAACACCATTTGTTTCACCTAACAGTTGTTGTAGTTATTTCCAAAAGCAATTGCAATGAAAAGCCATGATTAAAATCTGCTACTTTTACCCTCACATGTCACAGTTCCTACAATTAACTTTGAGCAACCGTTCCCTCCCCTGCAACATGCAACAGGGCAATTAGGATTCTCCAAGTTAATTTACATAATTTAGTTCTGCATTTTCCAGAATTAAATTGCTCCGTGTTGGAGGAAGGCAAACTAGAATAGTTATTCAGCCAAAGACATCTCTTAGACAAAGCTGACAGAGACACTAACAATAATTTCATGTTTCAAATAGAAGGATACATTAATTAATTTGCCTTCTCAACTTCATGCCACTCAACATTTGCGAGGCATCTCCCAGTCTCACCACCAAGCTACCACAGGAAACATGGACATGAGACACACTAACTGGTAAAAATCACTGCTCACAAGGGTAAAATGAGGCAGAGGCAGCTGCAATTAACAGCACACAAAAACTACTTAGTCTAGCCTTGCCACCACAGTGGTGGAAGCAACTGTGATCACAGACCTGCTGATCTCAGATGAAAGACCGTGATTGCATAGAGACACCAAGAAGAATTAGAAGACCTTTTCCTGAAAAAACAGCTTCTAAAACTAGTACTTCAGGGGGATTAACGTGGATGATTTGTCCTTACAACTGCACTTTGAAATGCTAGTCACAAAAAGCTATTTCCCAAAACATTCACTTAATGTTATGGCAAAATGCACAAAGTGCTACAGCTGGATCACCTTGGGAACTGAACCTATATTTGAATCTTGAATACAAAGTGTAACGACAGCTTTCCCATTTTCCAGAGCATTTTTTATTTCCTCTCACAGTTGTGTAAGTGGTTAAAAATACAAACATTTCCATGTTACACAAAAGGCCTAGAGAAGTTAAATAAAGCACTTCAAACCACACAATGTGTTTGGTCATTTACTAAAAGCTTTTAGTAAGACCCTTCTCCAGTTTGTTTTTAGCATTTCTGAAAGTGATAGGGAAACATATTCCAGGCAGGGTTAAACACTGACTTTGCAGACAGCTACTGTGTTACACTTCAGAGCAGGAAAGAGATTAAGAAATGCTGCTTGTCTGAGAGAGAAATCAGGAGCTTTTCCCAACACAGAAGTTTGCTAAGATGCCTCAAAAATCCCTTTTCCCTTGGTAACTAAGGCACAAGAACTAATGCATTAGTGGGGTTTTTTTCAGTTCACGTCCGTGTCTGGCTTCTGTCCACTTTCGTTAAGTAGTTGTGGTTTGCTGGTTCAGAGCCTGATGGGGTAAACTAATTGCAGCAGTCTTTCAGCACAGGAGGACTGTGGGCAAGCTTTGTATCACATTACAGGAGGAAATGACTGGAATAGTTTCATCTTGGCTTCTAATGAACATCTGTCGGTATCAAACAGCCATGGCCACACAGAAAAAAATGGACAGGATGTTCTTAACAGACCTAGTCCTAAAACAGTTCAGGTATTACAGGTCACAGAGGCACTGAGAAAAATAACATAAGGTAGGAAATGTAGAGAAATGTCAACTGAACAGAGCACTAGAGTCTATTTCAGTATCCTGCTTCCAGCAGTAGCATATAAATTCATATATTTATATATTTTAAACAAATTAATTTAATACTCATGAAAGATAGTAGTTCAAACTCTGTGCCCTTTCAATCCTTGGACACTTGCTTAAGCAGCAAAGAAGTCTCAAGCCCTCATTTTCTTGATGTCAAATATTCCGTAGGTGTGAAAAGTGTGTTTCAAAAATAATACACAGCATGTTGTAAGACACTATTTTAAGAAGATTAAATTGCTTCTTGCTATAAATTCCAACATTATAGTCGAAAAGATCAAGAAGCAATTCCCACACTGATTATTCAGGAGAATTACAATGTGATTTTTCCCAAGACACCAAACAGTTTTCAAAAGGTAAATGGCATACTGAGCTGCCATAAACTGCTCATTAGTTCATGTCAATTTTGGCAGCACCACAGTATCCCTGAAATAGTTACTTGTGGTATAAACATTCAATGGGAAAAAATGCAACACCTATTATCACAAGTTCATTCAGTACTTCATAGCACATCTATGTGTGCTCTTCTAGCACTAATAAATTGATCATACTCAATTCTGGACACACATCCAGCAAAAATTCCTACCTACAACTCAAAACTAATTTGCAGAATGGGATACAAAGAAAAGATAAAACTATTGTGACAAGCTAAATGATATGGGATTCAAATGCCACAGGAGGCACTGCTGAACACCAACTGCACAGTACCTGCAGCAGGTATCCACAGAGGCTCATTTTTTGGGGGTTTGATGGAACAAGTGCCCAATCATTTATGAAGCTTCAAAGACTAAAAATAGCATCAATTCATTTGAAACAAAACTGATTTGAAAGTAACTATTTTTTTAAATCAGCATTCAAGGCTGGGCAGGGAGATGGTGGCTACTGTAAAGAGATTTGCCTTTGAAACATCAAAGGAAAAAGCCAATGATCAGATGCTTCAACAGTGTTTCTACTCCCTTTCAGGCTGAAGTAGCCGTCTACCAGAGCTCTTATACATGGTATTTTATTCACATGAAGATTTTGTAACAATTTACAGGAGGTTTGAGTCTATTTTAGAAAATATTGATATAGTCAATGCATTTCAAGACTAACTCAAACCAAAAAGATGTTTAAAAAGCGTATTTCTATGATCTGCAGTTAGGAAAAGTGTCCCTGGTGCTGACAATTAGAAGTGTGTGAGCTTTATTCTGCCATAAAATTAGAGAGGAAAAAATGCCAGTCTACACTAAAACATGACAGCACACCATTAAAATTACCAGAAGCTAAATGTGCATATCATGCACTTCCAGACATGGCATTTTTAGCTTCCACGCATCACATTTTCAGCAACAGAATCCCAATAAACTTTGCACCTATCTGACTGTATTCTCCAGTGTGTAAAGCCCCTCATGTATCTGGAAATACGTTCAGCCAAGAAGGGGCAGGACATCATCAAGAACACGAAGTCAATCTGATCTTTCATCCTTCCCATTAACCTGAAAAAAAATGATGCTGCAAGTGAAACACATCCTTTTGTTGTCAACTACCAGTCTCTGCCTACTGGGGCTTCAAGTAGATGGATTAAAGGAAGATTTTTTTTAAGAGGAAGTTTGGAACAGCACTCCCTACACTGGAATTTCTATCATTTATTTGCCTGTAGTGACTGCTTTTAAATTCATCTCAATATGTAAATATCATTGAAGATTTTAGAATTATGCTCATTTATCCACAGAAAGCTCCTGATTTCCAACACATTTTCTTATTTTCCTTATGTGTGCAAGTGTTTACTTTCATGTAACATAACTGTACTGCTACAGATTAAGACTGAGATGGCCACTACTCTTAGTCACTGCAGAAGACACAGCTTCCAATACATGCTCTCTAATCAAGAAGATTAAATTTCTACAGTAACTTAAAAGATTGTATTTAATAGTATGCTGCACACCTGTTAGAAGAAAAATTCAGTAGTCTTGCCAAGGAGTCTTTCAGTAAAATGAATGGCACAAAGGGATTTCATATGAAGCAGCTGCCATCAATACACAGAGCAAAGAATGTCCTTGCTGAATGCAGGTTTTAAAACCATTCAATAATCCATCACTCATTCTCCAGGGCTGCTCAGTCTAACAGAACACTTGGACTTTTACAAATCAAGAACTGAATGTGCACATAAAGTCAGCAGATGTAAGATCTAAAAAAACCCAAGAACCACCCTCTCCCTTACAAATGCAGTACTGAAGATCTCCTAACCTGCAGGAGGTACACAGCTTTCTGGAAATGAGGATGTGCATGAAGACTGAAAAACTGACTATGAACAAGATCAAGCAAGAGACCTGCAACAGCTACAGTGCCACAGACATGGTGGTGAAGCTGAGAAGAGCCTGAAACTGCCCAGTAACATGAAAAAAATTTCCTCAGACAGAAGAAAGAAAATACACAGGGATACTTTTGACATTAGGCAAAAGCACAAACCCTCAGTAGCCATTTCCAAGATTATGATCACATTTGCTTACCTAGATAGAAAAGATCTGGTACTGTTTCACAGGGACAGAGAAAAGGCACATAGACTACTCTAAAAGCAATTTTTGCTTCTCCTTCAACAGTAACTTAACATTGGTAGTGCTAGAAGGCACAAATCCAAGAGTAAAGGGTCTTTTGGAACGCTTCCAGATAATCTGTCCTGATGCATAATTTGGTGGGAAGCACCACAGGGAAAAGCAAAATAAGCTCTCTGACACAGCTACTACAAAGCCATCTGTGAGAAGCACAATGGACCTCCATATACTGGCAATATTCTAGCCTGCCACATTCCTGCTTTTCATTGGTCAAATAAATAAAGCAAAGACAGCACTGGCTCCGAGTTCTGGTGATGTGAAGGGGGAGGAAATACACAAAACCTAATTGTAAATATATATAAATATTTATGTATTCCTTTAGTCTGTCTTGTCCCAACATAATCAGAAATCAGAGCTATGCAGGTGTCTCTTTTTTAACCCTCTTTGGGATTAAACACTTCCTAAATAAGCAGTAACATGAACAGCTTTGCTGAGAGCTACCCCAAGAGGTGTAGCCCAAATGTTTGTGTTAACTTAAGAGAAAAAACATATTTGCAAATCAAAACAATTACAGATCTGATTCTGTGGAAGGAGAATTGAGGACATGCATCTTGTCAAGTAAGGACAGCAACTGGTATCTTTCACAGAGCAACTACATAGCAAGGAGTGTCTCAGTACCCTCTTACCGCAACAGGCAAATAGTCCTGGGAAATTTACAAATTGCAGTACTTTCCTAGTTTTGAAAACTGAACAATTTATTGTTTTTTGAAAAGCATTCCCTTTTTCAGTTTCCATTCTGACTGCTCTTCTCAGGCTTTACATTAGAATAGCAAACATGATAAAAGCTGAAAAGGCTTTGCTTGTTCAGTTGGCCACAGTCCAACAACATTATGTCTTACTTCAGGCAAAACATTTGTTTCAAGCTTCAAGAAAAAACCAGCAGCCTGAAGCACATTTCCATGAAGTGATAAACAAACAAATTGTTCCATCTCTGGCAAAGAATGAGATGAGTCATGCTTGCATGACTGGGAAGGTGTTCAGAAATCTCACCTTGTACAGGTGTCACTACCGTCCCCTTGAAATGCGGATTTATGTGAATGTTCTTCGGTTGCTGAGGTGTCACTGGAGGGGGAGTCATCATTATTCGGGGTGTTTCTATCTGAGGGGGCATATGTAGCCCTGGAGGAGGAGAAGAATGATGCTGATGCTGTAAAGGAAGCAGAGATTGTAACTGTTGCTGCTGCTGCTGTTGTTGCTGCTGCTGTTGCTGTTGTTGTTGTTGCTGCTGCTGCTGTTGCTGCTGGAACAGACTCATAACAGGTTGCTGGTGTGTTGGAATTAACCTCTGTGAGTGAGTCTAAAGTCAGACAAAAGAACAGAGTCACTAGGCTTTAAAGTTAAAATATCTTGACATAAATGAGCACAAAACCAAGACATCTCTGGAGAACAATTAAGGTCAATTATGAACAGAGAAACTTCCCTATAATCAAGTGGAACCACTAAAAACCATCAGCACAGGAAAGTAAAGGAGCAATCAAAAACATTCATATGAAGGAGAGGACAGCAAAGAGCAAAGAAGCACAGGCAATGCAGACACATTCACTCATTTTTAACAGTGAAGCTATCTAGTTTCATATTGTCAGGGTTCTGCATATGTCAGTGTTACTAACTGCAATAAGGTTTATGTGAAGATCACTAGAAATCTGAGTCCTAGTATCAAAACAAATCCACTACCCTTTTGTCTCATGCATAGATATGCCTCTCTGAGGGTAAGACCTAGCACTAGCAATGAAAGACAAAATACAAATTCAGGTATCAGTGCAGCAAAAACTCAAATACTCTTCAATATCAGTGCAGCACACCTATCCACACTGCTTGAAGAAAAAACTCATTTGAAGATACCTCTCAAAGTATCTTTGTGTCCTTCTGAACATAGAAGAAAGTCTCTTGCTGCCCAACTCTCAAAAACAAATGGTCAAAATTAGTGCTAGTTAAAAAAAATAGTGTCTCTCTTCAGAGACATTCTTCTGCCTCTCAAGTCACTGTTGCTAGATCTCAGTCCTACTCCAGTATCTTCCAAACAGAAGTGCAAGAAGAGATCCAAAGGGGCATCCTTTTAGCAACAGAAGTGTGGCATTGTTTCTTTCAGCAGCCCTATACATCAAGCCAAGCAGCTAAATAGTATGCACAAGAAGACACTGTGATGAGCACAAAAATATTTACATTTAAAATCAAAATAGCTTGCAAGGACTGCAGCAAAATGGAAAAAAAAATTCAACCTTCAATGCTTAAAAAGCATGAAATATACTACAGCAGGGCTCTCAAGCACTGAGATATCCACTGACTCCTGCCAGTGACCAGCACCTACTTACTGCTGTTGGAAAAAATCACCTCTGTTTAACACAGATGACCTTGTCCTGCAAAGACATGCACAGACTTTGTTCTACAATCTCAGCTTCCAGTAAATTTTTGACAGTGAACAAAAATAAGTGTTGACCTCTTGATCACTTGCTGGAGTTGGTTTTGGGTTTTGTAAGGGTTTTTTAAAGGAAAAGGTAAAGTCTTTTATATTGTGATAAAAAGCACAGCAAAGAAAGCAGTAACAAACATAAATTTCATTTGAAATCCCAAAATAATAACTTATCTAGTAGTGAAGTGGTGATTACTGTCCTAGGGTTTTATTTACCTCCACAGTAGCATAGCTTATATGCAAATAGATTTTTTTAAAGAAGTATCAGCAAAAATATTACCTTGACAGAACCCAAGAAGTATTTTACAGAACTGTATTTTTTAAACCACATTATTATAAATAATGGGGAACTGCACATGCTTCCATGTTGCATGTAGACTTCTCGGATAAGTTCAGTTTTTCCTCCATCCTCATGCAAACCAGCAGGAAAGTCTGATTTATCAGTCAAAATGCACTTTTCATTTGGAGGTCTTGAGATTGCCCAAGGTGAAGCCAGTAACAGGACTAAGCACATACTTTATAATCATCACATCACACAAAGCCCACACTGCCTAACAGTGCCTTGCAAGAGCAGAAGGTCTACACTGGAATATATATTCCACCTTTGCAAAGATTCATGATTTAAAATGCATTTCTCCACAACTTCCTGCAAGGATGCTCAAAGAATACTAAGGATTAAAAGGTACCATTGTTGATGGCTGGTTTGGCAGCAGTGCAGGCCTGTGATCCTTCATTCTTCCCCTGTCATTGTCTCTCCTTTGTTCTCCCATTCCATGACACATAACTGAGCCTCCTCTTCTCCCTCCTCTCCTGGAGCCGTATCGCCCCTGCTTAAGCTGCCTTTCCCTCTCTTCAAACTCCCGTAATGCTGCTTGGGCTTCTGCAGAAAGCTCTGTTGAGACAGAAATGGGGAAAATACTTTAGCTTTGTGCTGAAAAGGTGGAAAACACAATGACAAATAAAACACTGCCAGAACTACAGAAGAATCCCTGTCACTAACATAAAATTTGCAGGCACTTTGATCTCCTTTAGGTGGCATGTTAACATTTCATTAAAGACATCTTTAAAAGGAAAAAGCAGATACTTGTGTCTTTTGCACAGGCAAAAGGGAGCAGATAAATGACACAAACAAACAAAAAGGTTTAGTCGTTTTCTTTTTGAAGAATGTACTGAAGTCTGCCTTCTGCTCTAAGAAGAGGCTGTAGCTCCTCTCAAAGTTTTGTTATCTTTAACATCTCACTTATCTGGCAAGACAGTGAATCTCCAATAAACTTTACAGTAATGGATCTGTTGAGTCTTCCATAGAAACAGATTTTATGCACCATACTCTTCTGCACATTGGCCTGTTCCAAAGAAGGATATTCTCTTTCTGAAGTGTTTCTAGTATGTAACTACCTAATTTTTGTTTTATTGTATGTGGTTTAAGAACCAGCTGTACTTCACAAGTGGTAATTCCACTGAAGAGAGAACACATTAAAATCTGTGCACAGCTCAAGTCAAACACATGGCTGCTGCTAACACCCACCCAACATATCACAGGTAAACACTAGAGAACGTGTGGTACTCAGCAAATATGACAAATTTGCTTGAAACTCTGGACAATGCTGACAACATTAAGCAAGAAATGATGCAGTAAAAGATCCAGGTAATGAAATTACTTGAAAATACAGAAGAGGTCTACAACTGACCTCAGGAAAGGCACCATGAAAGCATAAGCAGAACCACTCACCAGGTTTCAATCACTTACAAGGCATAATGAACTTAAATATGCAGCTGAATCTTTTGCCATGTGCTAGTCAGATCCTTTGTTATCCCTAATATTGATTTCTGTCTCGAACAAGGCAAAATTAAACTACTAAAAACAAACACATTCCTGACAAATAAAAGCATATTTTGAATTAATATGGCATTTATTTGTCAATACTACACACAGGGGCCGTAATATCTGAATACAAGAATTAAAGTAATTAGTATCTGGAAGGAAAGATTACTACTGTGTCTCCACACCACTACATATCCTCTTCCAAGAATACATAACTAAATCAATTAGAAAACTCTTACAATTTCTTGTGAGTCTAAAGGCCAAAGCTATTTAAACCACCATCTTAAACATCTTCATAAGTAATCTCTATTAGTCTTTGAAGTCGAGGATTGACAGAAGGGCAGAAAAGGGTGAGCATTGAGCATTCCCTCTGGGGCAGTTGTTCTTACTTGGCTACAAAAACTACCTGCATGACTGAGCTGCAAAGACTGTAAATTTGCATGTCCCAGTTTTCAGAAGTATTCAGCACCTCTACAAAGCAGGAGCTTTTCAATTTTTAAATGTTCTGAACTTGCTGCTGGCCTGTAAGAACACAGCAAACATGACAGACTTCTAAAAGCCCAAGATCTGCCTGAGTTTCCTATTTCATTTTCGCATGATGGTGATGAGAGAAGTTTCTCTACCTCCTTTTCTCTCCACTCTGACACCACAACTGAATGGCATAAAGCCTTAACAAATACTCATAAAATGCTACCTTTGCCCTCAAGGCACCTGCGCAGCAGAGCCCAAGACAATCAGGCTTTATCAGGAAAATCTTACAGAATGCTTAGAATGAGGGAAGGAACCACAGTCCCTCAAGTCTTAGGCATCAAATGTGCATTTCTGACAAAAAAAAATAAGAGAAATGTACTCTTGCCCAAAGCAGTCAAAAGCATTAGATGCAAGTAAAACAACTGCCATAGCCATCTCTGCCTGCCAGGGATCAAAAAAGCTGGTTAGAGGGAAAAAACAGAGCTCTGACTTCAAGTCTCCTTCCTCTCCACACCTGCAGCACATGCTGCGTTTCTTCAGAAACTCACAAACATGAAAGGGCCAAGATGGGCTTTGACCTGACCTGCCTGAAAGACACACCACTACTTTCCATGTATCCATGGGGAAAAATAGTGCCAACTGTGTTGCAAAAAGAGTAACTCTCTTTCCCTTATCCAAAAATGACCCAAGTCCTGCGCGGCACCCTGGGCATGCTGCTGCTTGGATAGCTGTTTTGTTTTCCCAGCAACAGGACAGGCAGGGCAATTTCTCTGCCATCTTCCACACTACAACCCTGAACTCAGCAAGGCTGGAGTCTGGAAAATGCAGTTCAGTCATTGCAACAAGTGACCAGTGATGGTCAAGCAAGATATGAAGAAAATTCCTATTAAATAGCTTAGAAATCACATGTGAGGAAAGCAATTTTTAATGAACCTGGGAACAGAGCTTCTTAAAAAGCAAGACTATGGCCAAGTGTCTCAGCCTCTTGAGCACATACTGAAGGACACTGAATAGAAACAACTTTGGAAGAACGAATGGGCAAAATTCTTCTAATTTAAAAAAAATTACTTCAGAGCACTGTGCTGCTTAAGCTTGGGGAAGGGCATGACAGCATCCATGCAAAGTCAAGTCAATCTTGGATATGCAGAATCACTCTCTTTAAAATACATAAATTGCTTTCCTCCTCACTTTATACAAAATTTCTCAAACTTTAAAGGCCATGTCCTTAAAGGCACAGTCCACATGCTCAGCTTTTCAGCCAGAGTAGGCAACACATGTAACACCAACTTTGGAAAAAAATATCCCAAACAAAACCAGACACAAATTCACACTCATATTACATCTATGACCACGGAAGTACAATATAACCATTGGATTTTAAAAATAAAAAGATTATATCAACATCAAGCATACTTCCCCCATAACATTCCACTGAGGGCAACTGTCCTATCTGTGAAGAATTTGGCTTAGACACATAAGTACAGGTTCAGAACCTTCTTGCAGAAGTTAAGACTGATGCCATGAGCACCTCAAGTGCTGCCTGTAGCTATACATCACCACACAGTAAATATAGTGAGCTGTATTATGAGGGGGGCTGCATATTGAATTTGAAAGCATTGTGCCCCACACAGCTATCAAGCAGAGGAGACGGCATGGGAGCTGGTTTCGCAAGGAGGGAAGCAACAAAAACAGTCCCTGCTTCCCTGAAAGCAACCTCAGAGTGCTCAAGAAAAGAGGTGATGAGCAGAGGAAGAAGAGATTCTCTTTCCCTCCCTGGGCTCTTCCAAAGCACAGCCAGATATTCACATGAATACAGCTTCTCCCTGGCTAAGAACTCGTGCACAACTACAAATATTTATTCATTTACATATATATGCAATATGTTGCCATTTCCTTTCTCCTCATTATCCAGATCTGCAAACTGATTGTACTCTGTGCTTCTGGGCACAGAGCAACTGCACAAATTTCAAACACTCTAATTTCCTAGCCCTGCCTGAAATTTCAGCCACAAGGATCACAGTGAACATAAGCCAACTAAACAGGGTATAACAAGAAGTACTGCCACATCCAACTGACCTTTGTTAGCACTTTGCAATTGGTTCTGCCTAAGTCTAAGGGTTTGGGTTGTGTATTTTTGATTAGATACAGAGGGAATACTTTAGTTTGGTAATACCAAAGACATTTTTCCTCTTCACATTCCTTAACAGGTAATTACATTCAGAGAATTATGACAATTCCCACTCTGAGAAGACTTCACCTACAGGCACTGAAAGAAGATATGTATTTCTTATCAAAGGTGACAAACTTGGTATTGCTAGAAATCAATTGCACAGCTGTCCTACAATACCCCTCTTCTGAACTTTGAAAAACCATTCTTTACATTACCTTGGATGAAGAAATGTTTAGGAAAGGTTTCAGCTACATTATTGAGAACACTGTATTTTATGAGCACACACTTGGTCTCATCTTGACTGTACAGTTCTCACACACAGTTAATGCAGTGAATCAGCAATTATTTTTCTAGTGTCTCTAAGTGTCAAGATTAATTTCACTATTGCTGGTAATAAAATGGTTTCAAATGACATCTTTAATCAGTAAGTAAGAATGCACTCCTCCAATAGAGACAAGCTGTCACAAAAGGTCACCAAAATGTGACAGGATGGAAATTACGTTTGTAACTTCAACTGAAATGTTAATTCTTCTTTAAGTGTTTTCTGAACTGTGTTCATATTTTAGAGTACGGAGATGTAAGTCTGCAATGAAATTTCATTTTTAAACTATAGCAGCTGAAAAAATTTGCTCTATAATCTGAAAAGGAAGCAGATATGTATATGCAAACAGAACTATTTGTGCTTTAACCTTCTACCACATAGTCAGTTATCTGGTCTCTATCAATAAATTATTTAGAAAAGCTAGTATGAATAGAAACCATTTCACAACAGCAATATTGTGTTTTCGCCAAACATTAGTTTCCAAAAAACCTCTTTATAAAATCATCCACATTTGCACTCATCTTTTCCTTGTATCTCAGAGCTACATCCCAGACCACTTAGAATTACATTTAAAAGTCTAATTCAAATCATTGTTCCTTTAACAGTCAAGCTCCACTACAGATTTTTTCCTTATTGGCTCTTGTTTTTATATTAAACTAAAAAACAAATCCACAGATACAGGAAAACAAATGCAATTGTCATTTATCTTGCAATTATGTGCAGAAATTTAGTTATTCCATTGCAGTGGTGTTTTTAGACTACTCTGTTTTGTAAAGCCACCAGCACCTTTTGTACAAACAAGACACAGTCTCTGTGGTTTGTAGAAATACGGTCTTATGGTTACACATTTGGAATGTACCTCAACTAAAACACCCTTTGTCCTTTACTATCATTCACTACAGCTCTGCAAAACAATCCATTGCCACAAAACCTCACCTAAAGTTTCTGGAATGTTTCTCCTTTCTCTTGTCACATCTGAGAGCCTGATGATCGTTCCTTCTTTCCGTTCAGTTTTGAAACGTAATCGTCCAGACTCTTCATCATCATCCTCCTCCTCATCAGATTCTTCTTTGGTTTCTTCTTGAAGTTCCAAAGACCCAATAGCTGCCTAAAGCACAAAAACCAGAGGACATGTAGCCTCAAAAATCAAATGTCTTGTAAACAGTATCAAAAGCAAAGCTTTCTTTAAAAGCCCCTTTCTACAATTTTTGCTAGCATTATACATTGTGCTCATATATAATTCAGTGAACATTTAAGAGCGTTTGAAATAAAAATGTATGTACTACATAATAAATAATAAAGTAAAATCTAATTAGAAAATAAATTTGCTGTAATATTTAAGGAAATACTTAAACTCCAGTTAGAAATTCCATCTGATTAGTAGGTACTTCAGCACACAGATTGACATTTTATCACTGAATTGACTATGATGCAAACCTCAGTTACTACCAGATTCAAATAATAGGAACAGTAAAATCCTTATATTTTTTCATCTTTTTACAACTCAGTACCATGCTGTTAAAAAATCCCAACCAAACAACAACAAAGACAACCTTGCATCTCAATTCCATTCCTCTAGGTATTTATCCCTTTACTTTGTACCTCAAATACTTCCCAGTTTCCATTCAGTAACTGATGGAGAGAATGAGAATAGGATTGGATAAATTTGAAAATACTAAATTTGTATTCTGGATGCTACTCAAATGCTTCTGGAATTTACTTTCCAATTCTCTCAAAACCAGAGAATGTTTGTTTAAATAAAACAATGTTCCAAATGAAAATGGATCCCTCTCCTTCAAATTAATAGAAACTAGAAAAAAAATTCATTTTCCCATGCAGTCCTGATGAAAATATCCAGAATGTTACACAAGTTATATTGGATTTCTACAGCTGAAAATTAGAAGTGTTCCAATATCGTGTGATTCTCCATAAAAATTTTTGGTTACTGTGTATTTGATTATTTCTTGTACAAGCCTACTTTTTCATTTCTTAGAGCCTGTTAGATTAAAATGCACACGCATTTTAATTCTATGCAAAGCCACTAAATACATCATAAATTTTATGCTGCTTGAGGACAGTTATTAAAAATGAGCCAAATCTAACATGCAAAAAAGGTTTAATCTTCTAATTAACCAGATCAGTGCAGAAATTTATACGAGAATGGCACAGCAAGTGTAACAGTCAGGTGGTCAGATATTAAATCACATAATTGCATAATTGTGCAAGAGATTGAAAATTTCTCTATCCAGCAGCCTAACTTCATCCATAACCAAAAAGAAATGTGTGAAGCAAGATCAGAGACAGGGTGACCTGGCAAAACAATTTCTGCTTTAAAGCAAACCTTATGAACTCAAGCTCAAAGCTACTCCAGCTTTGATCTGGTGAATAAATGATCTGTATATTTAGTCCCATTGTTTTAATGGGCCACTGATCCCAAGTTTATCCATTCCAGACAAACTTTTAAATGCTACATTTCCTGACCTCACAAACCTGCTTTAAGATACAGCTAAGAGAACAGCCAAATTTTACAAAAGGCTTTAAGGCTTTCACATTACAGATATATATATTTTGATGTAACAACTTTATCATATTAAAAAAAAAACAGGTAAAAACAACAGGCAAAGTAGGAGAAACAAAAAAAAACCTTCAAGACTGAAAGAAATCCAAACCTCAAAAGCAAACCCAAACTCAGCACAACTGGTCTAATTAACATATCCACATATAATCAAAATACCTTTGAGGGCAAGCAGTTGATACTCGTGGAACAGAGGAGGGATGTTAGCAAGGAAAGAGATGCTAACACGGTTTAACGAAAACAAACAACACCAAGGGAAAGGCAGGCCTGGCATTTTACTTTGAAAAGAAGGACTCCCTAAAGAGCAAGGAGTAGCAATGTCTCTATCAAATCTGTGTTTTTGTAAGTATCACAAACCCCATAATTTTACTGTCTCACTGCTTCTTTTTAGAAACTTTCCCTTCAGGATCAGGATTTGGAAGTCAGAACTGGAGCAGCTGTTTTGCAAGACATGCTTACACTACACTGAGCCTTCTGCTTTACTCTAAAGCATAGACCCCAAACACATCCACTCTCTATGTCCAAGGCCCTCAAAAGCTACGCTGCAATTCTGGTTTTTTATTAATCAAAGACTGGTCTCAGTCATGTAATCTCATCTGTGAGTGCCAAATTTAATTGTGCAAGGCTCTATGTGTAGCTCAAACTTCAGAATCAGGACTAGAAAGGGTAATGAAGTCTACATCGTCCTGAAAACTTCTGCTATGTATTAATGAAATACCATTTGAAAAAAAACAAACCCTGTAGAAACTCTGTTGAATTTTGAAAATTATTCATTCTGGAAAAAAATCTATTCTAAAAAGAAAACATCCCAAGTTCTGACTGACTATGAGTCAAACACTTACCTACAGAACAATAAAAAAAAATCTCAAACTTTTCTTGACTACTCTTATCCACTTATAGCAGTCCTGAAGCCTTGGTCTGACTCACTTTATTCATTAGCATAATACTGATGCCCAGTAACCAGCAACAGCCATACAAGCATTAAATATCTACGACCAAAAAAAGAAAAAAAAAATCAAAGGAGCCAATGGAAAAGCAGGCACCAAGGCAAGGCAGTGCTGGAGAATGTAAGTGACCCATGTCCAAGTCTGATTACACCTATTACTGAGGGATTTATGCAATGGAGACACAAACATGTCTGACAGACACCCGTATGTTCTTTCCATGTAGCTCCAGGAGAGGTTGGCTCAAAAAGCCAAGGGAAGGGTAGGAGCACACACCCTTCCCCTGCAGCTTGTTCTGCAGTTGTAAAAGGCAAGACTCCTACATGATCTTTTCCAGCTTCCAGCCAGACAGAAGGAGCTGTTTTGCCAAGATTACAGCACGAATGGATTCCATGTTTCAATAAGACACAGAATTAAGACATATTATTACTTACAGGATTGGCTTTAATACTTGCTAATCATGAATATCTCTGCATATATATATATAAACAGTCCTTGAATGGCCACTTGAGGTCCCTGGACTGGACTCACCTGCCCAGGCTTCTCAGCAGCTCTCCTCAAAGGGAGCTTTACATTCCCCACTAGGACACCTTGCCCAAAGCTACTGAAGAGCTTTACTGACCCTTATAGAGAAACAGAATGACCTTTTTTCTGCCAGGGTTCAGGGGTTCCTGCCATCCCCATTAAATAACTGTGCCATAAATCCCAGCCACTGGGCAGAACTCCTCACCCTGGGTTATGATCTGCCACAGAGAGGGAGTGAGTGCTCCTGCCCTGAACAGCCGACAGGCAGCTGCAGGAATGGTACCAGACACAGCCCAAGGGAAGCTGCAGAAACACTGACAGCATGATCCTCCCAATCATGGGATCCTCCCAATCACAGGATCCTCCCAAACAGTGCTCAGGAGAGCTTTCTGCCAGAGATTCATAAGATGTCCAAAACCAACTAAATTAAAGGTGAAACAAAGAACTTTTACTAACAGGCCATAAAAAAGGAAGTGGAGGCATCTACTACAGGCTAACACTGAAGAAGCAGCAATTCTTTAATAACAGGGGATCAAGAAATAACAGGGCAGGTAAGAGGATATTATACCTATTCCAAGGGCATCTCGATTCCACAGGTGAAAAATGGAACCAAAAAAAATAAACCTAAGTGCCTTAAAATATTTAAAAATTGGCTGTTTTGATTTGCACTCTTTTCACCACTTTCCTCCAGGCTGGCAGGTATTGTTTTCAAACTCGAACAACAGAACTAAAGTGCAGAAGCTTTGGCTAAAATCAGATGAGACAACTCAGACACATTGGCCTTTTTTTTCCCAAGCCTATATTCTATCAAAAGAAAAGCAGTAAGCAGCACATCCTCATGAAATGCTTTCTTGATTAAAGTACTCTTCATTGATTATTAGCAGAACCCAAGACACGGTTTAAATTATGCAATGATAAATCCCCTATCATTGACTTCACAGTTTACTTCCAATATAAAACAAAGACATTATAAATTCTAATTTCATGAGGTTTAATTTTTATGAACATTTCACAGAAGTAATTAGTGATATTTTTCCCCTAAAATATTTAGGATATGATACCTCATCTGGCTGTTCTACCACACCTATTTGCTGCTAAAACTTCTAGGTGTTGGGTTTTGCTTTATGCCTTGGGAAGGCGAAAACATTTTCTGAAGCCTTGCTACATTTTCAAGGAAGCCACACAGAGTGTTATATATTTAAAATCCAAGTTCTACAATTTTAAGTACTGTTTCAAAAACAAACTTCACCTGCCTATTCCTCACTTCTCCCACCTGAGTGCCACTTGTAACAACTGTCTCACCTCCCTGATTCACTTGTTTCTCCCCATCATGCTCCAATTAGCCAGTCAGTCAGCTTTTCTTTTGGTTTACAAAAAGATTTCTTCATGCAATATAATAAGAAGCCTTAGTTGGTTTTAATGTGGTAACTGCTTAAAATAAAACACCACCCAACATCCTTCTCTATTATTCAGATGCCAAATTTCAACCAAGAGAAAAAAAAACTTTCTTTGTACCACATCCATTACAGCTCCACTCTTGTGTTGCAGAAGAACAACAACCCTTACCCTGTTTACAAGCACTTAGGAGATTTAAGGAAAAGTGCTGTTATATAACAGCTGAATAAAGAACAAAACTCTTCAGAGCTGGAGGCAGGCATCTAACCATGCACTGCACAGAAGTGAATACTCCACAAAGGTTCTCTCTCATGGTGTTGTTCTTCTTTGGAGAGTGCAACTGTGAGCCTACTGCCAAATGAAAGTAAGATCCATACAAAATAATAAAGGAACAAAAAGATGGTACTATTTTGGAAAAAAGAAATCTGTGACAATCTACAAACCATCAGAATAAAATCAGATGCAGAGAAACTACAGGTATGGTCCAAAACATTCACCTTATAAGATGAACGAATTCCATAAAAGCTCCATCTACAAAATCAATTAAAAATTTGCATTGATGGTACCTTTTGAATGAAATAAATTTAATTCTGAATTGGACAAATTTAGACAATGTGATTATTAGAGAATTCTCACTCTAGAGTTCATACTCCCAAAATAAAGCTGTGGCTTTTTACAGGAGTAAGTTTGGCAGTGAGTCCAGCTATGTATTTAATTTTACATGATGTGTGCTGTGTCCATCATCTCAGACTGTGGCTGCAGACACCACAAATGCATCAGTTCACCTCCAAAACTCCAAAACAAAAGTGTGTGTATCATCAATCCAGTGAAGGAATAAAGCGTTCAAGGATTTCACAGTTCTTTTGAAGGGTGGATTTAACACTTGGGAAGTAGAAAATTAACTACATTAACATGCACTTGGTGCAAGACGTTAGGCTTCCAACAGTGAGGGCTGAACGATGCAGGTGGCCCCTTTCAATGCAGATCTCCACCTAGCAAAATATGTTGTTTTACCAGGATAGGTTTGATACAACTGGAGCATCACAGCACACCCAGTTGTCAGAACTTCATACAGTAATGCTGCTGTGTCTTTGAGGAATTAATTTCCTGATGAGTTAAAGCTCCAAAGAGGAAATACACTCTGACTATGCTTCTCAGCAGGTAATCCATTCAATCCTATTTAATTAAGAACTGGAATAAAAGTAATATTAAAGCAGATTCCTGGTGGGGAAAGGAAAAAAAACCTTACATCAAAAACTCACTGCGAATTAAAAACAGTTGTGACACTCTTGCCAAATAACAAAAGGAAAAACTTGCAGCAGAGTTAAAGTGGCAAGATAAAAAAGCAATTCTTTAATGAAATCTTGTAGGTGCACAAAATATGGCATTGCACATGCATGACACATGATTTCTATAATTTTTGTTAGGTTAATTAATTAGTATATCTAGCCAGTGCATCCAATAGGAAATCAGCCCTGGGTCAGCTGGTCCAGGGGCTTCTTTGCCCTATTTTCTTGTTATGTCTCTTAGGTTCTGGTAGAACATAAGATGTCCTTGTCAGAAATTCTCCCCTTAAGAGTAAGGCTAAACAGAATTTCAAGAATGTATAGTAAGGGTTTTTTTAAACTGCAAGAGAGGAAAAATACTAGAAGCTACACAAATATATATAAAAACCCACAAGGCTATAAATATATGAAAAATACATAAAAAGCCAAGAAACCTTTAGGCATCCACTACCAGGCTATAATTAGTGAATGCATACTTGGCAGACTTTTGCACAAGCTTTCTTATTGCAAATGAAGGAACTCATCCATTTTTCTCATCAAAGAAGATAAATCTCACAGGACTTAAGAGTCTCAACACAACCTTCAAAATAGTCTCACCTTTGCCTGTCTAAAATACCAAACCTTCCATACTTACATTCCTCCTCAGAGGGGGATACCCAAGAATTGTATTTACATCCCAACAGCACAGTGATCCATCTGGTAAAGGGAAGCACCACAGCTCTTGGAGATTGAACAGACTGTGCACTATTACTGCCATTTCCTACCCAAATGGGGCCCTGAAGTTTCTAATGTTGAAGCCAAGACGAAATATGCACATTTTGGGCTCTCCCTTATGATTTTAATCCCAAGGGGGAAATGAGATCTGATGTATCTGACAATATAGATGCTATCACAATTCATTTTATACACACAGTACTACCACCAATAATTCAACATTGGCAAAGTTGCATCAATTCTTACCCAGCAGTTTGTACAAGTCTACAAAATCAAATTGTAACTGAACTAGTTATTTTAAGTTTCCATTAAATTCATGACATACCTCTTCTGATTCATTAGCCATTGTCTGGGATTCTTCCAGCTCCTCATCAGCTGCATACTCTCCTTGTTCTTCCATTGCTTGTTCATTATATGATTGCATGTAATCTTCATCCTAAAGCAGTAAACAGGAAGGTGAAAAGACACAAGGCCAACTGAATAGGTGGGGTCTGACTGCTTCCAGACTGGAGTACTGCATCTCTCAGAACAGTCAACTCTAAGTGATATGGCACACATATGGCATAATTAGCAGGGCTTTTAACTAGACAATAATTTCAGTATTATCAAAACCAAAACAGTTTCCATTCATATCCCAGCAATGTCATCATAAAGATCCAATTTAATACTGTTTGCCCCAACTACTTCTACACATCTGCATCCACTAATCACAGATTCATGAAGCAAACACTGCAGGACTTTCTTATAGGAAACACCCATCATAGCACATATATATTAACATCAGATTTTACTCCATCAAGTAGAAACATTCTTAAAGCATTCTGCAAGTGCTTGCATATGAGTGGGTTCAACTCTGAAAAATTACGAACACAAAACAAAAGTGAAGTCTTGCTTAAGTTTGCTTGCATTTTCAAACACCTCACTGATCACATACAGTTTTAATTAAGATTAAATCATTTCATTAGCAATTAAAGCCAGTGCATGTTCTCTAATATGCTGCTTAAATTATATTGAATTATGCAGGTGACATTTTCTAAACTAACCTCCAATCTCTTTATTCAGGTTTAGACAGCTCTCAGTTACAAAAAGGATGAACAAGCAGGACATCAATCACTTTGGGATATTAGCACCTTAAAGATGTCTTTAGCAGGTCAATAATCTTTTCACCTTCGAAGGACTTTATCAGATCTTGTCTAAAGCCTGGATAAAAGCTTTTGCATTAAGTACTTCTAACAATTGGCAGTGTATCTCCACCACACAAAGCTGTTTTCTTCCTTAAGGATACAATCCTCAAGGTCATGATTCTCAACTGCTTTCCAGCATGACAAAGGAGCATTACCTACCGCCAAACAAGCTGTCAACACAAACTTTGTCACAGCCTAGATAAAGAAACTGGCAGACAGTGATAATAGGTCTAATTTCCCCTCCTCCCTAGGGAGGTAAACAGATTTTAAATCAGTCTAAAACCCCATGCGAGTGAAGCAATGTTATCTTCGAAGATACAATAGAAGGAAACTCACTGGAAATTCATCTAGGGGTTCATTGATTTCAAGGTCTAGCACTTCATCTTCTTCTCCAGGCTCTTCCCCATATTCTATTTGGTCTTCTGTCAGTTCAGGATCATTGCCTTCATAGTGTCCTTCCTCTGCATACTCTGAGGCATATTCTTCAGGTGCTTCAGATTTGTCATAACCAATTTCATCTTCCCCTTGGTCATACTCAGACTCATGTTCCAGCGAGGGATCGTTGATGGACTCGGAGAGCTTGTACGACGTCAGGATGCCAGACGTGGCATTGAGGCTCACTGTGACACCTGGAGAGCTGTGGGACAGGGGGAAAACACAGAGGCTGAAGTCTAACTGGCAACTACTCACTAAGATTTAGCAAAACAAAGCCAACAAACATAAAATCTCCAAGTTGGTGGATAGAATTTATACCCCATACACTATTTGACTCCATGCCATGTTCTCATAATGCATACTAAAATGCAGCTTATCACCAGCTGCAGGCTATTTGACCAGGGGAATCAAACCAACCAGATGGTTTAGCAGGTCAAACTGGCAAAAGTCCTGCTTGGTAACCAAAGCAGACCAGATTCAATTTTAATTCCAAGACTAATAAAAAAAAATACACAAAATTACTATA
This sequence comes from Illadopsis cleaveri, assembly GCA_013399915.1. NCBI lineage: Eukaryota > Metazoa > Chordata > Aves > Passeriformes > Timaliidae > Illadopsis > Illadopsis cleaveri. The sequence goes on along the minus strand of VXBB01024219.1, from coordinate 265,267 downwards.
ACTGCATCTGTTTTCCCAGTCTTTCAAAATACACTAGTAAAATACTTTTAATTAAATGCATTAACAGTGTTCATTCTTGATTATCTTGAATTCAAACTTGAATTTTTATGATAGATTTAATGTTCTACTTAATATAAAATACATAGTCAAGAACTGTAATTTAAATGATTAAGACATTCTTAAATAGCACAGACACTGAAAAAAAACAATCAATACAAAAATCGGCAAGTTTATAATCTGTAGGCAGGCAAAGCAAAGCTCAGTTTACTGTTTACAAAAGCCAGTGCCATCAACACAAAAAAGCAACTAACCAACAGCAAACTAGTTCTTGATTTGAGAGCTCCAGGTATAATGAACACAAACAATTTTTTAAAAATAATATTCCTATTATTCTCCATTTTCCTAAGTCTGGGGGAACAAGATCCAGGCAGCTTTGAGCTATTTGCAGCTCTAAGAGGGAGAAGATTTAACACGAAAGTGAAGACATTATGGAGGATTATCATTATCCTCACAACTACAGAAGCATGAGGTAGACTGGAAACATAAGGAGAAGGGAAAGGCTCTCTCTGGCAATAGGACTGCTAAAAATGCAAAACTGGTCTACAGAAACCTGCTTCCATGGAGCAGTATTATCACATTTGAGATACTTTATCATCACTGTGTTTGGTCACACAGCCATCCCTGCTACCCAGGGGTCTCGAGGAGGACACACAGCAAAAAACCACCCAAGAACTGTAACTGGGATTCCCCTTCTTGAAGGAACAATCCAACCCTCACTCCTGCAGGAAGGAGAATGGCAGCCAATGAAGAGATTGATGGTGGAGCATTTTATCACACCCTCATCAGTCCAACGTAAGGACAGGAGTCCTTATCCTAATTACAGCTAAAGACAGGAGATCTCAGATGGAGATACACCTGTGTATGTTATACACATACATACATTCATAGCCCTTCAGATGACATGCCCTGCACAGCATGCAATAAGGGAAAGCTGGAAAAACAGGCCAGTAAAAACAACAATGGCACTGCATCACTTTGGCCTCACAAGCATCTTCTCTCCTACTTCAGTCCAGCTTGAAAAGTAAAAACAGCAAGACACTCATTTTGACTTGTACTGCCCATAATTCAGCTGAGGAACTGTATTATTACTACAGGGTATTCACAGGACAGGATCCTGAGTAAACTCCCATGGAAATATCTGCTCCAGCCTATTAAGTCTGTCAAAAATTTTCTGCTATGTAATTGTACACAAATATTTAAGCCACAAATTCCCCTCCTCTGAGTCTTAGGAGGTAACATAGATTTTTAAAAAAGGATGACAGAAAAGGACCACATTATAGGTGTGGTGCCTTCCCTTAGTCCTAAAAATTAAAAGTCAGAAACATTAAAGAGATAAAGGGTTTTTGCCTCGGTATTTAATCAGGATCCTATGGTGCACCACTTTGCCAAGGTGGAATGTGCCGAAACGCAAAGACATGATAAAGTGAGTATACAATTTTGCAGACCTTACAAATGAGCATATCCAATAAGGATGCTTCAATCCCCCCCTGAGGAATTCCCCCCTACATGGGCTAAATCTCTATTTTACAGCATATGTTCTAGAGAGGACCTTGGTTTCTCAAGATTGTGTGGGGTTTTACAGCCTCCTAGTACAAGGCCTTTAGGATGTTTGGTCTCCTGGCCAAACAGTATACTAGGACTATGCTAAATTACCAGACTTAAGGAATTACAAATATGCATGCTAAGAGTACTGAGGATACATGAAAGCGATATAAATGGTATATAAAAGAAAAGGCAAAAAATCATTTTGGCATCAGAAGGAAGCTTACCACAGCAAGCAATACTGAGGCAGTAAAGAAAGTTCTGTAAGTGCTTATAATTAATTCTGTTAGCACAACAGATGACACAATTTCTTTTTATAAGCTTTTTAGAGATTTGAATAAATTTATTGGATCAAAATAAAAAATACTTTTACTGAAATGTTAACAGTGCTACTGAGTACATTATATATACATCACTAGGTAGCTGGCTAGGTAAAAAGCAAAACTATTTTAAGTATATACCAATAACTTTAGTAGTTATTAGTTATCAGTAACAGGAGTCATTCATAGCTTTCAGTTATCCAAAACAAGATTCAAAAAAGAAATACCGAAATTCTTGCTCCTCTTCATTGTCACTTTGCAGAAGATCATCATTCAGCTCTTCATCTGACAAGTCTGACTGATTCTAGGTTTCAAAAAAAGTCAATCATGAACATAAAAGATACAAACTTTTAACTAAGTACTGAATGCTAAATATTTTTCATGAATACATCCCAAACTAAGACCATATCTTCAAAGAAATTACCTAATTCAGTGAGAAAAAACACACAACACAAGAACACAAATCTTGAAATACATATTTGACAATCCTATGGAAACTTACGGAACTCAAATCTGCCTATCAACACTTCTTTATCACTGATCGATTCTCAAATACAGCTGCAGATGACAACTCATTTAAGAGAGACAAGGAAGAAAGAAAGGTTAGATCTTTTACACAGCCTTCTGACCTTGATGCATTAGGCAAGTCAAGAAAATGCATGAACTGCAATTTGTAGAGAGAAGAGATAGGAGACTGGAGGAAAGGATATGATAAAGAAGACTGAAAAATCATGATTAGTTTGTAAGTGAAGAAAAAACCAGAATACTGTGTCTCCTAATTTGTCTGTCAAATTAAACAACTTTCAGTTGTTTCTTTTTTCTTTTAATAAATACCCACTAGGGAGAGATAATTTCAGTTCTGCTGAGCAATATTTCCAACCCCTAAAGTAATAGGGCCATAAAGGGTAGACAAAGATAGAAGTACTGGGATGGGATTAAGTAGAAGGAAGTTTAGCCTAAATAACTCAGGGAAAACTTTCTGAGAAATCAATTATTACCCCACTACATGAGTCCATACCCACAGATACTGCCCTGTAACATGGCAAACTAAAAAGAAGAATAGAAAAAGCACAAAAAACCATAATACACCGGAGAATCAAGTACTGGTTAGTATTCACATATATGATTTTTAAAGATAAGCAAGCAGCTTTGTCACTTCCATTCAATGTTAACTGCTTCTGGTTTTGGTAACTGCGTAACAAACATTTGCAATCATTATCCTCCTGGAATTTTATTCTCTTTAAACCTCATATGAAAACAAGGAACTTCCTATCGTTAATAGGAAATGCTTACTGAAGCTATAATAATTTCAAGAAGTTAACTTCCAACATTTAGAGGATGGTTATAAAAACCTACAACAAATAAAACTCAACTCTTAATACAGCTGAGTTTCTTAACAACCTATTTATCTCCAACTAAAACTTCAAAAACTACTTTCAAAATTAGTTCACTTCAAAGATAAAATACAGAAAGAAGTGACCAGTCAATATGATTTCTCAAACAGATGTCCTGTCTTCTCCTACCAATATGTGGCAAATCCAAAGATACATTTAGCTCTTTTCACAGAGTTCAATCCTGGAAATAGGTACCAGCAGGAATAGTCTATAGCACACATGGGGAAAACTTGTTTATGTTCCCCAGTTTTAGCTGCTCCCACATTTTCCCCCTCACTTTAAAAGGGGAAATCCTCTGCCTACTCATCAGACAGCAAGGCAGCAGATCGTGCACACAGTGTGAACTTTCACAGACAACACTGACTGCTTTGTTATTTCCTCTCTGGTAAATACTGCTGGTATTTGGACAAGTGATTTTTAATAGCCAGAAAACTGGCATTTGGATTAAATTCTCCATCATGCTCATCAGCATTCAGAAGACCTAGGTGGGCTGAAAAAAAAAATTCTCTAAGTTTTACTTTAAAAAGCCACTCTTGGAGGTGTTTCACGAAAGGAAACAAGGCCCTGGGTGCAGAATGCTCTGGCAGTAAGGCAGACCTCAGGTACCTGTGGCTGTCAGGCTTTGGGGAGGTGACTGTAAAATACATGAGGTCAAATCAAACACCTGAACTGGCTAAGCTGAACAACATTCACATTTTAATATCTGCAACAATTCACTTCAATGCACATCTCTTACCTTTTTTCCAGTTAGCAAATCCTCTCCAAGCAAGTCATCATCAAGTTCACTGTGAAACAGTAACAAATTTTAGAAGGTGAACTTTACAAAACAAAACCAAAAACCTTACAGGGCATATGCCTTAAAAAATCGCCTCGAGGAGAACTGATACCAAGCCAGCACAAAGCCTATTTTAGCAAAACATTCAGGGAATAAATTGTATGTATTTTCAGTGAAACAACAGACCATACATATTAAGTAAATCTGCTGCTGCACAGTCATTTCATTTCTATATACTCTCCATATCCCCTTGAGAGAAACCCAGACAAGCCAAAACAAAGCCATTCTAGAACCTTCACTCCAAGACCATTTGGACACATTATCCAAACTAATTTTTGTCCAAACTGCTGATTTCCAGCTCCCCAGGGAGGACATGAGACAGGAATGTCCTGTGGGCAAGACTCAGTCTCCGGGGCCCATGTGGCCCAAGCTGCACCTCAGCAAGGAGCTGGGAGCCTGGGAAGGTGGCTGGCTTGGGAGCCTGGATCTTTCTTAAAGGCCAGGCTTAGACCTTGATCTTTCATAAATACTTTATTCCCTCCTCCTCAAGTTGAGGGTATGGTCAAACACACATTTGTAGGGAATGGATGTTTCATCAGTTTTATATTTGTGCCCAAGAATTCGGGAAGCACAGAAATACTGGCTTACAACACTTCTGCCACCACAGTGTAACTGCCCCTTAAATGTGATTCAATACCAGGAACTACATTCCAGGTGAGCTAAACTTTAGAAAAACTGCTTAATTTCATTCTACCTTCAGTGAAAGAATTATCTAGTGACAGGGATGACCAGATTCCCCTTCTATAATAAACACTTGTAACTGACAAAAGCATGAATTAGAATATGTGTATCAATACTAAAACAACACACCAGCAATTTGAATATGAGCTGCACTTTGAGACTATTTCTAGCTGCACATCTCAAAAAAAAAAAAAAAACACCCCAAAAACCCCCAAAGAAAAACAAAAATCGCCGTGCCTTAGGTAGTAAATAAAAATCAAATCATCCCAAGAGAGAATAGCCTATAGGAACTGAACAGGAATTTGTGTAAGAGTTCCTTAAGACTACATGGCAAACACTTGAAAATGGGAAGGCAATCCCAAAACATAAATCAGTTGTTTTTGCAGATGGATCAATCTCTTTCAGAGCCAATTACTGTAGAGATAACACAGGAGGGAAGGGGGAGTGAGGTTGTAAATATCTTGTGGGCTAGGAAAGAACAAATGATACACCAAATAAGCCTTAAATATGACATTTTCATCAGTACACAGAATTTATGTACTGTTATTGATAACACATAGTTCCAGGAATGACTGAACATTAACAAACAGCAATTGTTTTGTACTCAATGTAATATTAAACAAAAACTGGGAGATAAGACATACCACACATTTCAAAGAGCAAACTGACTCGAATTTCTGTCTTTTCTTTCACAGACAGGAAAGTTTATGTAACAGAAATAGCTGCAGAAGAATTTCCTACTTCAACTTTGTCTCTAAAAAAAAGTCACTAATCTTTTCATCTGCCAGTAATCTGACAAATGCACCAAAATGTTAGAAAATACTTCCCAGCACAATGGTCCACCAATGACAGCTTTTAACAAAACCCCACTAGAGAAATTCCAAGAGATGGCAAGAGCATATGTTACAGCAGCATTCAAAGGCAAAAACCAAGTTGAGGTAGCAAGAAATTCAGATTAAGGAAAGGAATGCAAAAGAAAGTAAAAGATTAAATTAATTATCTAAACATACCTAGGCCTATTTACTACATTACTGAAAAGCATCCTTAATGTGATTATTTAGAAAAAAATTACCATTTGATATCTAGAATTAACTGCAAACATATTCTAGGTTTTCAGAAACTCTGGCCTATTGCTTGAAAGCAAAAAAAATTAACACTAGAATATAAATGAAGAAGGAAAAAGTAGTTCACAGGGTGCCCCTCAAAACCTATTAAAATATTCAATGTCATTCAATATTTTCATTGATAAATTAGAAGAAGAAAAATGACCATGAGTAACTTTTTGAATAAACAAAATAGGGAAAAGCTTGCACTGTAAAGTGGAACTATTTCAAGCTCCTTTAAAGTAGGCAAATCTGAAGTTGTCTACAGAAAAAAGAGGAACCACAAGGACTAAATCTGTTAAAGAACAAAGTAAACAAACAAAAGAATCACCAAGAAAACAAACAGAAAATCCCACAAAAATCCACATAAAATAAACTGGAATAAAAGTAAACTTCTATACTAGTTCCAAAACCATCTCATCCTTGCTATCATCAAGACACAAAAGTCTTTCCAAAAACACAATATTAGGAAATTTTGGGTTAAGGTGATAATGGGTGTGCTGCTCTCACAAGAAAGAGGTTTTTCTCCCCTTCCTCAACTCCCAACACCCAACATTTTTCTCAATGAATAAATTTAGCTTTCTCAAATAAGAAAAAAATAACAAAAAATAGCAGACAATAAAAAGCGGAAAGTTTTCAGCCAGCATAGAGAAATTAGTAATCTCAAAGAAGGGTCTGAACAAGTGAATTTCGGCAAAAAATCAGCTACTAAATGTGTTCTGTCATCTCGAAGCAGAGCACCAGAAATGCAGGGTTTTCCCAAACCCAGGCTTTGGGTTACTTAATGAGATAAAAGTACAAATTAACATGATAAAGACGTCAGACTGGCCCTTTTAAGTTTCCAATTTCATAAGCATGCCCCATTAAACCTGAGCAGTAGCAAGGACACAAATGTTTCAGGAAAAGAACTTGTAAAAAATGGGAAAAATCCTCCAAGAACAATGTTACATTTGTACTTCCAAATAACTGGGGCCTTCCAACTCTCAGTTAACATCCTCCAAAATTTGAGGAAGGACAGAGATCTGAAAATTCAAAATGATTTAAGTGACTGAAGGATGGGACTCAGCCAAGTAACAACACAGTAAGAGTTGATGGTTGATGAAGATGTGTGACTAAAAGAACTCTTTTTATCTCTCCCCCAACCCAACGATGCTTCAGTTGAAAACAACACATGAAGGATTAAAACATGGAGACTTCTGTGTTCATCCAGCCTTTTCTCCATCTTCAAGAAACTATGTCCTATACTGAATTAGGCCAGCAAGTAAAACCCCCAAGCAATTACAGTAGGCAACATACACATGTACAGCATTTGTAATTGCCAAGACACCCATAGAACTCGACATTTACAAAGACAACTTTGCAATTTGAAGAGAATAATATTAACCAAAAAATATTCCAACACATGCAAATAGTATTTCATTAGATACAGTTTAAAATAAAATTTCTGAAATGATCAGGAAGACGAAACTCTAGAATCTTCTGCTCTGCACCTAAAACCACTTCCCTCATAATTTCACTACTGATTTTTTGATCATCTCTCTTTAATTAAATACAGCTAATAATAAACAGAAATTAAAATGTTTTTGTAAAACTAAGTCCTTGTATACTCGAAGTCTCCGCTTGGTGAAAATACTCTAAAACTACTTTCAAGCCCTATTAGAACCAGCCCTGTCCAAGGAGTTTACCACTGGGTAAAAGCTTCCAACTTCTCATGAAACAGCTGCTTGACTCTTCCCAATTTTCTCATGTGATGAGTAGGGCAGCTAAACCCAAATGTGACCAGTCAGCAGCTAAAGCCCACCCATTCATGCAACAAAGTTCAAAAGTTCAGAAAATATTCTAATACAAAACATTCTGCCTGCAATACTGATTTTAAGGTTTCTGAATAGCCAATCCTGGGGACAGGAGGGAGCACAGGAATGACCCAGCCTGAGCAAGTTATTTTAATTGCACTCTCAAACCAGGGCAGCTCCCTGGTACACTCCAGCATCCAACCCTCTAAGAGCTGTACTGGCCTGACAGAGAGCAGACAGCAAACAGCAGAACACCCTGTATACACCAGAGCTACTGTCCAAATTCCTCAGTCACATACTCCTCATGCAGCAATGAAAACTACCCACTCAACCCAGGAGAATACTAAGGAAGAGGAAACTAATGCCTCTGGAATGACAATAAATGCAGAGCAATTGATTTACTCCAAGGGCTCAGCTCAGTGGAAAACTACTTACAGTAAAATTTGTTTACTACAATCAATTCAGTGATTATTAGAGAAGACAGAAATCTACTTGGAATACTTTTTTTTCTCCCTTTCAGAGTGAAAACCACTGGCAAAGTCTGAACAAGTCTATTACTGAAAAGAAATCATAGAAAAATAACAGAAATAAGTGAAAGGTTTTCTCCCAGGAAGAGTAGACCAGTGTAGCTATCAGCTTGACTCCTGTCTCATAAAAGAACACACATTCTCCCCCAAAATAACCCAGAGCACACACACTTCTAAATCATTAAAACAGTCCTACTGTTGAAGAAGCCCATGTCTAAGCTCTCCTCCTCTTCCCCAGTTTAAAATTGAAGCAGAACTTTGAGGATAAGAATTTAAACATCAAGTTAAAGTAAAAAAGATTTAAAAAATTAAGCTGAGCAGATTCAAATACTCGCAAATTCTATTTAAATCACCTAGGTCTACTAAATATTTAAAAGCAAAACCAAAACATTAATTGCAAAATTACACACCACAAACACTTTGTATTTATCCAATTTTAAATGGCATCTCTTCACAATGCTCCATATTCCTTAAGGCAAGTAGGTTTGGCACAATCTAGCCCTGGCTGACATATGCAAAACAGTCAACATCTTCATTAGAATCTAAATGTGCACTGCTCTAAATGTTAAGAGTACAGAATGCCAGAATGGGAAAACAGAACAATGCAACTCAGCACACAGAAACTGAACATGAAACAATTCTACCTACCTGTCCCAGTCCTCATCTCCAGCTCTTCTTCTCCAAGACCTTTCTGCACCAGGCTTATCAAACTGATCAAAGTCGTCATCTGTAAAAAAAAAAAAGGTGACTACATTAAAAAATTCTTACTGAAATGAAAGGCTGCCAAAGCAACCACACAGATGGGGTTTTCTGGGTGGGTGTGAGGGAATGCATGTTGTTCAGGAGATGAAAAAATACATTTTTCCACTATTCAATTAACATGAAGAAATCAGATGAATACCAGCATAGAATTATAGAATCACTACAGTTGGAAAAGACCTGTGAGATTGCCAAGTACATCCATCAACCCAGCTCCACCACCATGTTCACCACTAAACCATGTCCCCAAGTGCCATATCCACACGTGTTTTGAACCCTTCCAGGGACGATGACGTCACTCCCCTGGGAAGCCTGTTCCAAAGCTTTACAACCCTTTCAAACATCCAATCTAAACCTCCCTTGGCACAGCTTGAGGCCATTTCCTCTCATCCTATCCCATGTTACCTGGGGGAAGAGACAGACCCACCTGGCTACAGCCTCCTCTCAGGTGGTTGTAGAGAGTGATGAGGTCTCCCCTGAGCCTCCTTTTCTCCAAGCTGAGCCCCCCAGCTCCCTCAGCTGCTCCTTGTCAGACTTGCAGACTCCAGACCCTTCCCTGCAACAACTTCCCTGCCCTTCCCTAGACACACTCCAGCTCCTCAGTGTTTTTCTTGTAGTGAAAGGCCCAAAACTGAACACAGGATTTGAGCTGGGGCCTCACCAGTAGCGAGTAAAAAGGGATGATGACAGCCTTTGCCCTGCTGGCCACACACACAAACCAAGATGGCCTTCTTGGCCACCTGGGCACACTTCTGGCTCGTGCTCAGCCACGATCTACTGACATCTCCATGCTTCAACAATAAAAAACCCCAGAATGTACTACACAGCTTTGCCTCTTCTCACTTTTGCCACCAGGATCACCCAAGGAGAACAGAGCATGAGCTAAATCACTGGCAAATTCTGCCAACGAAGGTCATTCCAGAAACAGCAGCTGCCCAGAAATGCTTGGAGACCACAAGGTCATCCACGAACACAGGGGCTGCAAAGGCACTCTGAAAACAGGAGTAAACGTCAGGGCAGGTCACAGGGCAGGTCAGCACCAGCAACACGACACAGAAGAGAGAAGTCAGGTGGAAAGACCATCCATCACCTCGACTGGGGCAGTAAAACCACCAGAAACTGAAGCAGTTACACTCTGTACCTAAACATGGACTTTGCTTCCAAGAAACAATTGCTGCTCCATATTTCTCTCAACAAATACCCTAATTTAGTCCACCACTTCCTCCTGCATAGCTTAGTTTGCAAATGACAATTTTGCTACTTAAAAATACAAAAACTTCCATTTTTCTGCAAGAATATGCAAAGGTCATTTGCTCTGTTCAGACATCATGTCTTGTCACCTGGAAACTGGAGGCACACACCCTCACACACACTCTACCTCCACTCTCCCCTTCTCTGACTACAGCCCAACAGAGAATGCACCCCTGGATTCACCTTCTAGTCACACATTTTAACAACTTTGCTAAGAATCAAACAAATGGGCAATTAAAAGTTATGCACAACACAGAAGGAAACCTGCTGCAGTTTAATGGCCTGCAAAACACAGAAGGTCAAGCAATCCAGTCCTTGCAGTCTGACACTGAACTGGAATCACTAAGACACCATAAATCTACTCAGACTCCTGAGTCTATTTGCATTCAACTCTTTGACCAAGTACACTGCCAAGGAACAGCTGTTTTATTCAACTGGGTTTTTTGGTTGGTCAGTTTCTTTAACAAACCTCCAAAACCAAATCTGTCTTCAGCTCTTTAAACTCAGCTGAGCACCCTAAAGTGAGTATTTCCCACATGCAATGACAAACCTATTCATTTCTCACTTCATCTTATCAAAATATCAGTGTTAGTGACTGATGGAAGTTTAAAAGAAGGTAAAAACATTAAAAAGAGAAAATCCAGATTTTGCAACATCACTATATTAAGAACATTCAAACCAGAAATTTCAATCATAAATAGCTACGAAAGAAAGAGTGCTCAGTATGAATTATGATGCAACAGGAGACAAGTGTGGCAATTCCTTTATTTTGAAACAGTAGGTAGAAATAATTCTCCTTGATCAAGTTCTCCCCTTTACTATCAACAGATATGTCTATATTTTAATCTTTTATATTTAACTGATTTACATGAGCTAAAACCATTGAAAACAGTTGTTTTACATTTCTCTGCTCAAATATCTACACATTGCAACCTCCTATACCAATTTCTATTTCACTCACAAAGGAAAGGCAAACAAATATACAAGTATTTCCCATCTTCCTCTTGAACATTAAATTAAGTAATTCTGTGGTCTCTGGGGGAAAAAAAAAAGGCCACGTTGCTCTCTTTATGGTAATTTAAAACCATGCTGCAGTGACTGTCTTAGTGCACTGACATTTTAAGGGCACAAATAAATGCACACTGACACTGTTCTTACAGCAGGATTACAGTAATCCACTGACTTGATGTAACCACCAGCAAAGATTCTTTCTTAAAGAAACTTAAAGCAACTGGTTTGGTAGTAACCCAAATAACAAGTGTCCACATATTGCCTAACACAGCTCAAGACAATAACCACCATCAGGAAGACAGTAAATTCTTTTTAGGCTATGCCTGCTAGCAAGATATATTTTTTTCATGCCAGGCACCCCTTTGGCACTAGATATTTATAGTACTATATAATACTAGTTTATATTCTAAACTAAGAGCACTTGAAGATCTGAGCTCTTAGCACACAATCCTTCCCCCGTGGACCTTCACATTAGCCAGGTTTAAATCTAGACAACACAAAATTACACACCAAACCCTTCTCTCCACACCACAGTGAAACACTTTTTGATACACCTCACAGTTGACTTTCCCAACCCAGATATTGAAGTTTCACAGCCATAAAAATGTTTCAGCCTATTATTGCTGCTAATGAAGGAACTATAGAAAGGGATGGTCCAAGTTCCTGGCAAGTTTCTACTGTGGACCTGAACTCTCACCCTTCAGCAACACCACGAACTTCCACCCTCCAGCTCTTCCAAACTCCAAATTTCTCACATCCTATTCCACATTTATGAGCAACTTCTACCAAAATTCAAAGGTAAATTACACTCAACAAAGCTCTTTTCCTTCACTGCTCTCCAGCAGATGCATACAAAATCCTAAAAAAGGACTGGTCCATTTGCCTGTAGTGACCACAGCTTGCACAAGAACTGCTCCACATTCACCAGCCTGTTCTTGTCTCCTCTCTCCCCATCTCAACACACCTGATATAAAGATCTTCAGGATGGAGGGAGACAGCTTTTCTTTTTTATGCTTATTTGTTCTGTGACAGCTGACACTGACAATGAGCATTACAAATTATGCCATTTTGACATTAAGGACTGTCACAGGCACAGAGCAGGTTGTAGCTTTCCTTTGGAAAAAGAGGTCACAACAGTCACACGTCTACAAATAGCATTCTGTGCCAGCTTCATTTGTGAGACAGCAGCTCTGAAATGGGCTCAGGCCTTGCACCTGCAATGCGATGTGACACCTAACAGACCTCACGAGGCACCATTTTCTCTCTGTTTCTGAAACCACACGGACTTTTATTTTTCTTCGACTTGTCTAGGCAATAACATTGCAAAGTACCAGTAAATAACAATCATAACAATCATAAGTAACATTTATAGCTGCTTCTCCTTGAGCAACGTCTAAGCCAATGTTTGTGTCACGGGTGGTTAAATGCCAGTAAAACATTAACTTGTACAGAAATAAAACCACTCAGCATCAGCAGAGTACACAACCACTGAGACCAACAGCCACAGTTGAATTCTTTTTAAAATAATTCTCAGTATTACTGTGGGGAACACAGTAGGAAAAAATGGATGGTGGGAATCCATGAACACAAGCTTTTAAAGCATTAAATTGTCTATGGCAGGGAAGAAGTTCTGTATTTCTCCCAGCAGTCTGGGTACAGCTGAACACAGCAACTGTTGCTGAGACACAGGAGGCACTGGCCCTGGCTCCTCTTCTCAATTCCAGGCACCCATGGCAAAGCTCACCAAGATGATCTTTGTGCATCAGCTGGGTACCAACTAGAAGATGCTGATGGGTGGTCTCCAAATACACTAAGCCCCCTCTAATTTCCAGGCAAAAGTAGTAAGTAAAACAAAGCAAACTCCACAGCAAACCAAAGGAGACCTATGGAAATACCAAAAAAACCTGAATAAGGAAGCAGAACAGGCCGGTTACAGAGGGAAAAAACAAACTAATCCAATCCGCCACCTGGCTCTTCCTACTGCAGTTCTAAGAAAACCACCATGATCCAAGTGGCAGGGAACTTTCAGGATGCTGCAGAGAAGGACTGACTCTGGCTGATTGTTAGACCAGCCTGCTGTGCAAGGCTCTGGCCAGCTGTGAAGTCGAATAAACACAAACATCCTTGGGCCCCACACAAAAAGGTTCCTATTTTATTTATATTCACCCTGGTGCTGCACCAGCAGTGATACAAGTTGTTCCATACAGCTTATGTTCTGGTTTTATGATATATGGCCAAAATTGGTATCTTTTTTCCTGTTCAGTGAGAACAGATCATCCACATCAGAAATTCACAAAACACAAGCCTCATTTCTTCTCTGGCAGTGCTGTTGGCAGTTTCTAACTCCGTGGACACCCCTTCAACAAAATCCTCACTAATTTTTCTGTGTAAAATGGAAGTCTTAAGTTGCACATGCAAGTCTCACAAGCGTAGGAGGTGAATCTGCAGAACACTGCAGAGCTCTTAACATCTTAAAATGGTACTAACAGCCTAAAAAGGCAGTCACACATAGCAACTGTTGCTACGATGGAGTATTTTACCGCAATGACATGGCCAAGACTTGTGGAGTAAGGAAAACATTTGAGGACTGCATTTTTAGTCCTCCCAGACCTACACCTGAAAGCTTTCTGGAACACTAACCAGGTGCTGCCTCACAAACTTGAGCACTTTTCAAAATTCTGTGTTCTGGTTTGTTTCAGCATTACACTTGCCCGAACACAAAGCTTATTATTGTAGTTTCAGGCACTGAAATGCACTGAAGACTTCTCCTTATCCAAAACAAGATGGAGATGCCACAACGAGCCCATAGTTCAATGGATGAAAAAGTCCTACATACTCTTTACCCAACAGGTCTTTCAATGAAGTAACTAAACCTTGCTGCTTTGGAGCAAAATAAAAATAAACCCAATATGATTCTATGATAGGTAAAGGAGCTAGTAAAAGATTAAAAAAAGAATAGAAAATTACAGAGGAAAAAAATCATCTACCACATGAAAAAACACTATTTCTTTACTCCTCAAATCATACTGAATATAACAAGCCCATCTTGCTTTATCCTATTCAAAACACTAAACATGACAACTTGACAGCATTTCAAGAGCAAGACTCCAGATTAAAAGCATTTTACCAGATAGTTTTTATGTAACAGCATATTTCTACAAAATATTTTTCTTCGTATTTCATTGCTAAAGGTTACACAACACACAGGAATTGTAAAAACTTGATTTTCAGCACCTGAGTACACCATGTAAAAACAGCTAAACAGTGAACTGAATTTGGTACCTCTTGCTATGCAATAAAAATAACAGGTTTCATAAGGAATGTCTGTGCCTGTAACACAGGCTGGCAATGTAACTGTACTATTAACACCAGTTGAACAAAAACTTCTGATAACAAATCCTGACAGCATCTGGCAGGAAAAAAACCACGAGGTCAACAGAAATTTCTGAATCCAAGTCTGTGCCATAAACCAAACGCTTCATGAAGCCTACTATGAATCCAGTCCCACTTATTACAAAAAAATCAACCTTTCTACACCATCCCAAAAATCACATTCGGTCTTACTACCACATCATGCACAAATACACACAGTCAAACAGTTTAGTTTATCTGCTCAGGAACAGACACCAGGCAGCCTTGCTATTGGTAAACAATTACTCACAGAAGCTGCAAGTACTTGGTGAGTAAGTATTTGTAACAACCTAACAATTGCCTAACACATTCCTCCATTAGTGTATTTCATGTTCTGTTTCCAAATCATTACTATGGACAGAGATTCACTTCCTAATAAAAAATACAGAGAAAATTTCTACAGGAGAGAAATTCTTTTTATCTCCTCAAAACCAACTTTCTTTTTTAAAGGTTGTATGCAAAGCAAGTCACTAGCAATATGCAAGGTCAGAACTAACTAAATGCTGCCTATAACTGAAATTCTCTAACCAGTGCTTGAAAGAAATAGGGCCTTTTCTTCTTTTTTTATTTGATTAATAAACTACATCTAAATCTGAAACTACCAAGTCATAATAAAAATTTTAAAATTAAAAAATAAAAATCATTATTTTCAAATAAAAAAATAATTACTTTCAAAGTCTGATGGAACTAGAAAATATATTTGCTTTGGGAAACCAAAAGTGCCACAGTCCTCGTTTTACAAATGCTGAACAGCAAAGGAAGGCCGAGAGTTTAAATGAAATCCACATGAGCTTGGTTGCCAAATGGATTTGGACACTAAAGGGTAACTGCAATTCTCCAGGAATTCTCCAGCAACTTTTACAGCAACCAAAAGTTATAACTAGTTAAAACTAAGGCTGCATTACAACATAACATAGGATGAATCACATCACTAACTTGAGGATTCTTGGTCAAGCCTGTGACAGCCATAATCCTCAATTATTCTGGACAACAAATTCTATGTGACCTAAAATCTGAGGTTTAGTATTTGGTGCAATAAAGTTTGGCTGGGTTTTTTTAAAAACAATTGATACAAAGGCTATGTTTATTTCAGATTACTTGAAAACATTCAGGAGACTGAAACCTTGTCAAAAAAGCAGAGAGATTAAAAATTGCTGTGTTTAAAGGACATTTCCCTGCCTAGTATTGTTTTTTGGCACTAGTTCCTAATACAATACTAAGTACAACACAAGGGCACTGGTTCTTAGTACACCCCTGAGCCTATTATTTCATGAATTGTACATCTACAGGCCTTTAACACTTGGAGTTTTAGTGTGTGCACCACCTAAGCACAAATGCAGAATCTATTTCCAGTCCCTGGATGCCACTGCTGAATAGCCCAAGGCACAAGTTCAACTGAATTTGTCACACTGGACAGTATCTACCACATCCTTGCAGAGTGACCCACAACACACAGACTGTACCACACATGCTCTTTTAGAACTATCAGCTTTTCTCCACTTTTTATCAACTGCTTCACAAGAGGCTTTTAAAGTCCTTAAATTGCTGAGTGTGCAACAGCAAACCTCATACATGCTCCAATGAAATGAAGCTGATGACAGCCTCAGAGGTAAAGAAACACCCATTCTGCTACTCTCAGGTACAAGACTTCCAGCAGGAAGGGACACCTATCAACGGGACCCTCTCCAACTCCTCCTCCACCCCACGTCATGACTCACAACCCAAGGACATCTCCACCCAAGGTCTTCTAGGCCACTGACACCCATCTGAAGTAAACTAATCTGAAAAGAAGAAAATTTACAGTAACCTTCCCTTACTGCAGTCTGGCAGACAATGAAAAGGTGCTCCTTGCTTTGTTTCAGACATGGTTTGTTGTTCAATCTGTAACCATCTCTCCCTAAATGAAACTAAAATCTAGCTGCACACTGACTGTAGTAAATATCAAGAAAAAATTTCAGCATCTATACAAAATAGTTGTTATCTCATATGATCATTAAATCACACAATAGTCCAGGTTTGAAGGGACCCTCCAACACCACCTGGTCTCCCACGAAAAAGAGAGCATAGATGACATAATTTATCTAGCACCCTGTCCAAACATATCCTGAAAGCCTCCAGTAACAGAGGTTCCATCATGTCCCTGAGGAAATCTTTCCAGTGATTGATTATTCTCCCTGTCAAAAGTCTTTCCTGTAGCAAGTGAAGCCTCTCCAGGTGCAATCTGTAGCCACTGTCCCTTGTCTTCTCTGAGTGGCTCCTTGTGAAGAGAACACCTCCATCCTCTCTGCACTCACCCTTTAAGATTATGTTACTCAATATTCAGTGTTTCCTCTGGTTCTGCTTTAGTATGTAAAACTGGAACAAAGTTTGGGAACCACTGCCTTATCAATGAGCAACTATGAGCCCTCAAGGTCCCTCATCACTTCATACACTCACCTTGACTTTTCATGTTTCAACATGCAGCCATTGAAGAATTAGAAGCCTGTTGAATCAGGCTGATTAGCTAAAGAATTTGCAAACTATTATGCAACTGTGATTTACTCCCAGATACCTCACAGACCATCACTTCAAAACTTTCTAGTTTGTGAAACCTAACACCAAAAGAGCATTAACCTTCATCCTTAGAAAGCTTTGCTGCACCAACACATCTGGTCACAAAAGTACTTGTCAATGCTTTATTCTTAAGAATCATGCCAGTATTTCCCCAAAGCTTTAAAGATTATAAATGATCAATGAGTCCATATATGCTCTTTCATTCTCAGTCCTGTAACATACCCTTACAGAGGGCTTAAACTTTAATCTGCATCCTCAAAGCCAAAACTATAGAGTTTTGTCAGCTGTTATGCTACAAAGTCATCAAATTAACACTAATTTATATTTCCAATACCTATTTTGTACTATTTTACCAATCATTAGCCTTTTTTTTTTTAAGAAAGCAGTGGGGTGTTGTTATGTCTGTATTTCAAAGTCTTTCCCTCACTCTAAAAATTCAAAAACTAAATCCCTACCATTTACCATTAGTTTCTACAGTTAAAACTTTAAATTACCAAAACCACTTAGTTCAGAGCTTCTTTCACATGCTACCACCACTGACTTTAGATAGTAGTCTCTTTCCAAAAACAGCTGCATATATTCCATTTCTGTAAGTTCTAGGCCTTCTTGACTGGGCTCTAGAAGTGTATTTAACAACCTCAACCAGGAATTTTCCCTGAGTAGTCACATGGATGTAAGTGTGTGACCTGTGGGTTCCACCATTCAGCAAGTGTTGCACAGTGATCACCAAGACTGAACAAACACTGTCTATATGGGGCAGGGATCCTATTTAAGTGGCCACCATTTATTGATGAGCACAGTGTGAATCCTGAACAAACAACTGCTTCTGCCCACTCAGAACAAAGGGATCCCAATTCACCCTTGGTCACAAATGGAACTCCACAACAGCAACAAAAATCAGCCTTGAAATTGCAGTTTCATCACTTTGTTGAAGGTTGTCTGCTGCAGCACATGCCCTTGTACATGAAAGCACATTCATTCAACTTGAAGCAGTTTTAAACACAAGAATCAAAAAGCTTCAAAAGTGACACTTTCTTTAAATTACTCTATCCTCATAAAACCACAAAAACTTCCACCTAGTACATGAATGGCAACCTTACTTCCACATCACAAGTGAAACCACAGATCTGAAGCACAGAAATTAGCAAAAAGACTTTTGAAAAGTAACTCCAGTATTGCAGTATATTTAATACCATTATAACAATGCTCAAGGTATTAAACTATTTGCTGTTTTACCAGGAGTGCTGTCCTTCCTAGCCTTCTTCCCAAACTCAACTCCTAAATTTGGGAACTTCTTTGTAACATTGACTTTTATGTATAGCAAGATTTGCCATAAAAATGTCATTATGTTTATGTGCCTTGTTACCCACCAAACCAACCATGGAGCACAGTCAGACCCCCCAGCTGAGTGAGCACTGAACCAGCCACCCCTCTCCTCCCTGACAACAACTTACAGAGACTAAATCACCAAAAACTTTTGTACAGACAAGGGCAAGCGGGCAACTGACCACTCTGATCAGTCTTTATCAAAAACTGCTGCTCCTAATGAAAGCAAGCACAGAAACATACATATCCTCTTAACTGTATCTCTCCTGAACACTCCCGAGTGATCCCTGAAAGACTTTCTTTTAATCTCCCAAACAAATATTCTCATTTTAAGGTTTGCTTAATCACAACCACAGAGGGTTTTGAGCTGTCTATTAAATGCAGAGAGTTTTGAGCTGTCTATTAAAGTGCCGCGTGTAGAGGTGTCTGTAGTCATGCAGAAGCACAGTGGAACGAACACCTGAGAGTCTTGGAGTCAAGCACTGACTTCATTTCACATTTTTCAAGGGAGATCTTCTACTTCTGGACAGTCTATGAAACAAACTGTAACTACACCGCAGATCAGAGACGTGTTAGTCAAGCCACACACCTGTACCTGTAAAAACTACGTGAAAAAAATACCCACCATCCCTAGGGGTGTTTAAGACCGGACGTGGCACTTAGTACCATGGTTTAGTTGATACCGTGGCACTCGGTCACAGGTTGGAGTGGGTGGTCTCAGAGATATTTTCCAACCTAAATGGCTCTGTAATTCTGTGAATGTCTTTCCATAAAACACATCCACGTCCCCCGAAGGCCCCCGCACCCGCGGCGAGGCCGCTGTCCCTCCGGGCCTTGCCCCCGCCGAGCGGCCACAGCACCTCCCATCGCCGAACGACGCCGACTCGCAGGACCCGGAGCGGCGCTCCCGGGAATCTGCGGTGCCCGGGAATCAGCTCCCGCTCCCCGCGAT
>VXBB01024219.1:203771-245656 GCA_013399915.1 Illadopsis cleaveri | reverse complement strand
CGCGGGGGCGCCGTGAGGGAGGAATGGCGGCCGAGGCGGGGCACGGGCGGGGTTCGCCGTACCGGCTAAGAGACGGGCGGCCGAGCTGGTGCTAGCGCAGGTTACTCTGGCCTGGACGAACAGCGGGAATGGGAGGGAGAGACTCCCAGACTCCCTTCCCCAGAGATGGGGTGTGTGGATGTCTCTTGCGGACGTGGGTGACTCCTCGTACCACCTCCGAAATGCGCGGCTCACACTGAATCACGGAGTCGGTTAGGTTGGGAAAGACCTCTGAGATCATCGAGTCCAAGCCGTGACGGAACACCTGCATACCAGTTACACCACGGCACTGAGTGCCATGTCCAGTCTTCCCTTAAACGCTTCCAGGAACGGTGACTCCTCCACCACCCTGGGGAAGCCCATTTCAATCTCTAATCGCGCTTTTTTTCCGACCTAAACTTCCCCTGGGGCAGTTTAAGACTCTTTCCTCTTGTCCTATCGCACATTGCTTGAGACATGAGCCCAACTCCCCACTTGGCTACAGATTCCTTTCAGGGAGTTGTAAAGAGCGATAAGGTTTCCCCTGCGTCTCCTTTTCTCCAGGCTGAACACCCGCAGTTCCCTCAGCTGCTGCTTATCAGATTTGTGCTCCAGACCTTCACCAGCTCCGTTCCCTTTCTGTGGACCCTCTCCAGCACCTCAATGTCCTTCCTGAATGGAGGGTCCCAGAGCTGGGCACATGGGGCTGTACTGAGGCTTCAGGGGTCACAGGTACAGCTTGAACCATTGAGTTCAGCTGCCTGTTAGGTGACAAAAACCCCTCATGAATTAAATACACCATGAAGGGGATGGGTCACGGTGTGTTAAACATGTGGTCCTCCATTTTTTGAGGCTTAGCAAGCAGGGAAGTTAACCCGTGTATAAATTGACCTAAAGAAGTTCAGACCGTGTGGTTCTTGCTTCTGCACTCAAACCTCATCCGAGTTCTCTGTTTACGGGTTCAATGTTACAGCATGCTCAGTTTAGCTCACTGCAAGCTGTGAAACCTTTCCTGATGGCACTTTCAGCACTTCCCTCCTGGCTGCTTGGCTACTTGCTCCCCTCTTATTTTCAAAGGACACAGTGTGGCTGCTGAGTGTATCAGTTTGGATCACTGATCCCACAGTAAAGTAATTACCAAAAAGTGTTCCTTTTGAGTTTCCTTCCTGACTTCTCCAAATTTTAACAGGTGAATCCAGATTTCTGCACAGGCCAGGTTAAATGCCACATAAAATTATGCCATGATATGAAACAAACTTCTAGGTTATACTACTTGTAGGGAAACCAAATCTCATCTAAAACAGTTTAATGGAGCCTACTATAACAAGACTAGTTCAAGTAAACGGCAAAACTTTCCCAGGTGGACAAGTCCTCATGGAAATAATTAACAATGTTAGTATTTAAATTATCAGCGTTATCTGATTAAACCCTCGCTATGAGAATAGGGAAGTTCTCATGTCACTTTGTTCTGTGCTCCCTGCAGACTTGTCTCTACATTGCATTTGATCTCATTTTTCAGGTTTTCCTCACAACCATACACCTAGAGGTTTATTCTTTATGTATTCCTACAAACTCAGCTGAATTCTGTCTGTAATTTGGGAAACAGGCTGTCGGTAGGTGATGCTTGCTGATAATTTAATATGTGGTCCATCAGTCCAGCTCTGATTGCCTGACTAGGGCAATAAGTGAATACTACAACTACCAATGGTAAAAAACCCACGATGATTTCACTGGGGGGCCAGGAGTTCACCAATTGCTTCTTGGTATTGATCTTTCTTCCCTGAAGCTGGTTTGCAGTACAAAAGGGTTTCCTGGCAAGGGAAGGAGTTTCCTGGACCCTTTAAAGGCTGTGTGGGGGAAGACTCAGCCAGACTCAGCTGCAGCCTGTTACAATTCACAGCTCACTTGTCAAAATTCTCTGTATCCCTTTGTTTGGTGCTGGGAAATTATTAAACAGTGTTCACAATGGGCAGCTTTGTGGAATTCAGATATGTAGAAGAGTGCATTTGTGGATATTTTATGCTCTATATCTTTGCTCATTTTAATAGCAAATTTTTTTGACTGACAGTCCAAACAGAAACCAATTTACCATGTTCTTAACAGACTAGTCTAATGTTAAAGAGGAATAACAGGACACTTAACTACTGTTTTGCTAATATACAAACGTTTTATCCATTTTGCAGAACTCTGGGACAAAAAAAAGTGGCCATTCCCAGGTGTCTGAACTTCAGCAGGTGTGGGTGGAACAGAGACCTAAATGATAATGACAGAGACAGGTATGGTGACTCTACTCAGCTTCACTTAGAAATTTCTATGAATTTTCAGATTCCAGGAACTGTACTTGCTCTGGATTCTGTATAAAAAACCCCCTTTTCTCTGTACTACCTACTCTGTGCTATAAAATGCAAATATGCTCGTGTTTCTTCAGTAGGTTAACATTTTAGGTTCTGGAACCCATGAATAAAAATGAACTAATCATCATCAGTTTAAAAAATCCTTTTGGAAGTTCTGCATAGATAATATATTTACCTGTGCATCTTTACCAAGCAAATCCTGTTGCAGTCAGGAATGCAATAGATTGTCTTGCAAGAGGATTAAGTAAGTGACAGAGAGAGAATTCAAGATCCAGTAATCCTGGTTCTGCACTCACTGCATTACTGGAGCAGATTGCTTTGCATTTCCTGCCTCAGATTTCTTCTTTTAAACCTTGCAGTAAAAATTGTTGTGTCCTAACTTCTCTACATAAACCTATTTCCACAGTAATAGTCATTATCAGTTTTGTTTGCAGTGGGTTTGGATGTTAACATTTTCTTTTCAAAATAATTTGTAACTTATTTCTGGAGCAGACATAATCTGTTTAAAAATCTTTTTTATATTTAAATAGTTATTTATTTATGCACTCTAGAATGGTTAAAAATCAGTCAAATCCAGTACAGCAACCTTCCAAGTTTAATTCCATGTAACACTTGGATCTAATATGAGGGTGTTTAGAAGAACAGTGTTATCAATAGCAAATGGTTCCTAATTCCATAGACAAAATATGCTTTTGACTTAGTTTTTAACCACAGTTACCTCTTTCTGGGCTTGCTTTCTAGTCTGGCAAACCCAGAATGAGTTTTCACAGCATGGCTGGCCCAGGTGGGTGATCCAGCCATGGGTTTGGCTCATGACCTCTTCCTGCTGAACCTCTCAGTGACACCTCACTCCAAGGCATCATCTTCCTTCCAACATTAAACCTGTCTTAGGTGAAGACCTCCAAAGCAGACACTAGACACTTCTTGGGTTATTTCAGCAACATCCTGTGATGCAGCAATTTTTCTGTCACACCTGACAGGAAATTCTATATTTAAAGTGTACAAATGAGGGGTGCAAAAGCAAATTTGCTCTCTTGTAGGTGTCACTAGGCCTAATCTATGACCTGTTTGTTGTGACAGCAAACATAGGCAGCAATGCCTCTTGAAAGAGAGACACAGGTGAAAGGTGCTTTCCCTTTGAGCCAATCCCCTGCAAGGGCAGAGGCAGATTAGGAAATTGCAGATTTAAAAACTAATAAATGTGTTACTTAAGGAGAGAGAACAGTATGAGGATTAAAACTAAGTATTTGAAAAACACTGGTGATAAACTTTGAACAGAAACATTTCTGAGTGTGTTACAGCCCCATGACTGTAGTTTCAGAGCTGTGGACAATGTTCATGTGTATCCAATTTTGGTTTTACTGTAATTTTTCATTTCTGTTACCTCCTGCATTCTTGTTATGTGTTTATCCCCTTGTTGCAGCTTATCTGCCTTGTAGTCTGCAATCAACTTGATGCATCTTATTTCAACTGTAATTTCTTCAGAGCAATGTGATCCTGGGACCCCTTAAGCAGCTGCAAAGGTGGAGAACAGGAGAAGTTGTGAGCTGAGAAATGTCCTGAACAAGCAATGTGCCAGGTGTGTTGTTGATGTGGCATGTGTGGAGTCCCTGGAAAGCTGGTCAACCACCGAAGATCAAAATCTCAACAGAACACATACCTTGTTGTAGTGTAAAATACATAAATTTTTAATAGCTCCAACTGGCTGCAGGAGGGTTTGAGCTGTACTTTGGGTTCTGAACAAAGAACAGCACTCAGAAGCCTGGGTAGTGCTCTGTACCCCAGTGTTTGAAATATATTTTAGGCATCTAGTGAAAAGAAATCAAGAAACATCAAGGAAATCCAAGTGTTAAATGTTTTACAGTGGTTTTTTTCTAGGTTTTTTTCAGTCTGGATGCTGGAAATCTTACTAAGCTTTGCTTCATTTCACCAGGATCCCAGCTGGTGTCAGGGACAGCACGTGAATCAGGGTGAAGTTGACAAATGTAAGGCAGTCTTTCCTTTCAAGAATGACTCAATGTAGTGGATAATGTCTAAGATCCCCCATTCTTAGGTAAAGGGAGTGGTACCCCATGATAAACACATCAGAATAAATAAAGGTTAGAAGTGTTTCCCAAGACTTCCTGACAAGGAGCCAACATGCAGCATTGTTGTCCTTGCCCAAATGCTGAGCTTTGGGAAGAGCTTGCTTTCTCTGGACACAAGCCAGGCTGTAAAAGAGCAGAAGGACATGTGATGGCTCTAGGCAAACCTCAGGGCATCACAGGGAACTCCTGTGGCTCAGATTCCTGTGACCCATACCTGTGAGCAAAGCACGGTGCCCTGGGGAGCCCCACTGAACATTGTGCACAGGTACCAAATGTCAGCAGTTATGTACGAACTTCCAGATACGAGCTCATGTTCCTAAGAACTCCTGGTGCCAGAAGGCTATAATCCCGTTAAAAGCCTCTGGGAACTACTGCAATGCAAATAATAGTAGCAATAATTAGCTCTGTTTTAATTGATACTGTGTATTCCTCAAATGTCAGTGAAAATTTGCTTTGCTAAGCCAACAACTTCTCCCCTGGAACTCTGCTGTCTTTACCAGAGTTACACGAGGGGTGAGTTTGGATCATTGTAGGTTCCTGGCATAAATTATCAGCTGTTGATTCCTTGCCCTTTAAAACTTGGCAAGCATACAAGAAGAGTTTGCCAGACATGCAAAAACTAGGTCTATGCATTTATGGATAAATCCTCTGGGACTATGCATAGAAAGGAGTACAATTTGCTAGAAGTAGCCAGCTGTGAAATCCAGGAACTCCTGCACACAGCTCAAGCAACTTAGAGCATATTTAGCCTGGCGTCAATACCAGTGATTTCTGGAAGCATTTTTTGCACCCTCAGCTTTATGAAAGCAGAATGTGATAGCAATAAACCCTGTAAATGTGTGGAGATGCTAAATTTATGGAATAATCCTAATGGGGGTGATTTGGAGTGGCATAATCTAGAGTGAGTTTATGGTTTATCCCAGTGGCTAGGAGTTGTCTCTGCTTAACATTGAGAGTGCAGGTCTGAGCACATCATTGGCATAAATTAGTAAAGATAACACACTCCAAAGCTCTGAGCATCTTCAGCATGAACCACGTCCTCATCTGGACCTTTTGTCTTACTGAGCACCTGAGAATTTTAATGTCCCATCCTTCGTGGACAGACATCTTGCCTTGTAGCACTGGTACAGCTCCATGCTCAGGTGCTCCTCAGGGCTTCTTTCTAAGGGGAGGATGAATGTTCTCTACCTCTGGTTGTGTAAAAGTCAGAGCTAAGCTTGTTGTGTAACCTCCTTCACTCAGTTACATTAGATGGGCTGAATGGTGGCTCTTAACTGTGGAAGACCTCTCATGGTCAAAGTGAAGGGAAATAAATCCCAGCCATAGAGTCTCTATTTTTGTAGAACTGAGCAAGATTAGTGCCAGTAGCAGATGTCGAGTCCAACATTTTCCACATTTACCAGGGAAAGACTCCTGGCTTGGAGAGCTTCAGTGCATTATTACAGAACCAAGCCATTTCTGTGTTTGCTGGGCCTAATGGGTAATGGGTTTAGGCTAAAATGGGTACTTCAAAGACTCAGAGATACAATGCACCTGATTTTATGGATTTTCCATATGTACAAAAGTGTTGTTGCCAAACAGACTCAGGAACAGCTCACTCTAGCACATTAGTAATAAGCCAATTAGTGAAATGAAGCATTGCAACTATCAGACTGCTTTATGCAAATATGTTTTTGTAGAAAACAGAATCATTTGATCTGGGTTTACATTCAGGAAGACCTTGCCAGTATGATATGCAGTGATAGTTGCTATAGCTTTTATTGATCAGTTTCTCTTTTCATCCTGATATGTGTGGATTCAAATGCAATGGGTGAGGTGAGCCTTAAGGAACACAAGGATGGTCAGGATTTAGACCTTATAATGTGTTTTTTTCAGTAGATACATTTGGTCCACAGGTTTTGCGACACCTTCTAACAATAACTTTGGTTATACTATTTTTCCAGTACAATCATTGGCAGAACCAGTATTGTATTTGGTCCAAAATCCACAAATTTTTTACATTCAGCTAAATTCCTTACAGGAAAGAATGATAGAATTAGGGCTTATGTATCAAATCAGTTTGATTTGGGGACTTTAATTTATCTAGTTCATCCAGCAGTTTATTTATCACAGCCTGTCTACATTAACCTGGGTACCCATTTTGTAGTGAGTTCCTGGCAGCCCAGGAGCAGGTTATGGAACATGTCCCATTACAGTGGGCTGAGGTACAGGAACAGATAGAGATGCATTATCCAATGCACAGGTTGAAGTGCTGTCTTGTATAACAAATTATTGACTTCATTGTACATAGTACTAGGATTTAATTAAGCGATAAGGCCCATCATAGTGGCCCTTTATCTTGCAGATAAGGATTTACCAAGCTTACCCAAGAGGTCTTTATCTGAAAGATAAGGGAAAGGTACATAAGGTGCCTTCTGCTTTTAAATCTTTAATTGAAAAGACCTTATTTTTTAAGTTCTAGGTTGTTTTTTTCTTCATGACCTAGTATTAAAGATTCAGATGGATTTTTGTGAGGGAGGTTGTAGTAGGGAGGAATGTTACCAGTGGCCTTCACTCTATGAAATTAATAGGATTTATGTAATTTTTATTCACAATATACCAGCTCTCAGATGAGGTAGAAATTCAGCCTCTGATTTCCAGGAGATTTTCCTGTCACTTTATGATCCCATGGCCATAAAAAAGATTCATTCATTGACCATTTCAGAGAGTTGTAACTGTGATTATGTTGTGAAGTTTAGAAAAAATTGTGATAGACAAAAATGAGAGGAAAATAATTTAAAGACAGTCTTTTAATGACTGTGTTGTCAGCTAAGCTAAATGATGCCTAATTCTTTAGTCCTTTACATATGATGTAAAGACATGTAAGCAGAAAACATATGAAGAAATTGAGGCTAATGCAAAAAACTGGCACTTAGAATAAGATAAACACACTGGAAAACACAAAATAATACTACTGCTAATGCTCAGTAGAGAAAAACACAGAGGAAATTCCAGAGAAAGGAGAGAGGAGCATATGTTTTTTATGAGAAAGGCACACATAAGGGCCACTGCATGGTTGAAAACAGGACAGGATCTTTGGATTTAGCTGATTTAATCCCTAATGTTACAGACACTTTTTTAATAGAATCGTTTCATAAAGGCTCAAGCTCTTTTCAGGAGTAGCTGGGCTATTGCCTCCCCCTCCCTTAGAGGAAGGCTGTTGTGCAACATCCGTACACTCATAATTACCTGGCATCTTCCAGTTTACAGTATGACTGTATCCCTGGCCAGTCCATACCTGTTTTTTCTTCCATGCTGATACTATCTTTTAGCATAGTGACATTTCTTCCTTCCCAGTGCTTTTCATTCCCATCCCCATGTAAGCCCAGACATCAGTCAGCCTTTACCAAGCCCCCCTTGGACCACTGTGTCCTTGCTGGTCCAGAAGTGACAACCACCAATGGACTCTGTGCCCCTTGTGGGAGCAGGGACGTATCAGACTCACTGCTCATTCCACCTCAAGTTGCTTTGTGTATGCCCTGTGAAATTCTCCTGAATTTCCAGGCATCCAAGAACCTAAGCTGCCACATACTGGAAATCCAGTAGGTTACTGCCCAAAGCAGTTGTCTAGCACATAAATTGATAGCGTTGGCAGCTCTGCTTGTGAAAGACCCCCTGTTCCCCAGATTGTTAATCATCCTACTCTGCACCTGTTCCAGCTTGAATTCTTCATGCTTGAACAAGGGCAGTAAAGCAGAGTCTGAAGGGATCAGATTGTATTAGAAGAGCTTGGAGCAATTCAAGCCAGGACTGAGTAGCAATTATAATGAGAGATACCCTCCAGGTTACACGAGAGGCAAATTGCCTCAGTGGTGAGCAGAAGTTTGTAGTGCTGCTTTGAGCCTGTCTGTTCAGGAACCAGGGGATTTCATTTCCATTGTTGACAATATGACACCTTTTATGGGCTATTGATTCCCATTCTTAAAAACTATCTGGCACGAAGGCA
Organism: Illadopsis cleaveri; assembly: GCA_013399915.1. Lineage (NCBI taxonomy): Eukaryota > Metazoa > Chordata > Aves > Passeriformes > Timaliidae > Illadopsis > Illadopsis cleaveri. The sequence continues at coordinate 237,212 of VXBB01024219.1, read as the reverse complement.
ATAAGCGAGTGGAAAGGTGTGAATTAAAATATGTACATGGCTAAAGACGATCACTCAGGTATTTACTTAGATCTGAAATTCCAGCTGCAAAGCTGGTATTGTTCTCTGTTGCTCCAGCTACCCTCCAGTAATTGCCCCATGAGCAATTCTGCTATGTCCTTTTATTTATTTATTTGCAACTTTGAAAACTAATTGAGCTTTCTGCCTCTGAGAAAGCTGTAAACAGAGTCCCCTCACTTTAATATACCCCACATGCACTTCCATCACACTGGTGTAACCTCTCATGCCTGCAAGTCTTTGAAACAGGTCTCTGCTGCCTCATACTCCACAGAAGCCAATGAAGTTGCATCCACTGGCTTCAGCAGAATAACTTTCCCACCACACACTTCATGTTTATTTCACTCAGAAAAAGATTTTGTCTGAGTGTTGCTCGCAGGCACTTCTGCTGTCCTCTTCTTCCCTGAGAACCTGGGAACAAATTCAACACCTCTTCACTTACATGTATGTCAACATGAAATTATTTTGCTTAATACATTGGAATGGTATCATATAAAAAGGGATTTTTCTTCCTTGAAATCACACTCCAGCAGGAGCTGCTCCAATCAGCAATGTGTGCTCTCTCTCTCTCTGTAGTTGTTCCATTAAAGTAGTGTGAAAGCTACAACTGTGTGTCCACTGTCATTCTGTATTAGAAGTCAGGGGTAAGGTAATGATGTGCAAGGTTGATCCTTCTGTAATACTTTCCTTGGAAGTACAGTTCTGCCGTTCCTGCTGTCAGCCTGTATTTAGAGTGCAGAGAATGCTGCATGACTTGAAAGCAGCAGTAGGCAATTCCCAGTTTAAGCCTTAGATATTTACATATTTATGCTCACTTCATTGGAGTAAATATGCTATGAATAAATCCTATTATGTTTGAAACTGTACTTACAGTATAACAAAACCACAGTACTGTGTTGCAATATCAGGTTTTATTTTGGTGTCAATATGGACATAAATTTTGTAAATTATATATTGTTAACATTACATTAATCATCCCACAGTGATTAGAATACCTTGTATAATGTGAGAAAATAATGAAGAAAAAGTTCTTTAATCTTTAAACAGGAATTGAAGGAAAAACATTGCCTGCAGGTAAAGCAGTTCTGATGGAAATGGCCAGTCCATCAGGGGTGACTCTATAGCTATTACCTTTGTTATTACTGGTTTTTAAGCTGTCTGCATCTGAATGTGCCATCTAATGCCAGAGTTTTTTTCCAAAGGGCATTGCCAGGTATTGCTGATACAATGCCATGATGTTGCATGTGCCACAACCATATGCTGGTGCTGAGTTCTGGGGAAGAGATCATTTGATACCTGCCAAAATTTCTCAAAGTTTATTTTCTGGAGAAGGTGGATGGTTGCTGCTTGTGTTTGCAGGATCCCTGCAGCAGTTATTGCAGCATTATGCTAGGGATCCCTATGAGAAGAGAGGCAGTCTTTTCTTGTAACAAAAACCACAGCCAGAACATCTGCTTTGTGTTCTAAGTCTTAGTACCGGCCTTTTCCATGACCTTACTCAAGACATGACACCTTCCTCTGCTTTTATTTCCTTCCCATCCTCCATGTGCATGTTGTGTACTCTTCATAGTATTACCATGCAAAGGAATTTTAAATGCTTTCATTATTTAAAAGCACTGATTTGTGTGTGTGTATGTGTGTACAAATCTTTAGCACCAACATCTCAGCTGGAAGACTCCTGCAGAAACAAACAAGCTGCTCACTGGAGGAAGCTCTGTAGTAGGCTCCACATGGTTGCTTTGCTTTGACAGCTTGACCCCAAATCCACTGAAGTAGAAGAGTTTCACATTACCTCAGCACAAGCAATCCCCTTATGTTTGCCAAGAGCCTTTTGGTAAATTCAAAGATCAAGTCTTGCTCCATCTGCTAGCTGGTGTATGAAGACTACCCATCTTAATTGGAATAGTCATAGGATTTTCCATGGAGTATTTGACAGCATCAATCTGCTCTAAAGCTCTCACATTCAGAGATGACCTATATTGCAGAGGGAACTTCCAGGCTCAGAAGCAGACTCAGAGAGGGTGAAAGTATAACACTTTTGTGTATGTCCTCCTAGTGCAGGGCATGAGAAGTCTCTTACAGAGAACCTGGCCAGAAGAAAAGGAGTTGAAGGCGTTGTGGAGTTGTGGAGTAAGGAGAGTTGAAAAATAAAAAAGGTGAGGAACTATAAAAGTTGTAAAAAGAAGAAAATGTATCTCCAGCTAGGCATGTCAGAACTTAAACAATGGATAGTCATGTCAGGTTGCTGGTGATAATTCAGGCTTTGCTGGACACAGGGATTTGGGCTGAATCCAGTAATGTCTACTTGTCAGAGAAAAGATAAGAATATCAATTAAACCTTTTGAAATTTGCCATTGAGACTGAAATGTTCTTCTCAACTTTCAGGGAAGAATGAAAAAACCCACCTCCAAAAGGCATTTGATGTTTTTTTCAGATGAAGTATTATCCCTGAAATTTCCAGGTGGAATACTTTTTAGGGAAGGCCAGTTTCCATAGGAGTTGCAATAAGAGGCTGGTGCCAGTGCAGTCTGCAGCCTTGGATTGTGTATTGAGTGTGTGAGGGGTATTGAGTTGCTGTGCTCATCTCACACACCTTCATGCAATGCTCAAGTGGCTGTGCCTACTGTAGGACACAAACCATGCAACTTGCTTTCCTTGGAGTTGGTGTGCTGTGACAGTGGCCATTTCACTTCTCATAGTTGCCCCTCTTCCTTTATGACCCTCATTACTGTGTTTTCAATATATTGTTTTTATTGCTTTGTATGTTTAGTCTGTGAGTTCTTTGAGGTAGGGACACTCACAAAAGCTAGAAGAAGGCAGACACCAATCTCAATAGGAAAAAGGAACACAAACGATCTCATAAGAGCATCGCTTTGGTCAGAACTTGAGGAAGATTAGGAATCAGTATGCAGTTCTACTTTGAGCAGCTGCTGGCAAAATTAGCTCAAGAAACAGAAGAAATATCTTGTGCACTGCCTTTTATTGAAGTCTGGATCAAATTTGCTTACATTTCTTTGCAGTTTGGTTTAGGGAAAATACAGATTTCCTTCTGTTAGACATCAGTACTCAGTACTGTGTTACTGTGACATATTCACAGGCCATTTATTCAGTCAGCGCAATCTCAGGTCACACTACGCACCACAGGACCATTATTTAAAAAGCAAATTAGTCCTTCTATTAAGAGTATGGCTACACCTGTGTCAGTAAAGAGAAGACATCAGAGGACAGCCTCTGGTCCTCAGGATGAATGGTCCAGCTCACTGAACTCTAGTTATCTTCCTCACCCAGAAGAGCGTGGCCAGGCTCTCCTCACCACTCACCACTATCATTACCATTTTAAAATTAAGAATAAAATGCTACAGGAGAATTAAGGGTCTATAGAGACATATGAGCTGCCTCAGCAATTGCTGAAGCTAATGTCACAGGAATCAAAGCTTATTTTCTAGACTTTTGGGGTCTATGACCACAGATACTCCCAGGGTTACAATGTAGATCAATGTGGAGGCACCAGCATGGCTCATTTGGACCTGGCTCAGGACCCTGGAATAGACATGAAGCTCCAGATACACCAATTCATCACAGTCATGCTGCTTCCCAGGCAGAGCAGCATAGACCTTCACAAGGATGTTGTCCAAGATCACACAAGAAGTTTGATGTTATGGCAAAACTGAATTCCTCTGCCCTAATTCTCAGCCTCATATATGACTATTGGGTCATTGTTCCCCTCTTAGGAGGTTAGATTTCATTTCTGTGGCGAATCAAACACAAATCTCCAGAAGATTGTTGTTCCACAGAACACAGGCTGCTGGCAGTTGTTCCCAGACTCAGAGGCTCATAAAACTAATTATGGGGTTATTTACTGAGAGAGCAGAAAGATACTTTTAAATTGTAGCAAATATATTTCTAAATTGAGTCTATTAAGATTGTGGTGGGTAGGATTTTTGACCGTGCTTTCAGTGAATAGAGCCGTGAGAAATTTGAAAGCATGAGGACCTCGAGTTGTTTTTATTTTAGAAAACATGAGAAATGGTATGTGGAGAAAACTTTTGTACAAACCACAATAACTTGACAGATCTTCTGCTGAGGATAGGGCGCACCAGAGCAAACCAGTATGTCTTAATTAATAACCCTGTCTACTCAGTACAATGCAGTAATACTAATCATTTCCCAAGTAGACTTGGCTGAATACAAAGGCTTTTTACACTTCTGTTTGATTTGGTTTTTTCAGAACTGTAGTGTTTTGAAGATAAATAAAAACTGCTAATGAATATGTATATGTTTCCTGATGCAGAGTATCTCAGTGAATATTCTAGGACTGTTTTGTAGTCTGCCATGAACATGTTCCTTTGAAGTTTTTACTGATCTAAAAATGAAGTCATTATGTTTGGGTCACACATTAGTTTACTGATCTAGTTAGACAAACAAATGAAGCTTAGACAAAATATTTTAAGACAGGAACACTTTTCAGCCTCAAACCACAAAATACCATGAAAATTTTTCTCAGTAGCTCCTAGACAATTAAAAATCAGCTTAACAATATGGTACAAGCTTTAGTTTTACCTCTTAGGAAAAACCCAATAAACCCCACCATTTTCTCATTGCTTAAAACAAGAAAAGTGAATTAATTGATAGGAGGACTAGAGATGTGCATGTGAAGGTTGTATGGATACTATACTGTGAAGCATCTGCTGTGGTGACTTCATGTCCTGCTGTCCAGGGAAAACAGTGGCAGCTGGGTCTTGGGAGGCAAGTGTCCCTGTTCCACACCCATGGGCAATCCCAGGGACAAGAGCAGAACTGGCTGCATGGCTCTTTGCTTGTTGACTGTTCACATGGTCTGATTTCAGAATGACAGCTGTGGGAGCCTCCTTTGATTTGGCTTTCATGGGAAGCAAAGGTGGATGAAATGAAGTCTTCATCTCCAGTCTTCCCAAAGCAGGAGTGAAAAAAATGAGATTTCCGTTTCTTCTTTATGTTTTCAACCTTCCAGTGTCAATCAAAAGACTGAAGCAAGAGCATTGTCCTGTTGCATAAGGTACTGCAAAAGCTCCAGGCAGCCCAGCCACATTCAACCTGCTGCATTTAAGGTTATTTTGGAAGCGTTATTCACCTTTGGCATGGAATGAGAGGACTATGTTTATTATGAGAGCATTTATAAGGATCATAAGAATTTATAAGAGAGTTGAGCAAAACTGAGATTAGCTCCCTTGATTAGAGAATGGTACTAACGAGGTCACAGACTCGATCCCTGTATGGGCCATTCTCTTAAGAGTGGGACTCGATGATCCTTCTGGGTCCTTTCCAAGTCAGACTGTTCTGTGATTCTGTGACAGCATCAACCAATGCTGAAGCCATCACAAGCTGCCACCCAAACCTTCATAGGCCCAAAATCCTTGCTCTAGATCTTTCTGGAGAAGACGCTGCTCCCTCTCTGTGTTTGTGTGTGTGTGTGTGTGTGTTTATGTGTGTGTGTAAGACTCCTGTGACACAATCAACTGGAAATTAGTGAAATCCTACTTTTGCTGGTGACTTACAGCAGGATTCAAATTCCCTGAAGAGGAGGGGACAGATCCTGCAACATGCTCAGCTCCTGTAAGACAGTTAGCATTACAATCAGCTTTACTGCATCATCCAGAAATCCTGAATCCTGTACTAAGTCTCCAGTGAGGTCATTTCACCCCAGGTGCTTTGCCATGGGAACTCCAATTCCAGCCTCACCATGGTATTACCTGGCCAGAGCTCCATGGCAGGTATGGCCGGGGGCTCTGCTGTGAGGCTCCCTGGTTTTACTGGCCGCTGTTGTCACCTCCCAGGGTGGTGGCAGTAGCAGAGAGCCCTTGGAGCAGAGCTGTGACATACCAGCAAAGTGCTGTGTCTCTTCAGCATAGGTGCCAGATGGCAGTGGAAGGAAGGACATTTATCAACCAGCCTTGGGCTCTCAGTGAGTCCAGCCTGAACTCAAGTTGGGCTGCCTGCTCCCAGATGGAGATGGTGGGTTTGGGGAAGGTTCCAAATCCAGCTGATTAAGCTGACAAATGTCGGGCTGCAGCTGCAGAGCAAAGGCTGCTCTTTGATGGTACCTGCTGACCTTCTTGTTCATCTGGGGAGATCTGTGGCCAAGTGCTCTCTGTGGGCAGAAATTTGCAGGGGAAAATGCAGCATCTTTCACCAACTTGATGTTTTGGCTATGTCAGGTTTGGCAGCCACTTAAAAACAGGATGGATTTTGTTGGGTTTTTTGTTGACAAGTATTTTGTGTTTAGTTAGCCAGAAGCCAGGGACTGATGGTTGCATTTCTCTCTTTCCAGCAGGAGCTGTGCTGAAATGCACATTTGCTGCCTGTCAGGGGCCAGTGCTGCCTGCTATGGTACCAACGGTGCTGACTTTGCATTTTACCTCCCAGAACCTGCTCACCTTTATATTTACACTGACAATACAAATCAGCTCAAGAGCAAATGTCAGTGACTGCACAAGTACCAGCTCATGGTGTGTCCTTAAGTGTGCACAGCAGCTGTGGAGTTGTGTTGAACAGATTATTCCAGAAAGTGCTTTTGAGCCATGCCAGACATCCTGCAAAGAGAATAGGCCAACAATGCTATTTAGTGCCTAAATTTAGCAAAAGAGATCTTCTGCAGCAAGCTAAGGAAGCGCTGCTATCAAACTTTTCCAAGTCTGAAAGCCAGGCTTTGTTGGCCTAAACATCCTGCCTACCAGCTTGGTCATGTTCCAGCAGTTTTTCCAGGAGCTGACGTACATGTGGACTTTGTTGTGGTCCTGACTGTAAGAAGAGCTCTCTGACACACATTGGTCCAAGCCTGTGAGTGCATATGGGCTGGATGTGTCTGGGCGTGGAAGCTCTGGCTGACAGAGATCAAGAAGGATGTCAGTGCCAGGTTTTGTCTCGTGCCTCCCAGGAGGCTCAACACAAGACAAGGGAGGAAAACAGCTTCATGATGTCTTTGCCTTTCTGGGCTTCGGGACAGATCCAAGGGCTGGCACAGCTGCCAGCCGTCACCCCAAGCGTTGCTATAGCTCATGGATGCTGCCCACAGTTGCCCACCAGCTGCTATGCAACCCAAAATAGGCTCAGCACAAAGCACTCCAGGAAGCTCCCTCTTCTTTTCCCTCCATGTCCCCTTCATCCGGCACTCTGCTGCAGAGAGGTTAAACTGAAATGAAGAGGTTGCCTCGTGAATGAATGGAATTAATTTAATTCATATTTAATGCGTTTTAAAAATAGCCAGTTTTCTCTTGGAAATTTGAAATGAAGCAGCATTTTATTTTAGCTAATCATTTTCAGCATTTATTTTCACTTCTTAAGATAAATTTAATGCTCATTTCACCTCTTTTTTGAATTGTGGGAAATAAAATGAGGGGTTGGGGATTTCTTTCTTTTCCTTTGTTTTTCTTCTTGTCACCCTGTAACTACTTAATACTTTTCTGGTTATTGTGAATAGTGCAGGGGATAATAATAATAATAATAATAATAAAAAACACCCATCAAAACTTAAAACTATTACTAGATTGATGGCATTCCTTTTTCTTTTCCTTTTCTGCTTTTCAATGCTTCCAAACCTGGAAGATTCTGGAAAGCTAGGTCTTGGTCCTACAACCATCTAAGTTGTGTACTAGGTCAGATCAAAAGTCCATCTGACACAGTATTTATCTCCAGGGAAGACCAGTAAGAGATATGTAGAGCCAAGACAGAAAAAGGAAGGAAGAACAATTACATGTATTCAAAGTGGTTTTCATACATTTGTGACTGAAGAACTAAAAATTACATCTTTGTGAGTAAAACTGTTTAACTCTTGTCATTGCTATCTTGCTTCTCAGTACAAGACCGAGGTTCAAAAACAAGGTTAGATTCTTTGCTACTGTTGCAAAATTTAAGTCACGAATCAGTCACAAGTTTAAGTCACAAGTGGCTGCTGAATTTGGAAGATTTCCCTGAAATTTCAGGTCTTGCACAGTGAAATTTTTATAGGCACACTTGGTTTCTAAATGCATTGTGGCTATTCAGCACAGACTTGCATGAAAGTGTTAAGTACAACCTTGGTGTGGGATGAAAATATTTGTTAAATAGGCAATACTAGTCAAGGACGTTGCTGGAATGCTTGGGTGAGAAATTAATCTTATCAGAGACGACAGAAAATGGAGAGGATATATACTGAGAAAAATATGTTTTGAAATTTTCAGTTAAGCATCTTAAGAAGTGTTGGAGAAGATCAAAAGCCATCTGTTTGATTGCTCTTTTTCTTTTCCCATGGTGTGTCGGGTTTTAGGGTTTCCTCACCCGAGATTTAGGTGGTTGTTCGGAGGTGGGCTGGTGGTTTGAGTGGTGCTTTTTTGTCCTCAGCCCTCTGAAGGGTTTGGGTCTGGTGCGAGAATGNCCCCTGTCCAGGTTTCAAACCCTCTTTCTCAGGTCCCAGACCTCTCTACCAAGGTTTGTGACCATCCAGGGAAACCAGAGGAATGCCCTGGACTCCAACAATGGTGCTGTATTTCTTCCTTCTCCTGTAACACCTTTCTAAAAGGTGTTACAGACTTTTACCCTTTATACAGGATTGCTGTATATTAAGGTTTAGCTTAAACATCCCATCCCAACATTCCCTGCCTTTCACTGTGGAGAAGGTCATCCCTGCTCACCTCACAGCAGCATCTTGTGAGCTTTGTTATCCTCTCCAAAAAATTACTGAAATAAGAAACCATTACCATTCCACTGATCAACTCAGAAAGCCTTACCAGGGTGCTGATGGGTGTGCTTGTGCTGAGGGGACAATGAGGTCCCCTGGCCTCCCAGCCTTGAGCATGTTTATTGTGATCATAAAGATGCCCTGCTCATGGAGCAAAATTCTCATTCTCCTTTGGCTGTTCAGCTTCTTGACAGTTTTTCTCCCTTGTTGAACAAGATGTCCTGCATCACACAAAAAAGGTGTTTTTGGTGATGTGTTTGAGGTGTGCAAATTATAAACAGGGTTTGCTGCCTTGCTTCATTCCTTGCCATGAAGACAAGTACAGGATGACTCCTGAGTGTCACCCTACCAAACACATGTTTGCCACAGCTTTAAACTTACTTTTGAGGTAGAAGGGCTGGGGAGCCTGGAGTGTTACTTCTCCTCATACCCCAGGTGTATTGCTTTAGTTTTGCCATCCTCACCAGGACTTCCATTGCTTTGCCATGAGCCAGAGGTTTTGCTGTTGACTCTGATGCCGTGTGATACTTTCACCCCTTGATTTGGAGTGGAACATCATGGTTGTGCTACTTTAGAGAAAGAGGCTGTCATGGAGAAGATGAGGAGGAAGAAGGGTGATCCAAGGGAGTTTTCCAAGGATATCTGGTCAGCTTTAAGGAGAACAAAGCTGCCTTAACACTTGGGTTCATTGCTGACTTTTAGGCTTGGAAACATGCCCATTTGGCTGCTGAGACAGCAGCCTGAATTGTTGTGCAACTTGGCTGTGAAGGGAATGCAAAGGGATTTCTTCCCCTTCAGGTTCACGCATCGCTAACCATGCCAGGCGTGTTGCTCCGTACTGTACACCCGGAATGAATAAACTGTTCCTAATAAAGAACTGATGTTGCTAATATCTTCGTGTAATTTAAACCAAGGCTTTTTGAATTTATCTCATTTGGGGAAGAAAAAAAAAACCACTGATGTTGCAAATGCTTATGCATCTGATTAACTTTGCTGCTTAGCTTAATTTGCAGGATCAGGGCCTTAGCTATCAAGAGGCTACATGGCATTACAGCCCTTCTATACATCTTCATTAGAGCCTCTTCCTTACGAATTTGCTTTCACGCGTATTTTTACAACCTTAGTTATAAACTGGATTGTATCTGCCAGCAGCAGTGTTTAACTATGTCAGCTCCTCAGTGCCTGAGCTAATCCCTTGTCCTCCTTGACAGGGGTTGGAGGGGAGAGCTGTTTCCTAAGGATCGATACATAAAAGTTGTCATGTTGCTGGTCCTTTGCCTAAAAAATTGAGGAGATCATGAGTTTTTTATTAGGGCCAGCATTTTTACCCATTTAGAGTTTTTTGTTTGGGTTTTGCTTTCAAATTTTTATAAAAGCAGAACTGTTATTTTTCTCCAAATGTACTCATTTTTAGGATTGAAAGTGATGGGATTTTTTTCCTGTTTTCTGTTGCTTCTATTCCTCTCCTTTCCACCCTGGACTGTTTGCAGCTTTTATTCTTCCTGTACTGTTTTTTTGTTTCTCTACTTTAATTCCATCTTCTTTTCCATTTCCAGTATTTTTTTTGAATGACATGATGGAAAAATAGTTCCTCACAGCTTCCTCCAGCTGCTGTGGCTGCTGCACCTCATGTTTTCAGATTTTAGATCTGGCAGCCCTAGTGAGTGTCCATCTGGGGAAGTATACAGGTGCAGAAAGGAGCAAGTGTTTCTCTTCTCGGAGATCTGTGTTGTTTCTGTCCTTCCTGGTGTCTAAGGACATGCTCCCTCAACGAGCAGATCCCTCCAAGGTGCCATGACTCTGGCCTGCCCAGCCCCCAAAGCACTGTGGGAAAAGCCTGACAGAGGCTGAGATGTGAATGCAGATATTAAAACACAAAGACTTCATTTGTTTTAAGGGCTATGCCTATCTTTCCCTCTCTGGCCCCTCTTTTTTGGAGTCCAAATACTTGTTACAGGACTCAGCTTCTAGCAGCAGATGTACCACTGGCAGCTTCCCAGTTGTAAGAGACCTGGAAGAAAATTTTGACTGTGTGGGTCCCCACATAAATGCTGGTGAGCTTGGTCCATGGCTGGAGCATCCCCAAGCCAGGGGACCCTGCCAGCTGTCCCCTTGCCATGCCATCAGACATGCAGGTGCAATATGTGGCCACTCAGAATGAATGTGTGTGGGCAGACCCTGCTGAGAGCTCATGGCAGGCAGAGCTCTTCTGGAAGTTGCTTTAAACACACAAATTCACATGCCTCAAATACATATGTGCATAACTTATCTGTTTGTTTGAAAAGAGTTTTATGAGTTCTTAGGGTTGTTTCATAGGCATGTATGAACTTATAGTAGAAGTAAATAAATGGAGGAAGTAGAGAAGAGATTTGCAAATTAAGCTATCCTTTCCTGTAGTCAGAGTATTCTATTTAAGTGGTTTTTGTTGTTGTTGTTTTGTTTATTTGGGGGGGTATTTGTTAGTTTTGTTTTGTTTTGTTTTTATTTAGTTACATCACTTGGTAAATTAATTCCTTAGTCTGCTGTGTGAGATGGGAGGAAGGAGCCTCAACTACACTCAGACTTCAAAGGTGAAATCTCTGCATGGATGAACTGGGCATTAGTCAAAAGTTGCATTTGTCTGGAAAAATCTACTGTGAGAAGTATTGTTCCTTTGGTGCCTCCATGGCACCTCAGGCTCTCCCCACATCCCTCATGATTCCTGGTTCACACCTGATCCCTGGTGTGGCACATTGAAAGCAGACACCACCTCAGCTGCTTTTGCAGGTGCACAGAGCCTGGTCACAGTGGGTGTGAGCAGCAAGAGCCCTTGGGGCTTTGCCAGGGTGGAAGGTTTGGTTGAGTTCTGCTTTCACTGGGTCCTGCTCAGCTTTTGTAAGATGCTAACATCTGCTGGCACCCAAGGGAGCATCTAGGTCTGAGCTGTTAAAGCAGGTTTGCAGAAGAGCTGAGCACCTCTGGCTGCTGAGAGCAGGGCTGGGGATGAAGTGGGGAAGATGTTTCTAACACTGGTGTAAAAAATGACACTTTTTGATTCATTTTCAGAAGGCCTTTCTGGCATGCTCACTTCAGAAATGCTTCCTCATATGCAAGGAAATGCTTTGCTGCTTTTGCTGCTGACTTGTGTCTTCCCAGAGCTGCTTGCACTGGGAAATGCCACTGATTGCTGCCACCCTTGTGGCAGCCAGGATGGGAAAAGTGCTGTGGAAGCAGGACAAACATTTGCTTTCCAGTGAAAATAAATACAATGTCAGTTTCTATACCTGTTCCAAAGGGATCACAAGCGGAGAGTGATCTGAGCAGGCTGGCTCTTTCTGTAAAACTTTCCTTCCCAACCAACATCCCCTTTCCATAAGTCTTCCAATTTTCAATTAAACTTCCTGTTACACTCTCCTGTCTGTAAATTCTCCCTTTAAAACTTCCAGCCCACCGGCTCAGAAATGGACCCCGTTACACTGGAAAAGTGTCAGCTCAATATTAAAAGGTGTGATAATCACCCCTGGAAAAAAGGAGCGTTACTGATGCTGAGGTCAATAGCTGCCTATGGCCATTGGGGGACCTGGTGCTCACTCCATGTTTGCTTTTTCCCCACAGTGGGTCAGTCAGCTGAGCAGGTTTCCTTTGCAGTCTGGGGCACTGGGGGCACCATGTTCAGTTAAGCTCACACCAAGCCTCCACTGAGAGCTGAGGCATCTCCATGGAGGCAGCTGTTGAGGTTTGGGGGTTTTTTCTGTCTCTGAGTTTCACAGTGCTGTTGCCAGATGGTGATTTGGGGCAAGCACCATCCACAGCCAGCCAACAGGAGGGTCAAATCTGCAGTGGGGCTGCACATGTTGCATGGAGCCACACAACCTCCTCCTTGGACTCTGCTGCTGGGGTTTTTGCTCAGTGTCCTGCAAGTCAGAGGGGTTTTGGGGACCTGCCCTCGCTGGTGCAGGCTGGCTGTGTTCGTTCAGCTCCTCTGCACGCTGTGAGCCAAGGTTCTTGGGAAGGCCTGTGCAGCAGCACCCTTCTTCCCAGGCGTGCTCGTCGTGGTGGTGATTCCACCTGGCTCCAGCTAGGAAGGCTTTGGCATGTATTGACAGTAATGCACACAGGGGGAAAAACTCCCCATCTGTGGTCACGGAGCGGAGAGACGAGTGGCTGCCTTTCTTAACAGATGGCACAACAAACTACACGGAGCTCGCGTCCCCCTGAGACACTTAACTTGACATCAGATAGTTTCAAGAACATATTGAAATAAGTCCTCCCTGATGATCGCCGTGACTTCAGACGCAGCCATATCCCTCTCCCTGAATCCCTTGACAAAGCTGTGGGTGATGGAGGCACAGCAGTTTTGAGGGGTCCCACCCTGCTGCCTCTGCCAGCAGCAGGATTTGGGGCGGCAGGCTGAGCAGTGACTGAGACGGCCCCCAGATGCCGGGGACTGGAGCAGCGGGGAGCCAAGACGTTAGCACTCCGTAGGTAGTAAGGCTTTTCAAGCTGAATAAGCTCTTTGTTCTGAGAAATTCTAACTTTAAACATCTGTGGTAGGAGTTTTAGTGTTTTACTGTAGGGATAATATACTTGGGCTTGTCCTAATGGAAGGGGAGCAGAACCACTTTGAGGAACAATCGCGTTCAGAAGTTGCTTTTGCTGTTGGGAAGCTCTGTGTAGTGGAATGCTGCCCTAAAGCTGGGCAGTGCTCAGCCCTAAGAATACTCTGGACACGTAAAGCAATGCTCAAATATGAGCAAATTTGAAAATCTGGGAGCTCAAAATCATAGCAGTCCAGACTGAACCATCAGCACCAGAGATGCCAGGTGTGTCTGTAGGGGACGGGGCAGGACTCCCATTCCATGTCTGTCCAGTGCATGGGATGCGTCGTGCCAGTACAGCTGTGTCCTCAGTGATAGTGGTGAGTGAGAAAGAGGAAGAAGCAACCCACCCGACATGCAAATAGCATCAGCATCAGTGGGAGTGGGAGCTGGTAGACAAACAAACATTAAATTAATTTAGTTCACAACTCTCCTGTAGGGTATGGGATCTCCCTGTTTTCCCAGGAAGAAGTCCAGAGAGATTAATGTCAAAAAGATCCACTAATTCTGATGACCCAATTTGCATGCCTAATGACCTGATTTTTCTGAACACTTCATGTTCTCTAGCATTTTATGTGCTGGAAGGACAATGCCCTTGTTTTCTTTCACAGCAATGAGTGCTCAGCAGTTTTGTGAATCAGAACTTGGGGTATTAATTTATGCATTCAAAAAGCAAAACCCCACACAATTACCGAGACACAGCTTTCAATGTATGGTTTGGATGACTTGGCAGTATCTCAGAAAAAGTCTTCAGCAGGGACAGAGATAGCAGCCAGTGCCCCAGGACACCATTCAGCTGCCTTCACCATGTCTCCTTCCTCCTCAAATTTCCTGCCTCGTTCACTGGGCAGTTTCCAGTTTCAGCAACAAATGAGAGGGGAATTGAGTGGATACAGGGCTCTTTCCCAGCAGATGATGAGGCGGGTGTTTACAAACTTCTGACATCCTGATTTGAAACCTTAATATATTTGTGTGATTACTTCTGTAGAGTATAGCATCCTCTTTTTTGCTCTTTTATTATTTGTTTTATCCTATTCTGAAGAACTTACACTCTGTTTTAACATATGGCAGAATCACAGAATTGTTTGGGTTGGAAGGGACCTCTGGAGGTCATCCAATCCAACCTCCCTGCCAAGGCAGGGTCACCTGGAGCAGGTTACACAGGAATGTGTCCAGGTAGGTTTGGAATGTCTCCAAAGAGGGAGACTCCATGAACTCCCTGGGCAGCTGTTCCAGTGCTCTGCCACCCTCAATGGGTGAGAAGTTCTTCATGCTAAGGTGGAACATCCTGTGTTTTATTTTATGGCCATTGCTCCTCGTCCTGTTGCTGGGCACCACTGAATAGAGTCCAGCACCATCATCTTAACACCTGCCTTAGAGATATTTACATGCATTTATGAGATCCCCTGTCAGTCTTGTCTTCTGCAGACTAAACTGGCCCAGCTCCCATGTAATTTCTTTCCTCTTAGTGAAACCATGCTGACTTCTCCTGATGACCTTCTTTTCTTCTACATGGTTGGTGATGACCTCCAAAATGACCTGTTCCCAGACCTTTACTGGGATGGAGGTGTGGCTGACTGACCAGTAATTTCCTGGATGTTCCTCCTTTAAGGGTATTCCCTTTTTTAAAATTGAGCATAATATTGCCTCCCTCCAGTTGTTGGGCACCTCTCCCATTCTTCATGACTTTTCAAAGATGGTGGAGAGTGGCTTAGAAACAACATCTGCCAGTTCCCTCAGCACCTGTGTGAGCATAAGGGCCATGGATATTTGGGTATGAGGTGTGTATAGCTATCTCTAATCCAATCCTCTATGACCAAGGGAAGTCTTTTCTCCTGACTTCTCTTACCTTGAGGTCTGGGACTCCTGAGAGCTGACATCAGCAGTAAAGGCTAAGGCAAAGAAGGCATTCAGTAATTCCACCTTCTCCATGTCTTCCATCACCAGGACACCCAACTGATTCATCAGCAACCCCACATTTTCTCTAATCTTCATTTGCTGGTGGTGGAGTATCTCTGTAGCTTCCTTCTTGGGTTCTGCAGTTACATGTGTGGATTTGAACATGAGGAGGTTCTCACAGGCCACCACTGTGGTCCTGCAAGGAGCACTGCCATCATGAGTGACAGCTTGTCTTCCCCCCTCCACTACTGTGCCACCATGGTAAGTATGTGACTGAGTCCAGACCAGAGGAATGACCCCAGATAAGCCCTAAGGCTTTCATCCATGGAGCTGAAATAGAAAACACATTGGATTTGGACAGGCTGCTGAAAAGGAACAATGCTACGTCTCTTCAGCCTTCTGCTATTGGTCATACCTGTTGGGTGCTGGTCTGGGCCCACTGTGGACCAATACAGGGGGACAAGTTATTCAAAGTATCTTCTTGGGTATTTGCAGGGTATTTGCTTTGTTGCTGATCCCAGCATAACTTGTTCTTTGTCATGAGGACAGCCCATCCTGTGCCAGCAGGTTCACTTTCACTGCATGTACATGTGCCACATGCAGACTGTGCTACCTGCACAGGACAGAAATCCTGCTCCTCCCTCAGTGGGAAATGTTCCAGGGGCTGATCTGTACCTGGGCTGATCTGTGTCACCCACAGAGAACCTAAAATGCAGCAATGTTCAGGAGAAGTGGGGTGGCCTTTTGACTGTGACATGTTGCACAGATTTGAGGTAGATGGTGAAGGAGGAATTTTGGCGGCTTGCTTGAAATCAAATATCAAATAAAATCAACACGATTTAATTAAAAGGAAAAAAAATCTTTCCAAAAGAATCTTAGAATAAGATTGAAGACTCTATCTCTTAAGAACATACTGCAAGCTTAATTTTTGATGTTACAGTTAAATAAAGACATACTTGTCTGATTAGCTGTAATCCTCTCATGTTTATTCCTTGAGTCAGAGACCCTATAAAAATGTATCTGAGATTTAGAAGTGGGACCCAAGGACAGTCTGCACCTGGTCTCTGCATCTGATTGCAAGAAAATATCTCTGCAACATTACCAACAGAAAATTACTCAGCTGTTTTGATAATCTCTGTTGTGCTCAAACTGAAATGTAAAACAAATATATTTTTTCATCTCTTTCCATCTACCAGTCTTCATCCAGTTTTCCTGGACTTTCTCTCCTTGTAAGAGAAGTGGAGCACAGACTTGGCCAAAGTCCCAAGACCCCATGATAAGGGGGTTGAAACTCTCCCCAGCCATAAACAAGAACCTCCATCTCATTGCCCTGATCCCACAATTTGGGCTCCCTAGAAGGGAGTCCTACATAGAGTTCTCATTTCAATCATCGTTTTCCTCACTGGCTGAGCACAGGAAAGATGGTGTTTTCTGTGTGACATCACCCTGCAGTCATGCTGGGGCCATTTCCATCACGTGTCTGGACCAACTCCATGGGTAGTCAAAATAGAATTTAGTAGGAAAATCGAATTCATGGCTCATCCCATGCCTGAAATAGGTCAGACCATCAACTGGAATCACACCATGGATCTTGCTCCCTTGTATCTCTAGAGGTCTCCATTGCAGGTAAATGATGGTGAGATAAAACCCATCTAAGGACACTAACATTCAGATTGTTTTCTGTCATGCTCATATTCTGACAACAGAAAAAAATCATGAAAATCTAATTGGTAACTGTACTTTTACACATTTAAAACCAAACACCAAAAATGGGTTGAGGAAGGATTTGCAGAGGAGTTTTTGTCTGTGCTCTGTTGGGAGTGCCCGAGCTTTCCCTTGCTGCCGTTAGTGGGAGCCATCGCACAGGGCAGGGCAGGACCCGTCTCTGCTTGGGGCTCGCTCCACTTTGGCACTAGTTGGGATTGTCTGCGGCAAATAAAATGTGGGATTGTTATGGGGTTTTTTCCCTATCAATTATTGCGTTTGTTTGTGAAAAAATACATTTTCTAATGACGAAATTTCCAAAAATTAAGTGGCCCTCTGCTCACTTCAGGGTAAATCTTTAACATATTCAAAATTCATTAGTTTGGATTTTCAGTTTAAAGTGATCTTTTGAGCCAGAAAGTTGTCAGTGTCTGCCATTGATTTATTTCCCATTATGCTTGTGTACTCACAGCTCCCTTGCCTGTGAGCAAATGTTACCACTACTGAAAAATTGTTAGGTCTATAAATCTCAAGAAATGACAGGCTGAGCAGTCTTCATTTCCATCAGCTATCCATTTTCTCAAGTTTTATATTTCTCTCATGGTAAAAGTCCCATAATATATTACATCAGACATCACAGTCTTACAGGATTTCATTGAGGCTGCTGCTGAAGCACACATGGTAGGAGTGGGGAAATTGAATTTGTAGGGCACTGGAAAATATTTTTAAACTACAGAGCCAGAGATCCTTCAGTTAACTTTCCCATTTGCAATATAATGGCATATACAATGAAACTGCTTCTTTCCGTGGAGAAATGGGTATGGTTGTGCTTCTTGCCCCTGCAAGCTGCTGCACTGTGATGCAAGGATGCTGTTCCTCCTTGGGAAGGTCCTCAGCCAGAAGACTCTTCCTCAAGTCCATTTCCCAGGGATTTGAGGAGCAATCCAGCTTTCAGTGAAGTTGGTATCAGTGCTGTTGCTTTTGGAGGGGGCACGATCAAGTCCTCCATCAGAGGTTTATTGTGAAACCTCTGCCTGTTCTTTGTAAGCCACACAGATAAACAATCATAAAAAGCTTTTCTGACTGATTTGAGGGCACAGCTGTGATAGAGGTGTGATAAAAGGACCAGCTCCAAAACCTGTGTGATCATGGTGGTCCTAGTTACGGCAACATTTCACATCTCTGTTTATTTTAGTTAAAGAAGAAAAGTTTCAGTTACTGTAGACTTAACAGATTTTTATCTCATACAAAATATGCCTAGCAGAGGACACACTTCAGTGTGGTTTCATTGTTAGCAGACCTTCGGCAGTTTGTGTCAAATATCAGTATAATGGACTTACACACACTATTGATTTAATGACAGCTATCACTGCGAGGAATTGATCTAATGTTTTCATTAGACTTAAAAAATGTTTCAACAACAAGTTCATTCAGAACTGGATAATTGCAAAGCCCTACATGGCCAAAGATCACATTCCCTATTGAAGTGTAGTTTAGACGATCTTTTTAGAAGATAAGTAGATTAATAATAATAGAGGCACAGTTGAGGGAAATTAAAGCTGGTCTTCATGCCTTAAAAACATAAATAAATTGAATTATCACCCATTATATTACTGGAGGGAATTTTCTGAACTGTTGAACAAATCTTAATGAATATGCAATGGTATTTTACTTGCTCTTGTAGGCACAATGTAACTGTTTTTGTTGCTCTCTTTTATTTGTCTGTCCTTTTTGTTCCTTGCCCCGTGGACATTAGCAGAGGTTGGTCTCTTCTGCTTGGACATACAATTTCATTAATTTTCAGCAGTAATAGCACCTTTTGCCTTTGAATGTGAGCAGGTCAGGGAAGGGCATTTTGTGGGATATTTCAAGACATGCTGTCCTCACAGACATTATGTTGGACTGTCCTCCAAGGAAAGTTTTGCATTACTGGAGCAATGCTGCACTGATCAGTGGCTCTGCATGATGGCATTGCCTAAATACAAATGGAGAAGGAGGTTTCCTGTGCTGGTATGGAAGGTGTAGACACACTTCCCCTATGAGTCCACGTGACAGTGCTTTTCTTGTCAAACTATCTTCAACTTCTGCTTTGTCTTATACAAAGGCTCCTCCTTTCCAAGTACAATGATCAATATTCCATTTTTTTTTTTTTACACTGGGC
Source organism: Illadopsis cleaveri (assembly GCA_013399915.1). NCBI lineage: Eukaryota > Metazoa > Chordata > Aves > Passeriformes > Timaliidae > Illadopsis > Illadopsis cleaveri. The sequence goes on along the minus strand of VXBB01024219.1, from coordinate 218,122 downwards.
CCATATGTCAATGCTCACTGAGTTGGGTCATGGCTTGCACATGGATCTTCCTTGGCACTGTGGGTTTCTTGATAAAGGTAAAAGACTGCTCTTGGTAAAGGACTGCAGCTTTCAAATACTTCTTGAGACCCCACCCATTGTTTCTGTGCACCTTGGCTCTGATTGCCTGCCGTCTGTTGTGCTCAGATCTTTAAAAAAAATCTTGGATATCTTGGATGTTTGAAAATAAGAGAAGCCAACAATAGGATTGCTTTGAATATGATGGTCTCAGTATTACCTGGAGTGAAACCTGGGTCTTCCCTCCCACTATGGAAGAATTACTTGTCTCTAAATTATAGGCATTTTTACCTACCAACTTTGTTTCAGTCCACATCCTGGGGGATGTTGTAGCTCAGGAAAGTCTAGAATAAAGAGTATGTCTGGTTATCTAGATTGGTTTTCAAACAGAGCAATTCTGAACCAACATGCCTATATCCTATATCAGAAAAATCAGAAGCTCCTCTTTCAAGGAATTTCTTGACCTTTTGTATAAGTTATGTAGCTTTACTGAACTCAGGGCTCTGACTGAATACATTTCCAGTATAACCATTAGTATCTGATTGGACCTACCTGGAGTCCTATCACAGAACAAATCTGGGAAGTAAGGCAGACCCACCAAAAAATCCTACCAGAATATGTGATATATTATTAGCTGTTCTCTGGTAGAATTATGTTTTGTAAGAAATACAGTAATAGATTATTCTGGTGGTCAGAAGTGAAGTGAATAAGAATGACGCAGTGAACACACCCAATCTCTTGCAGCAAAAGTACAACCTACAGCTGCTACTCCATTTCTGTCACCAAAAAGCTGCTTGCAGGCAAGTGAAGTGCATGGTTAAACCACTGAGGAGCTCATGCAGCCCAGCACAGTCACACAACTAAAACCTTTTGGCTGCAGAGTTGCAGTCTGCACCACTGTGGGAGGAGGAGAAGTCCCTTCCCAAAGCCGTGGTGATCTGCAGTGTGGCAGACAAACCTCGTGTGCTGTGGAGAGCAGTGAGACCAGAGGGACACTGTGGGTGTCCATGGGATTGCCCTGGAACAAGGCTTCTGAACACCACCACATTTGCTTTAAATAACTTCCACAGAAATTCAGCCACTGTGGGAATGAAAAGTCTCCATGTGTCCTTTGGGGCCAGGGTTTTGTGTGCTTCAAGGTATAATGAAGATTAAAGGCAATATTCTTAAATGAGCAGGGAGATGCTTATGCCAAAATATACATGAGTAATCTAGAGCATGATACAAAAATGCAAATGCAAGAATAGAAGGAAATCAGGACACTGTAAGGCATATTGCTTTAATTTGAGGAGCAAAGGGATTTGAGTGGATTTCTAGGGTATAATGCAATACAGAATAATACAGTGTTTATGTCAGATATAGCTGACGAAATCTCCCAACAGATCAATGCAGGAAAAGGGTATAAACCAGAAGTATTGGAAGGTGTCACTTGAGAGCAAACCTATTCTCAAGCTGAGGTAATATTTTCTGATACTCCCTGTAGTTGAATATAGCTAATGTGAAGCAAAGTGGGAGAGGGAAAAAACAATCCAAATGGCACTAGAAGGGAAAAATGAAAGTTTAGAATATCTTCAGGATCTATCTTCTGAGCACATGGATCTGGGTGAAAAAGAGCACCCATCATCTCCTTTGCAATCATGAAGATGAAGTTGCAACAGCCAACTTTGCTGCTGGGACAGAGCTGAGCTCTGCCCAGGGCAGGGGAGCAGCCCCCTGCACTTGAGCACTGCCTCAAGGTGCTGCTCTCAGTGCTTGGCTCTGTGCACACACCTCTCCTCTAACAGAGTGACAGACACAGCCCAGCTGAAATGATGGGGCTCCCTGCTTATGAAGTACCACATATTTCTTGCACATTGCATTTTTTCATTCTTTTTGACTGTGTTAAATGACTTTGTTAATGTGCTGGATATGAATAATCAGGTTACTGTTGAGCATTGATTTTACTGAGAAAAAAGAAAATTAGTGAATTTAACTAAGACAACTACTATTGCTTTCTCCAATAATTGCTTCTCCTTCATCATCTGTTGAGTTTTAATAGGTAAATGATTGGAGGAAGCCTTTTGGCCTGGCAGTCTCTGAGAGAAGGTTCTTCATGACAAATACCATTTTGGAGGAAAAGGGAATTTGCTGTAAGGTAGGCCCAAGCTGGGACTCATTTATATTGGTTTTAAATCACTGGGCTCATTTCCTGTCACCAGTGATATGAAATCAGATCAAGGGAGCACCAACTGAGCACCTCGTCTTCTGCTTGGGCTGGACTCTTCCTGTCTGTTCTGCACACCTTCCTAACCCAGCTCCGCCTGGGTTGTTGTATTATTCCTAAATTAAAAGAGAAGGATGAGTAGGTCTTTAAGGGCAGAAGAAGAGCTGGCTGCAGTGGAGATGTGTGCCATCCTGCCATCCCAGTCTCCTGGGGCACATTTGCTTCTCTCAGCTGAGTGAATCACTTCACTCCTGGGGCCATGCTTGTGAGGGCAGGAGGCGTGGGCTGGGTAATTGCCACTTTCTCCCCCCCAAACTCAGTTTGGCAGTACTTCTAGGGATGTTCTACCTTCAGAAATCATTTCACATGTGTCTGCCTGCTTTAGCTTCTGCTTGATTTCTCTAGCTACCTAAAGCTTGGAGTTTAATAGATGGGTAGATAGTTTCAAGTTATCCTCTTGTACATGAATGCCTGTTTTTACTCAGATAAAATTTTCTGACATGTCAAACTTTTATCTTGAACCTGTATTAGACAAGTCGCTTTATATATATATATTTGCAGTGTTCACAAGGTGATGGCTCTGTCAAAGTTCCTGTTAGAAAATGATTTTTTCCTGCACAGGCTGGAGGTGAGGGGAGGGGATAGGTTTGTAAAGCACCCTCACAACCTCACTCTGACCTGGGATTCAGTTCCCTCCTGAGTGAATTCAAATGCAGAGAGATAAAGAAAATAGTCTTGTTCTTGGGCCACCAACTCAGGAGGTGGGTGGTGTCCACTGCCTCACCATGTGCCTGAGCCCTCCTATGCTTCCTGTGTCCTTTCATGGGGGGAGAAAAGAGAACCTGCCCTTCCACCCACCCCATGCCACGACTCTTTTGCAGAGCTTCTCAGAGCCTCTCCTGCTCCATCACCTGGTGGTAGTGCAGGGCTGCTCTCCTGGAGGCAGTTTCACAGCAGGGACAGACCCTCAGTGGGAGGTGCTGTGACCTCCTCCTTCCCACCTGCCACTCCCAGATTTTCCCAGGGTTTCACAGTAGCCGTTTTGCCTGGTTCCAGTGCAGCCTGCAGGGAAGTTCTCCCAGCATTCCTCATTTGGTGAGGAGTTATTTCATGTCCAGCCACACCAGCTGCCCAAGTGCAGGTGATGAGTGATGCAGGTTACCTCACATCCATGGTTATCCTTTTGCTGTTAATCATACAATCAGAGAATTTTGGGTTGGAAGGGACATTAAAGATGATCTGGTTCCAACTCTCCAGCCATGGGCAGGGATGCCGCCCACTAGATGGGGTTGCTCAGGGCTCCATCCAATCACACATCAAATGTCTGTGCCTTCTGACGATCTGATTTTTTTTTCTCCAGATGAAAAATATGAAAGACCAAGGACTTAGAACCAGGACTCTTTTAAAATTACCTTCCATTACTGATGGTTTTCCTTTGTAGTTACCACTAAAGGCATGTTTTTAAAATATTTTCCTTTCACATATGATATGCCAGGTTAATTTTTGTTGAATTCAATACCAAACCTGTCACATACTACGGAGTAAAATGCAAGTCTCTTACATGTTATTGTGTAATACTGAGTCAACAACTTCATGAATTCACACTGCATTTAGTATAGTATTTGTTATATCTATTATGAATTTAATTCTAAACCAGCACACCATCCTTCCTATGAGCTGGGCCACCCTAGGATTTGGCCAGGTCACTTTACTTCTGAAAATCAGTAGTGTGCTGACAGTTGTCCAGCCCCCTGCAAGTTCCAGGGCTGACTGAATATTCATATTAATATTCCAATGTTGAGGCTTTTGAGTAGATTCTCTTACATTTCTGTAAATAAAAGTTTAACAGAGCTGAAACAGAGACTGGCTCTGAAGTGGGAAGGCAGCCAAGCATGGGCAGGGTGGACAGGACTGCTCAGCACTGGGTAGGAATCACTAACCAAGAGCCTTGTAGTGGTTTTGAGAAGGCATCAAACACTCTTGTCAGGGTAAAAGAGCTGCTAAAACTAGAAGGAGGATTAATTGAGGAACCCTGCTTCTCTGTCTCTTCCAGGAGTGCAAACTGGGAAGAGGCATGCTGAAGAAAACCCATAGGGAAACCCCTGGAAAGGAATGGGGATCAGAGGGCTGAGGACCCTGCTGTGGGGTGCCTGGGGAGCTCAGGAAGCCACGTGCCAACTCCCAGCCCTCAGACAGGGGCTGCAGCTCCGTGTTCCTCTATTGGGGGGTTGGGTCATACGTGCACAAGCCCCCAGGGAATTCTGAGATTAAATGTCACTCTCAGGAATGCAGTAACTTCACTTCTCTTTAAATACATTTTCAGCCCTTTGCCAGTGATTAAAGTTCAAGGTCGAGATGCATCTTTCCTTGTGGACATTTGCTTTGATTCCTGATGTGCTTTGCTGAAAAATCTCAGGCGTACGGTGAAGGAGGTGACAGCATGTCAGAGAAGTACATATTTAGTTCTAACAGCGAGTCAATCAGACATCTAGGCAATTACCCTCTGCTCGGGATGACAACTGAGAGATGTGTTTATTCTGTCTACAGGAATCTCTGTTATTTTAGGATCCTTTCCAGAGTGCAACCAGTGCTAACTTGTCAGTACATGGAGACTCTTGTTTATGCTCTGGTTTCCTATCTGGGTGGGATTATTCAGTTATTGACTTGCTGGCCCCCACTCAACCTTTTAAATTCATTTCTACCTTCCACACAATTTTTTGACAGGAGCTACAGGCTGTCTAAGCCCAAGTCCTCATATCTTCATCTGTGCTGATGAATCTTTTATCTGCTTTTCAAAGGGTATTAGCTCTTCCATGAGCTGTGAGGTAGCACCTCACTATCCCTGCTGAGACTCCTGCATTTGGCTGTGGTTTGGCATCTCCCACAGCCATACTAGGATTTGCTGGTCCTTCCCAGGCCTTCCCACCCTGGTGGCCCTTGCAGAGACAGGGCTTGCTCTGCCTGTGTGGTGGGATCCCCATGTAAAACCCTGCTCTCCTTTATGTCTCTGTAAAGCCACTGACCTCAGAGGCATCACTGTGGGTCAGTGTGGGACACTGGAAAGCCAGCTAGTGCCTGTCCTCTCCAGACCTACTGTAGGCACACTGCAGGCAGCCACACTTACACCTCCTGCCTGAGTCTGATTAGTGAGCTAAATATTTTCTGCTCCATGGGAGCACCCGGTGCCATATAAGCTGGAGGCTTCCCTCAGGCAATGAACAGATGAGTTTAGCTGGAACAGACTTTGTTATCTTTTGACACTTTACTGGGGAATCAGTTACTTCTGTGAGGAAAAAGGTGTTTCTGATGGTGTTTGCTTTTCTGAGTGGTGCAAAGCCTCTGGCAAGCTACAGAAGTGAGCCCCAAGGGCCAGCCTCTGTTACCCCCCAAAACATCCCCAGATGAGGCAGGAGTTATAAGCAGCCTACATGTACAGAACAGAAGCTCCCCCTTTTCATTTAAAGAGGATTCAATGTAGGTTGTGCTGCCCTGACAAGGCAAAACCCAGAGCACCCAGCTCCCCTGAGCCCCTCCAGTGTCACCTGGAGCCGAGTGCTGCCCCGTCTGGGATGGGATGGCATCTGAGCCATGCACACACACAGCCCTCACCCACCCCACCCAAATCTCCCCCCACTCAAACTCTCCCCTCATACCCCCCCTTCTCCCGCTGTGAGGATGGAGGACAAAGAGGGTTTTTGCAGGTTCAGGAGGCCTTTCTTTCTTTCTCTCCCTGGAAGCCTGGTTATTACAGCAGTAGCCTCTAGCTACATCTGTGAAGAGGAGCACCTCCACCAGGCACCTCCTGTAATAATGACTTCTTTTTTCTCTGAACTTGCTAGGCACTGTGGTATGACATTAAGAAGGTGAATCCAAAGAGGACCATAGATGTAGGGTCATTCCAAGTAAACCCTGACGGGACACAAGAGAGAAGTAAGGTAGCAGAAAAATGATATGACAGCACATAATTGCTGATATGTGCAATTACCAACCACTTATCCAAACAGCAGTTGGTCTTAATCTTACAACCTTTTTTCTTGCTAAGGGTATCAGCCACTAAATTGCTTCTGCTTCCTCTGGGACCCAAAGTAATCTTTAGGCTTGAAATTGAGGTATTTTCCTTCCTTTTCAGTACCTACATTTCTTTGCCTTTTTAATATTTGAAGTGGTATTGTTCCATTGTTAATCTTGATAAAAAATAAATCAGAGCTACATGCATTATTAAGACAGAGTAAGAAAAAGAAAGAATGAAAGGGAGAGTGTATGCTCTACCTAGAGATGGACTGTTATCTAATCAGGCATTGCACTGAGATCCAAATAGTGCCCATTGCCATCCATGGGCTTCCTATGGTTTCTGGATATCTTCAACCTCCACTGCCCATGGTGGGAACTGTGGGTCATCAGCCTTTTCCTGGGCCAAGCTGTCACATTGCCAACCTCCAGGAGCAAAGCTTGGCTTACACTATGTGTTTTGCAGCATGGAAATTACAGATCATCCTCCATATATGTAAATAGAAAAATCCCTGAAAATGTTTGGTGGAGTAGGTCATTTAGCAAATATTCCAGAGGATTGTTGTTGACTCAGATGACAAACCTTTCCATCATTCCCAGGTGTAACTCAAAGGCTTAAGAGAGTATATAAGGTATAAGAAGACGGAAGCTGGTTCTTTATAAATGGCAGAGCCTTCTCATGACTCTCAGGCCTGTCTTCAGCAATTATGTCAATTCTCAAGCTATTACTGAGGAGGACTGAGGATCAACCTGTCCAAGGATATGTCTGGAAAGAGGCAGCAGCTTTCCAAGGCAGCTGGAAGTGAGAGGATTAGAAGATGTCCAAGGCATCTGAGTCTTCTCTAGTCCAACTCCAAGGAGTTTATCCTTCCTGCCAGTGAAAAATCCATGCTCAGGGTACCCTTGTGGCCAACAGCAAGAGACCAGCTCATGGTAAGTCAGGTTAACAATTTACAAGAGAATGTGAGAGGAGAACACAGTGACTTGGCTGGCACTGCATGGTTGGTCTGTAGCAGAAGAAGCTTCTGGGGTGGTCCCAGGTCAGTGCCCCAACCCATGGACTTGTCTGGCTCAAACAGCACAGACTAGACCTCAGTACTGGGTTGACGTGTGGCTCTTCCTCACTCTGAGCAAAAAGCCACTCCAGAGCACAAATCACAGAATGGTTTGGGTTTGAAGGGACCTTGAAGATCAGCCAGTTCCAGCTCCACGATGTCTCGATGTGGGCAAGAGTATGGATGGCTGCCCATACCTGCCTGTGGACACAGGCACACACAGGACCTGACTGCAGCAGATCTTGGTATGATAAATAAAGCAATACAGATAACCAAGCAGATATTAACAGAGCCTGACTCTAGTACATAGTGCCATTCTTGTTTATTCATATGTTGACCCCAGTATTAGCAGTACACATTTCTTAAACAAAATCCATGTCCTGCACTGCTAATTGTTAACATAACAGAGGGTTCGTGAACCCGTCTTTCATCACATCACTTAAACATTATTTAAACAGTATTTTATTACATTTATTTCTTCAGAGGCAAAACCATTTCCTTGCTGTGCCTGTCAATTGATTTGAAAACTAAATATCTAAATTGCTAGAGTTTATTTTTCACAATTTCTGTATTGTTTCATTATTAGCCTTGGAGAATAAAACAAAAAATGTAGGCCTCTGTTGTCTTAATTTTAGGATAACAGAAGACTGCTTTCCCAGGAAAGAAATATTGGCTAGCTTGTTAACAGAATGAATTTTAAACCTTGGTTTGGATCTTCAAAAGTGAGCAAGGGAGTTAGAAGCCCAAATCCAGTGACTTTCAAAGAGAATTGGTTACTTAAAATTCAGAGGCCTCCTTCAAAAGCTCATCCCTAATCTCTTCAGAACCATTTATTTTTCATTGTAATTAACTGTGGATTTAGACTTCGGTATAAATTCACCTTGACTAAAATTTACAAAAGCATCCTGAAGTCCTGTTTTCAGGATAGCTCAGGCCCCAGAAAGCCCAAGCTCTACTAAAAGTCCCTGGAGTTACTAGGGTCATACTTAAAGCATGGCACTGAAGATCTTTGCTGAGCTCCTGAGTTCAGATGTTTGCATCTGGCACATCCAATTTCCACCCCACAGCAATGTCTCTGCACCCACTGCCTTCCCTCCCACCACAAGCTGAGGTGTGTGGGCCATAGAAGTAGAACAGTTGCTCCTGCTCTTCCTGGACCTGGCAAAGGTGACTAGGATGGTGAGATGGGTAGGTAAACACACCTGGCCATGATCTGTTTTGGTTGATGGGCTGGGCAATTAAAATAATGCATTTTATTAGGATATTGGTCTTCAAGGAGAAGGGAAAGATTTGCCTTGGTGTGTGTGAGTAGGGGTTCATAATGTGCATTGAATTGAACATAAAGAATGGATAAATATGGAAATAGGTTTTCTTTCCACAGCTGACCTGTTAAATGTGCAACATGTACAGTATGTTTTAAAAGAGTGGCATAATCACCTCCTGTCTATTCATTGCTCTTCCACCTTTGCAAAGGAGAAGGGGCAGTGAAACCCAATATTGAAAGTAATATCAGAAAACCAAAGAAAAAAACATTCTCTGGGTGCATTAAGATTCCCACATCTCATGGTGTGATTGCAGAAGTCTCAGTTCTAGGCTCTGTTTCTGCAGAACTCTGCCTATTTTTATGCATATGAGCCATCCTATAAAGCTCTGTACTACCCTGATCCCAGCATGTTCCTCTGTGTTCTGAAAATCAGGGCTGGGATCCAGGGGCTGCTGGCTCTCACTGCTTCACTGCAAACTGCTGCTGGGTGGAAAAAAGGAAGCCAAGAAAAGCCTGTACTTTGTGTTTTCCACTCGCCAGTAGTGGTAGCTCCTGCTGTCTGGGAAGCCCCAGAACAAGATTTCCCATCTACTGATTCACACAAGAGTTTTTGTTGCTTTAGGTAAGTTGGGGTTCTCTTCCTCTGGTTTTAATGCAGAAAATGCTGATTTGCTGATGACAACAGGTTTTTGGAACAATCACATGAAGAATCTCTGATGCCAATTTCATAAGGGTAAACTTTTTAGTTCCAAGAGAACATTTCTGTGTAAGACTGGATTGCACCTAGACAGAGCATATATTTAGGAAGAGGAGGTTATATGGGCAGGTCTGTCCTGGTACCCAACAAGGCAGGGACCAGTTCCCTGCCCTGCAAACAAAGATATGACATGGGTTGGGTCTGGATTCATGCTGAACATTCTTCACCCTAAACTGCTTACTACATCCTGCAGTGTCCCCATAAAATATTCTAAAATAGTGATATTTGAGATAAGTTCAATGCTATGGGTGGTACAAGATCAGTGCCTGAGCCCATGTGTGACCCTTGGCAGCCAGAACCCTGCCTGACACCAGCTCTCCCTTCTGGATACCACAGCAGCAGCATCAGTGCCTCCACTATTGGTATTGCTCAACATTTTTTGGTACCCCAATTTCTGATTTTCCCCAGAAAACAGTGATTATTCTGGGATCCATCTTCTGTCCTGCTTTTTTTTTTTTTTTTTTTTTTTCAACAGAAAATTCATCCTAAAGCCGAGAACCCTTTTTTGTTCAAGTTTTTATGAGGCTTGTTGCATTCACTAATCAGTTTTGATTTCAGTAAATCAGGCTCTGTGTGAATGTGTGGACAGAATAAAATACCCCTCAGAGCAACCTCCCTATAAACCGCTCTCCCAGTCACAGTATCGCCCTACATTTCTGCCTCTGATTTTGTGCTGCTTGTCTAATTATGTTGGCTGCTGTGTAATTATTTTCATGGAACAATAATTTTAACAGCGTGCAGTTTATCAGAGGTGCAAATTATACATAATAACATACAGCAATTTTCAGTTAAAACTTGCATAACATTCAAAAGTCCTTGCATTTTTTAAGAAATTGAGGGGGGGAAAGTATTCTTCATTTTGTATCTATTCTTTATCTTAGAGAAAACAACCTAGTGATTTTCTTGGAGTCAGTTAAACCCATTTGAAATAAAGCACTTTTATTTTGGAACAAGACTGTCCACATGGGAAGTTAATCAAGAATAATTATTCCTCTCTAAATTTACATCCTCAAACAATTTGAATTAAATCCCCAGTATAGACCAGCCTGAAATGTCAGAGGAGGTTAAAAAAAGAGTGAGCCAGAGGAGGTCTATCATATCAGGAAGCACTGAGAATAAAAACCTTGTTGGGCACCCAGGCCAGGCTGGTGGAGAAAGCCTTGTTCAGGCTGACTCACTCTCACTCCCCACCCTTGGTTGCACACACACTTTCTCAGTGATGTGAACCCAACCCCATACACATTCCAGTAGCATCATCTGTTCATGCACAGGTGATGGTGATAGCAGCATCAGGAAAGGAGATGCTCTGATCAGGTGAGAGCAAGGATAAACATATTTCAGGGAAAGAATTTTGCTCAGGGATGCCTTTCCCCCTGGCTTTTTCAGCGGGCCGAAGGCGACATGACTTTGAAACCTTTCATAGTTAGGAAGTTATAGATAATTTAGGCACATCTGCAGTTCCATCTCAGAGTTGCCAAGCTCTGGTTTTATTTAAACCCAAGAGTTTCTTTCACATTGTTACAAACTGAGCAACACAGTCTGCAGCCATTATTTCTCTAAAACAACAGTAACACCGCAGTGCCTTTGCTGTGCCAAAAGCCAGTGGCTGCAGCAGCCCCCAGAGAGTCTGGAGGCAGGAGCAGGTGCCCCTGTCCTCTGCAGAATCTCTACAGTAAAAGAAAAATACTTTCACTCTGTTTACCTGCATGACCCCCCAAGCAAACCACTGCCAAAGCCTGGAGGCAAATCCTGTAGCCATCGTACAAACCCTGCAGAGGTGGCTGGGAGGTAGTTTGGCCAGGATTTCCATCCACAAAATTTCAATGTGGCACAAATGTCTGAACTCAAGGTTTTACCAAATACAAGGCATGTGCCTTTCATTTTGAGCAGCACTTTGATTTTGAGGTGGTTCTCTGAGCTTTTCTTACCAAAGTGTACACTGAGGCTGGCTCCTCTGCAGGTTTCACAGGGAAATGGGGCTGTCAGGCAGAGATGAAAGGAGGCATCTTTATAAGTAAGTGTCCCTGCCTGTGGCAGGGGGGTGGAACTGGATGATCTTTAAGGTTCCTTATAAACCAAACCATTCTATCATTTCGTGGCTCAATGATTCCATAGATCTTGAAGCTCCCCTTATGGAAGGTTAGCCAGGCTGGCCCACTGGGCTGGATCCTATAGCACAGCATGGGCAGGGGTGCTTGGGTTTGCTTTTTCTGGGTGGAAAGAAAAGAAAGCAAAAATTTGCTTGTGAATCAAACCCCACCATCCCATCCCAGCTTCCTTGTCCCCTCTGTTTCATTCCCTGCATACCCTAACTCTCAGGGATGCTCCAGATCCATTCTTGAGCATGGCCTGTGTGAGTTGGAGGGGGAGAACAAGCTCAGTGTCTTGCAGATGAAGGACACAAGTAGCCACTAGAACTATTTTGGGAAGAATTTCTTCCTCCCAATGAGAACTAATGGGGACAAATCTCAAGGGTGACACCCATCCAGAAGGAAAAAAAAAAAATATTATTAGTACACAAAGGTGACAGCAAAATGAAGAGGAAAGGAGACTGCTGGCCATCATGGGTACCTCAGGCAAGGCACTGGTGCCAATACATGGAGAGAATTCTTTCAGAGGCAGAAAGTCACAGAGCAAACCCTCAGATTATTTAGACAACAGGAAAAAAAAATCAAGTTACAGTATTGGCAGGAGTTCAAACCATATGGAAATGTCTGGAGTCCTTGAACAGCAAGAGGATAAAGCACCACCTGACTGTCAGTGAGCAGGGCAAGGGCAGGGTGTGGGGTAAGACACAGCACCTGGTATCAGCATCTCAGCTCTGCCCTGAGTCACACCTAAGCACTGGGAAAAGGTTTTTTTCCCAATTTGGAGGGAAATGGCTACTTGTAAATTTTTTCAGAAGAATGTAATTGGATATTGTCCAGAAAGTTTACTCTGGAGTTATGGAACACCACTTTGTCATTCCTGTGCCCAAACATTGCACTTTTAAGCCAGGGCACAGAAATACCAGGGTGTCACTGAAATCCCTTTTCATTTGCTTTGGGTCATGGCAGTACAATCCTTCATCTGTCCAATTTCCAGCTGTGTCGATAGGAACCAGCAGAGCAGGGCTCTGTGTCTGACTCAGTTCCCAAATGAGGCTGGTTTTCACATTCCTCTGACATGGTTCTTCCATGCTGCATCTGGAGGGTGACTTTCCCCCTTACCTCATGTCTGATCACTGCTGTTTGATCTGACAAATTCTTCTCTATCTGGGTCATGGTAACGTTAACTCTGGTTTTGAGGAAGAGGAATGCATCAGACAGTTATTGCAGATTCTAGTCAAGGTTTTTGACTGGAGGGAGTGCTGGAGCAAACACCAAAAAACTTGTTCTCGAGGATCCTGAACTCACTGTAAATGCAGGCCGATGTAGCCAAAGAAGTGGAGACAAACAGGATTGCATGAGAATTGTCACCTCAGCCGGAAATTGACAGAAGCTTGCCATGACCATACAGGAAAAAGAGTGTCCATACTGAAAAAGAATCCACTTTTCACAGAAACTTGTGGCAGATTCTGATCTGTTCCTATGATGGCAGAGCAGAAATTCCTGTCATCTCTTCTTCTTCATGCTCTCTGCCAGCTCTCTCCCTTTCTGACTGGGAGAGGTTTCCTTCCCTCTTCTATGAGTGGATATCACACTTGATGACACACATGTTCCTGTGGTATTGATGCCAGCTGTGGTTATCATTTCAAATGCCAGTACAAAATCCAGCATTTATCTCCAGAATGATGAGAAGACTTCATAAATCCATGAATAATGGCTTCAGTAGCCAGAGTAGTGATTTGTGAAGATTCTGACTCATGTCTGAGGGCAACAGGCTCTCCTGGGCTGTTTGTTTCAGCAGGTCTGATGGGACAGGCATAAGCACACTGAAAGGAAAAAGACCAGCTCAGTCCAGCTCAGATAGATCAGTTTCTCAGTTTCAGGTGGAGAGATATTTCCCATTTCAGGTGCTCCACCAGTGTGCACTTCTGACAAGGGTGGATATCGCTGAGGCTTCCATTAAAACAAATTGAATTAGGGAGTTATCCTATTTCGTGTAAGTCACTTGGTGGATTGGTATTAGACTTCCTCTGGTTCTATCAAGGTGTAACATGAATGAGAATAAATAATCTCAGATCATTTCTCAAATTAGTACCTTGCCACTTTTCTATTGCTCTCCAAAACTGTACAGGAGATAGAAAGACTGAAAACCTCTGCTACTGTCCACCCCTTTTTGTCACATGGGTTTTCTGATGATTTCTCTCAAGTCTTTGCTCTGAATCTTTGACTTCTTGGGGTTTTTTTCCCAGCAAAAGTTTTCTGTTGCAAAACTCATTGAGGAAAGTGTCTGTCAGACCGAAGCATAGAGATGGATGGACTTCTTAATGCTGCCTTGGACACTCAGAGAAGTCACTGAACAGGATTTAATCTAGTGTGTGACATGAAAGGTGGCTCTTCAGCCAATACTCTGGGCAGGTTAAATGTAACTGTAGGGTCAGATCTTGCAAGAGGAGCAAAATATTTAAGTAAAATGTCAATTCTTCAGAATGTCAATTCTGCGAGCCACGATGTTACCAAGCTTGTTTGGGAAAAGCTCCAAGTAATAAAAGTGCTGCTATATAAAGGCTTCTTGTAATTCCTCCCTTCAAGTTTCACACCACGACTTTGCTACAGTGTTCTCCACCTTACATTACTGTGCCAGCTGATGGCTACTTCTGTTCATCAGGTAGAGGAAGAGTCTCCAGACACACAAATTTCAAGTCAGAGTATTTTTCTGAATTGAATTATTTGACAAGTTCATTATTGTATTATTGCATTTTTTTAGACCAGATAGAGAATCCTGGTAAGTCTCAAAAGAACTCAAAAATCCTAAACAAACAAAACCCCCAAATAAACGAACAAAAAAACCCAAAAACCCAAACAAAAACAACACACAAAACCAACCAACCAAAAAAAAAAAAAAAAAAAAAAAAACAAAAAA
>VXBB01024219.1:185338-197437 GCA_013399915.1 Illadopsis cleaveri | reverse complement strand
ATCAAGCAAAAATTTGCACTTGGTTTAGGGGAGTTGTGGGAGGAGTTGTGGATTTGAGGTTTGAAAAAGAGCTATTTTGCCATTTATTTCCTTAACTTAGACAAACTAATAAGGCTCTTTTCACTTTACTTGTACATTCTTCAGATCTTGCAAAAAATTGTTAAAGTGGAAATGCTCTCATAAGCATCACCAAAATTATATAATCCTGTAAATATTAATTTTTCACTCAAAAATAAGCTTATAAAAGACCAGCTTTATTGTTTCCAGAAATTTCCTGCAATTCAGATTTAACATTCTCAAAACAGACCCTTTCTGAACATGTTTAGAATAGTTATGTTTGACTAGAGTTTTCAAAGTAGTTATGAGTTTTCTTTAAGTCACCAGTATTAAACTTTCTGTGATTCACTGGTAATATTATAGGCCAAAGATGTAACTATAGCTTTTCAATTCCTGAGATTCCTCCGAGCCTTTCTGGGTCTGTAGGATTTATTGACAACCAAGATCAGATGGGCTCTGGTTGCCTTTAATCCAGACTGTAACACACATGGCTCCACACATATAGATTACAAACAGTAGCTGATACTTACTGCAACTGTTGTGCTACAAGATTTACAGCAGAGTATCAGGAAAAGGAGGATTATTTCTTTAATCCTTCTCTCCCTTTAGATAATCTGGATAATTTTTCCTTTTTTTTTTTTTAATCTTCTTGAGCAAAATATTGCACTAAAAGCACTTTTCTTCAGAACTTTTCCTGGGAAGAAGAAAACACTTGGCCAAGCCTAGATTCTGGTATTGCCATACACATCACCAAGGGATGTGGCAGCGGCTGAGCTCACTGCTGACACTTCAAGACCTTCATGTTGGCAGGGAGAATATTGCCTGCTTGATGCTTCCCAGGGCAGGAAATTACAAGACTGGTACAGCCCCAGCCCCTTGGTCCAGCCTGGGAAGTTGGGTTCATCAAGCAAAGATACATTTCACATTCCACACTCAGTGGGGGGAGTTGCAGACGGAAGATTTGCAGTAATTTTCTTGGCTTGGCACCCCCCAGGCCCTCACCAGTGTGTTATTTCCAACAGCACTGTTGATATTAATTTATTTGTCTGTGTCCTGTATACACCCAAACCTTTTGTGCTCTGCAGTGTGATGGAAGTGGAGGCTGTTGGTGCTTTTAGCAGAGTTTGCAGCAGCCCTGAGGACAGCCTCGTAGGCACTGCTGCATCCAAAGAGATGGTGCTGAGATCCTGGAGCACACTGGAACCACAGAAAACACTGAGAGGTGAAAATAAACCCAGAATCTAAACTGACATTGAATGTTGGGGGAAAGCAGTGACTGGGTGTGTCTGCTGAAAAAACAACCAAGGAAAAGAATCTAGTCAAATCCCAACACCAAGTGCAGGTCACTTATAAAATGCTGCTCTTTACCCTCCTGTTGGGCTGGTTCCATCCAATGGAGACAGGAATATCCTCTGCTGGTGTTTGCATACAATATCCAGCTCACTTACCATGCAGTCCCAGATGGAGAATTACTGGAGCATGTACACACACATATAGATGTACACATATATATATGTATATTTAATGTGTACCCGGTATTTGAAATCTCACCTACGTCCACACCAAGCCAATTTATGGGCAGATGATGGAAGGCCATAATTAGAATTAATTAATCCAGTGGGAAATCCACTCCCAAGCAGCTCTCAGCTAAAGGCAGACTGGCAATGTAAGGAGGATAAGCTGTACTTCTAAAGCTCTTCTTAGATATTCTTGTCACTTCCAATATCCCCTGGGGTGTGAATGGCTTTAATCTCCCACCCTGGGAGCCACCCATTTTACTGGTGTGCACTCCTTGGGAGGAGTCAAAGCTGAAGACAAAGTCCAACACCTCAAAGATGCTGGTGAAATACAGACACAGATCATGCTTGCAATCTGCTTCCCCAAATACCTCCAAACAATCCAAATGGAAATAAAAACATCCATCCAAGCCAAGCTCAGCCCCTGACATGTACATAGAAGCCCAATTGCTATTTCTGAAGAGTTTGGTGAGGGAACAGAGCCATAAGTGACTCTGTGACTCACCTGCTTGGCAGCAGAGCAAGGATCTGGAGCCTGGTGCCACCATTCACTGGACCATGTCCTTTCCTCTATGGAGAGCTGCTGTGCAGCGTTTTGGAGAAGGAAACAGATCCTTCATCTCTCCCAGACCTTTCCAAGGTTTCGTTGTATGGAAGCTAAACAGAAACTTTCACAGGAAATGATTTTTTAAAATTCTGTTACAAAGTAAATAGATTTTTCCTCAATAATCCCATTTTGTGGTGTTTACACCACCTCTCCTGAAGGGATGAGATGCAAAATGAAGCGTGCATTAAGAAGCTGCTGCTGCTGCTCAGTGCTGGCACCTCAGTACTGCCAACAGTCTGAGTCATGGAGCAACCAACTCTCCATGACCCTACACAAAGACGTTACAGAAATCAGCTTCTGCCCAAAGGTGTTTCTAATCAAAACAATTTTAATAATATAAATAGGTAAATTTTAAATAGAGGAAATCAGAGTTTGCACAGAAAATTTGGACACCAGAGGATAAAAGGAAAGCCCATTCCATCAGAGAAGATAAAATTAGCTGTGGTCTAAATTTCATCGCAGTATCTCATGAGCCTTTGGTGTTCTTCAAATGTCCCACACGTATATTAGTTTTATACCCACTTGAGAATGAAGTCATTTTCACATAGGATTTTTAATGCTTAATTATTCTTCTTTTGTTCTTCTCTCTTTCACTACTGGAGTTTCAAGTTGTTTAGTTGCTCAGTGATTTGAGTTTTTCTGAAGAGGGATTTCCCCAAGAGAGAGCTCAAAGGTGTTGAGGGAAAAGGTTCCACCAGCACAAATGGGGATTTGCATCAGAGGGTGTCAGGGCCAGGTGGACAGGCACAACCTTCCAGGGGAAAAAAATCAATGCCCAGTAAATGCCAAATTCACAGGTTTCAAACTCACAGGTATTGAATCCTGTGTCCTTTCTTTTCTAGTTACATTTCTATTGGCAGCAGCCTCATGCCTGTGCTCACACTGGGACACTAACATCCTTTTTTTATCAGCCACCCAACACACAACCTTCCCTCTGAATGCAATGTCAACAATAAGAAAGTCCAGACCGGCTGTGTTTATCTCCATCAAGTTTCTCCAGAAAATACATGTGATTTATCCTCATTTGTCTCAAGCTGGTAAAAATTCTAGGTCTCGTAAAGTCCTTGGGAAAGCCCACAAATCCATGAACACTCCAGCAATGCATGCCTACCAAAAGTCTTGTATTTTTTAATCTCACTCCCTTATTCACTCCCTTTTCTCACTCCCTTTCTCCCTTATAAATTTTATGTTTTTAAATGAGAGAAAATCCCAGAGACAACATCTGTGTAAAATGAAGATCAGAGTTGAGAATGTATTTATAGAACTTAAGGGCATTTTCCTAGCAGGTTGTAATTATCCTTAAAAAGATCATAAACCCCCCAGGAAGCCCAGATATAAATATACACTACCAAAGAATTAAAAGCACATTAAGGTAATAAACACAGAAGTATCCAGTGACCTGATCTGGCTTCCATCAGAATAAATGGAGAATACTATTGCTGTCAATGGAACATAGATCCTGATTTAGCCATAGGCTGGGGCAGGGGGAGGGACAGTTTTTCAAATCATTGATCATGGGAAACTGATCACAGTTCACCTCAGGTGATAAAAGTTGATATAATTTCCTTGTGTCCTGCACTCTCTTTCCCTACAAATTTGGATATCTGGTCGTTTTACACAGCTTTGTAATGCCACACCTTTTCTTTTTCTTGAAGTATTTAATGTATTTGGTGATTTTAACATGTCAAGAGAGTTTTTAAGGAAATTATTTTCACCTGACTGAGATTTTCTAAAAGAGCAATTGCAGTTGCATTCCCCAACAATTATTTCTTCACTGAAAGAAGTCAGGCAATCTTTGAAAACCACAGACCATCCAGTATCTCCCATCAAAATGCATTTGAAAATGGCATCACCATTTTGTTTAGGACACAAACCCAGGAACCAAAGAAATGCAAGATTTTAGTCTGGAAGTGACTCATGGGGCACCATGGCCAAGAGTGCTGGGCAATCCCTTATTCCCAAATGGATGTGGAAGGAGGCCAGGACCAGGCCTGGCTATCAGCCAGGGAATATCAAAATCCTTCAGAAACCTTCTGCTTGTCAAACTGAGCAAAAAATGGGCATCCCTCAAAAGGTCTAGGTTAGCAGAATAGAGATGGAAAATATGATTTCCAAGAAAAAGCTCCCAGACACTGCTGAAACATCCTGAAGACTTAAATCATGGTCAGACCTTCTGGTAAATAGCTTAGGCATTTTGCCAGTGAGCTACAAAACCAAGAATAGCAATTTTCCCCCAATTATTTCCTTTTTTTTTTAATTGCATGTTAAAAATTAAGTCTAGCCAGGACCCACGTCCTCATAGATCTGTCTGGGGAAGCATCACCTCATGAGCTGTAGGAGTACCTGCCACTCCTGCTGCAATGGCTTTGGTGAAAAGAGGTGATTTGGAAAGGAAAGGCTCCAGAGAAATTAAGCCCTTTTATACAGGTAATCAACTGAAGTGAGTGAAAGGGCTTTTCCTCCCGAGAGCTCCTCGCCCTAGTGGAAGTGATTCTATAGATGCTATTTTGAAAAGCATGTCATATCCATTGTGTTTTGAAACATTTAATTATTTGTGACTCCCTTCAGCGTGGGAGCCTTTCCTCAGCAGTGCTAGGTGGGGTAATGTGCTCATAATCATGTCCTGAACATCACGTGGAGCCTGTCACTGCAGGATGGGGAAGGGAGCACGGGAGGGTGTTTGGGGGTGCCTGGGGTCCAACACGGATTTGTGCTCATGGTATTGAGCTCATGGCATGCAGGTGTGCCTGTTTTTGCTCAACATTTTTCAACATGCAATCTTCCCCCTTAATTGTAATTTGCTTTGAAAGCAGATGACTTTGGTGTTTAGAGATCTCTGTTCACTTTTGCTGTAAAAAAAAGCACTCGTAAATGTTTAGGGTGATCTGGAAATGTTGCACAGCTGAATCTAAGGCACTATCAAATATATCCTTAGAGCAGATGTCCCATAAAAATATGCATGTGCTTGGAATATTTGGATACACCATCCCTAGAAACATTCTAGAAACCAAGCTAGAAATTAGAGAGGCTTAACTCAGAAAATTAGGATTATTTCAAGAAACCAAATGTTCTCCATATTTTCTTTTGACTAAAATAACATCCAACTTTATCAAATACATTTGTGCATTGAACAGAAAAACAGACAGACTTGGGTTTTTCCCCACCAGCTGTACACAAGGGACGATTTAGAGACAGCCATCCCTGTAAGATAAAACCACAAACTAGTTCTTACTGTTAATTTCCCTACGTGTATAAACATTTCCCAGTGTTTAAGTAAAGTCAGCTCTTAGTTTTCTGCAGAATGGGGGTTAAGTCCCTGGAGAAAGGCAGCGAGTCCCAGCAAGTGGCTGGAAGGAGCTGACCTTTGGTACCTGTGAGTGCAGCAGGGAGGAGGCCACTCCTGCCAGCTGGGGTGATAATCCCCTGTGCCTCTGGTAAGTGATAGCTGATAACTCTGCACAGAATTACTCAGTGATGTTTATTTATCAGCTGGGGCTCTTTTCACCACTAAGTTACTCAGAGTCAATTTTTTTGGGGGTAGAGAAGCTCAGTTTAGATTGCTCATAGGTGAGGTTATGAATTTCTGCTGGCTTCCTCTGGGCAGGTATGTGGGCAGATGTGTTGGAGGAAAGCTCTAAATGTTTGCAGTGGACATTTTTTGGAGAAAGACAAGGTAAAAATCCACAAAAACTTCAGCATTCCTAGAATACCTTTCACAGATGCTAAATGCCCTTGTTTTTGTTCAGACTGAAGGAAGAGGCAGTATCTGGTTCTCTCATGGCTGCTGAGATGCTGGCAATGCTCTTTGGGGCAGAGGGGAGGAGACCCATGACTTCTGTGCTCCTTGTCCATGTCCCAGGCTTCCCAGCTTTGTGAGTTACAGCTGTCTGTAGCAGAAGGCAGGAGCAGGGCTCTGCAGCTGGGACACACTCTGCTCTCCCCAGTTTTGAGCAGGATTTCTACCAACAAGACATAGGCTGGGAGTCTTCATTGCCGTAGGAAACCTGGCATAAAATACATAAATCTGGGCAGTCAATTTTTCTTCTGTGTGCAGAGTTCACCTGGATTACCTCTGCTCTTGATCCATCATTCAGGCAGACTCAAACTGTACTTGGATGTCCTTTCTCAGGACAGGCACACTCAGAGATTTATTTTGTGCTGCAGAATTGGAGTGAGGCTCTTCTGGACATTTTGGATCTGGTGTGCTTGGATACCCTCCATAATCTTGACACAAATATTTAGTATATAACACTATAACACTTAACTATAACATAGTTAAGGTTATAGGTATACACCTATGTCCTGCTGGAGTCAAAGAATCAATGCTTTGAACACTGACTGTAGGTGGGGAATAACATGTTTCTCTGCAATGTTTTAAAATACACCTCAAATGGACAATTTGCCACGGCTGTGTAGTGCTTTGTGACCCAGCAACATCCTTCAGGTAAACCTCCAGCTCACTTCTTGTTTCCTGGACATGCAAAAGCCAGTGCAGCATGCAACTGAAAGCCCTGTAAAGAAATAAAAAAGAAATCATAAGTGATAAGATGTGATAAGAAGGCATGGCAGCCCAGCCAGGGCTCTTTTCTTTAGCAAAGTCTTTTTTCTGTCTGCTAATTTATGGCTCTCTCCTCAAGTCTTGTGTCAGTGGGCTGGGATGTCCTAACAGAGTTGGGAAGAGCTTTCTCA
Source organism: Illadopsis cleaveri (assembly GCA_013399915.1). Lineage (NCBI taxonomy): Eukaryota > Metazoa > Chordata > Aves > Passeriformes > Timaliidae > Illadopsis > Illadopsis cleaveri. The sequence continues at coordinate 190,567 of VXBB01024219.1, read as the reverse complement.
GGCAGGGAAAGGGTGGATTGTCTTCTGTCCTGAGACAGGAAAGGCAAAAAATATCTGTGGTTGTTGACTGAGGATGGGCAATGTCACCCAAAGCTGCTGTCCACAAGAATGTATTTCATAATTTAGACATTGGAATGGACTGTCCAGGGAGGTGGTGACGTCACCATCCCTGGAGATGTTTATGGATAAAGGCTGGACATGGCACTCAGTACCATGGTCAGTTGACATGGTGGTATTCAGTCATAGGTTGGACTCAATGATTGTTGAGGTCTTTTCCAGCCTAATTGATCCTGTGAGTCTGTGATTTTCTGGTAAAAGTGGGGATGTGCTCATGGGACCCTGAGGGCAGAAGAGGTCCTGTGGTAGAGGAGGGCTCAGTAAATGGGGCTGTGAGAAGTGTCCCTTGTCCAGGGGTCAGGGGTGTGTGAGTAGCTTCAGACACAATGGAGTGAGTGAGGAGGGAGTAGGCAGGGGAAACACAAAATCCGTCCCCTAAGGTAACACAGAGAGCTCTAGCTTGAGCAGCATCCATGCTGCTGATGTCATGTTGAAGGTGGTTTTAAGTGGAAATGGAACTGCTTTAACTGAGTCCCCGGGCAAAGAGAAAAGCCAAGATAAAAGAATCATGTACAGGGAGACCTGTTGTTCCAGACCCTTGCACTCATGGAAGGATGAGTGTGGGTACTGAAGGACAGGCAGAGGATCACAGCAGAGCTGGCACAGCTCTGGGGTAAGCTGGAATAGGATTCATCCATCCACATGCCTCCTGATGCTGGGGGGACACGTACCAGCTTAAACCTGTCCCAGCCTCGATCACTGCTGTGACAGTGAGGGCAAAACCCAGGGATTCCAGCTGAAACCTAAGCAGGAACCTAGGTTAACTGTAATGTGAAGTCATGGCCAGATGGTTACCATCCAGCAGAGGAATAATGAAGGAATTAAGGTTAATTTAACAGGCTTAAGTCTATAGGTGGTCTTAGAGGGCTGCAGCCAAGTAGCTGAAACCTACCACCCTTTCCTAGGCCTGGGAGCGTGCAAGCAGAAGCAGTGGATGGAGGCTCCTGGTGCAGGTTTAGTGTTGTGGAGGATGTGGAGGATTTCCCCAGGCAGCATGGGGGCAGGATGAAGACCTGCCTTCCTGAGCAGAGACTGCTGCCAGAGGAGGACAGAGGAGTTTGAGAAACTCTGAGGTTTTAGCATGGAAATCTGTGAAGCATAGAAATTGTCCATGGATTAGAAAATTTTATCTACTGTCATGTATAAGACTGGTTAAAAATTTCCAGCAGGGGTTCCCTTTATCAGCGCTATTTCCTGCACTCCAGTCGCAGCCTGTCCCCAGACAGCCATGTTGCTGCTTTAAAATTACAACTTTAATAGAGCAATGAGAAGAACTTGCTGTTTTATTTTGAGCACCAGGGAGTAGCAACCCTCTTGACTCACTTGCTGCCAGGGATGGAGAAAGAAGTTCAGGAAGTCCAGGGTGTCACCCCCAGCAAGGTGATGGCCTAGCTGGGGCCAGTGAGGAGTGTGATCCCTAATCTGGGAACCAATGGCTCCAGGGATGCAGTTACTCTGCCCAGATCTGTACTCCATGGGAATCCCAGCAGGTCAGCAGTTCATCTTAGCCCTCTTTCCCTCAGGAAAACTCCAGAGTGTACTGTCCAGCACTGAGGCCTCCTGACGGGGGTGAGGTCCAAGGCAGGGCGCACTCCATCCGAGACAGGGTGTTCATCTCCAGCCTGGCCTCCTCAGCCCTTCACCCCTCAGACCTGCCCTGCTGTCCCCTCCAAAGAGCTGCCCCAAGCCCAACAGCACATGCAGCAGCTTTTCAGTGCCTGCAATGGTGCCTGTTGAGTCTTAGCCCTGATGTGGCCTCTGGCTCTGAACACTTAAACCTTCTCCAGCATAAGAGAATATCAAATTCAATTTTATTTAATATTTTCATTCCTTTGTTGAGGACTCTGTCACACATATGAGTTCTTCCCAGGTTCTCTGCCCAGCCAGTCTTTCCTAGCAGTATCCAGCATCCCTTGCAGGCAGCCCTTCATTAGGAGAGCCTGAGGAAGAGGTGGGAAAGGATGATCAAAGCACATGGGTTCCTCCTCAGTCGTTTTTGCTTCCTGAGTTTATCCAGTCAACGTTTAAATGCATTTGAGTCCATCCTGCAGAGCAAGGGAGGAAAAGGGCCCTTTGTTTGCTTGTTGCTAAAGCACCTTACTTCTAATTAACAGAGTGATTTAATTAACATTAGGCAGAATCAGCCTGGTTTTGTTCCCTTAGGGGATAAGGGGAGGATAGCAGGCAAGGCAAACAGGTAACATCCTCTTCTGACACTAATTCTCCAGGGCACAGTCCTGATTTCTGAAGGCTGCTCCAGGCTATCTTCTCCAGACGCTTTGAATCTAAGGAAGAAATAAAAACAGAGTGTGAATAAAGTTCATATTTGGGGAGGAAGGTTGGTTTTGACTGACTATTTGTTTCCTCAAATGGTGGTGGCGAGGGGGGGAATTTTCTGAGAGATCACAAACAACTTTGGGACAGCTTAAGGCAGAACCTGGAAAAATAAACTCAGTGATTTTTTTTTTTTTCTTTCAGCTGAAAATGGTGTGTACAGAATTACCTTTTTCTATCATGCTGAGATTCCCATTATTCAGAGGAACAAGCACTTGCTGCTGAAGATTTCATGTGCATGGATCAGAAAAGTGTTAATGGACATCTACTGGTATCATCCAGGCCTCCACCCAGACCTAGGTATGACAGTTTTATAATATGCTATGCAAATCATGGCAAGTTTACAATATATTCACAGCAATATATTAATGGCCTTTATTAAGTGTGGGTCTGTCAGATTTTTGGCATTTCAGAGAGCATCTCTGTGAAGCACGGGCCACAAGTATTGGGGTAAGGCACAAAGAAATGAAACATTTGCTAGGTAGCCTCAGCCTGGCTGCATGGACACCTCTCCTGGCTGCAGTTTGTGCTGTATTCTGCCTCTCCTCCCCAGCAGGCTGGCAGGCCACTTACTGGGATCATGTTTCCTCTAGGTTTGGTTAAATCTACTGCTTAAATCAAAAAATAAAAAATACTTCTGATTCTTTTGCAATGTGTTGCCACTGATTATTGTTGACAGGGAGAGAAAAAACACCCTTCTCTGAATGCTACACCAGCACAAAGTATCCTGTCTTTATTATTTTCAATTAATATTAAGACTGAATAGTGCAGCCTTGGCACAGTCTAAATTGTGAACAAGGTGAATTAGACGAGAGATTACACATTTTTGGCATTCTGGCATTAACTAAAATAATTTAAGCTTTGTCTTTGGTGGTGGTCTTAAAGCAAGTGGAATGTGAAGGTGGAATTCAGGACCGGCTCTGGAATACCCTGGTGTGAATTTCTTTCTTTAGAAGAGAGTGTTTAATTCCACATATTAACATGTTGGGCTATTTTACTAAAAGTGAAGTTACGCTGATTAGTTACACTACAGAAGCTAAAGTATGTACATCTGCTTGAAGCAGGCATTTAATGGCAGGAATAATGGCTAACTTTGCTCATGTAACATTTCACTTTAAGGATCTTTAAGATAACTGGACACATAACTGACGCTACAGCTGGGAAAGGTTTTTTTATTATTATTTATTTTTATTTTCTTTTAAATAAGCAGAATTCAAGTAGTTTATTTTTTAAGTTACTTCCCTCCCTCGGAGTACAAGAATTTCACCTCCTTACTTATTACAAGAATTTAGTCTCCTTCCTTGCCAAAATGAACTCTCTTTCCGCTAAAATAAAACTATGATGAATGGGACTAGAAAGGTAAATTCTTAAACTTTCTCTAAAATGTGCCATTGCACAACAAACTTCCTGGTATTGATTAAGCCCAGGTGGTCTGCTCGCCCAGCAAACAGATATTTTACAAAGCTTTATTACGCCTCATTAGAATTCAGTCCTTTAGAAGATTTCTAATTATATTGTCTAATAAAACTAAACCTTCGAAGCTATTTGCATATTATATGAAGAAATCTCATACAACAAACTCACAGTGGATTCAATTAACATAATAGCTAATTATATATCCCATCAGCCTTTAGAGTAGCTCAGCATTCATGTTGCTCCTGTTTTAGCCTAGAGCAAAGGAGGTTTGAATTTTCACTTCTAAATATTGACTTTTAACTAATATCAAAAATGATTTGAACACTTTTGTGGATGAAAAGATAATGATTAAACTACATGAAACATTTTAAAAGACTTATTTCCAAGTCATTGAAACAATTCCTATTTAAACCTAAACCTTCCCATATTATCCATTCCAAGTCTGTCCATATTTTATTAAAAAAATGACCAGATATGTCTAATTATTTTGACAAATGTTGGATTGACAGTTCGATTATTTTGAAACTGCCTCCTTCCTGCAGTTACATTTTGTATATTTTTCATTGCACTTTGTAATGCAATTGTATTCTTGGCCAGTTGTGGTATCTATCAAGCAAGAAATTTAGGACTAGATTAACAGAGACATAGTAATGAACAGGCATTTGAACACCCTATAATTGACTGTTATTAAGGTGTTGTCACAGTAGTCTGTAATGAATTCTCCTGTTTTCTTTTGAAATTGGATGAGATATTCTGGAAAAAAAAGATGAAAAAAACCCACAAAAACAAATGCAAAAGTTTATCCTTCAACCTTCAAAAAAATGCCCTAAAGAAACAAAGCCCTTTTTTTTTTCTTTTTAAAGATTTCAAATGATTTGAAGGTGCTTCCAATTTTGAAATGCTCAGTAGAAAAATCAGGGACAGAAGGAGAAAATTTTGTGACTTATGTGAAAACTCAAAAAAAAAATTGTGTGTTCATCAATCGCTTCATCAAATGCAATGAAAAAACATATTTATACTTTTGCATTAGATAGAAGATAAAGTTTGTTGCTGAGTACATGTTTTTCTCCCATTACAATGATGGCTGCCTTTTCATTCATATTTTAATGAGGTTAGTATCTCTGAGACAGCTTTTTCGGGGTGGAGGCCCATGTCTCCGGTACAATTACAATAGGAGTTGCTTTATTGACAAGTACTATTCAAAATCTTCACAGTATAGAAAGAAAGGCTTTAGTTTTCCACCACTTGTCCAAATACTTATTCCTCTCTTAGTATTAAAACACTTGCAGAAAGAGCACTCTCAACTGCCTGGAGCCCTGTACACTGGGCAGAGCACAGCTCAGCCAAAAAAAAAAAAAAAAA
>VXBB01024219.1:160107-179946 GCA_013399915.1 Illadopsis cleaveri | reverse complement strand
TTTTTTTTTTTTTTTTTTTTTCATCCTTACAGTGGGAAAGTATCGTAGAGGAGTATGAAGATGAAATATTCTCACTTATCGCCCAAGAGGCAGACTATCTAGCTGACAAGCTGTGCAGTGAAAAATCAGGTACTGTGTCTGATGTAACATGTGCTCTCTCTACAGCCGTGTGGGGTTGGGTGTTTTTTTCAAACCCAGCGTACTGCTTTGCAGAAGAAGTGGGCTGTTGTTGAATAAGCAATGACACTACATGACTTTAAAAAAAACCAAAAAAACAAACAAACATCCCCTTTCTTAAAGGCTTTTAATTATTTTAATTCTTTTGTGCATATTAATGCAGTATGACTTGAACATTTCAGCTAATGTGGTATGTTTTCCTCCTGGTGTTACATGACTTTTTGCTCCTTGTGTGTCTGTGCTGTCATTTCCAGGTCAGAAATGAAACTAACCCTCTTGCAACAAAATATAGGCATTTGTTTCTCCTGTTTAATTGCTAATTGCAGCCACTAAGCTGAAATGGGAACCATGAGAGAGCAGGTTTAGAAATGTGCTGTTCATGTTTACGTGAACCCTTCATTGCAGTCAGACAGGAGCTGTCCTTAGAATGGCTGGCCAGCCCACCACCATCACGTCATGGGGAAAATGTATTTTATAATCATTTAATATTTTCTTTCTCTGTAAAATATATAATTCCATATAAGTAAGGCCTCTTTTCAATCCTGACAAAGTAAGAAAATGGTTTCAAAAATTAATTATAGCTTATTTAAAATCTTCCTCCATTTGTCTGTTTCTTTCCCTCATTATCAGTGTTTTGGGGTATGTTTTCAAGTTTTATTTTCATTTCTGAATGTAAAAAGCACATAACTTGAGGCACTAAGTATAATAAGATTATAATGAAGTTGGGTTATCTCTCCTCAGTGTGCTGCCTTCAGTGCTAGAATATGCATGAAAATCTCGATCTCCGAATCAACGCTTGTAAATCTTGGTTTGTGGGTTTGAGATTTAAAGGCTGTAAGCATTATTTGGGATGTAAGAAACAGGGCCCATGAAATGTACTAGAAGGTGGAAAAGAAGTTCATGGAAATAAAGTTGTATACATTTAACACATAAGTATTTGTAATACTTATTGAAAATGTAGTCTGGAGCACAGGAGAACTCCATCTGTAAAGACAAAGTTCTCTGTATAATCTTCTTGGACAAATAAACTCCAAAAAATAAACTTTGCAGAACAAATATGATTTATTACAAATATTACCTATTTGTCATCTCTGCCTTTATGGAGCTGCTTTTGGTTGTGCCAGAACAGACACAGCGAGTAGCAAACTATTTTGAAAACAACATACTTCCTCCAAAATGGATGGCAGGATTTCTGGTGGTGAGTTTTGCACAGAAAAACTTTCTGAGAATTTCAGAAACAAAACACAGAAGAATCTGTGGGGTAGTGTAGAAAAATCATCACCTTCCAGAGTGATTTTCTCAGAGAAGAGGAGACTGGAATAAATCCCCTTTCCTTCTTGGCTCCTCTTATAGCAGCTTCTAGATATTTTGGAGAACAAATTGCAGTTTTGTGCATCTTCAGTAACACTGTAAAAATATTTTCCAAAGGCACAGGCAAAATATTGATATGAAAGTACCAAAGTCCATGCTGTTAAAAATCTCTCTCGTTTTTGGGTTTTTTTTGTTTTTTGGGTTTTTTTTTTTGGATGTGCTCAAAAGTTTTCTCCCTGCTCCTTGAAATACATTTTGGGTTTAAAACCCACACTGTGTTCTCACCCAGCCTTCTTACATCAGGAAGACAATTGCCTCCCTCCTGGCAGACGAGATTGCTGTAAGTGCACGTTAACCTCCTTCACACAAATACCCCCCTGCATATGTGCAGGGCTGCTCTTCCTGACTATAAATAGTGGTCCGCAGAGGGGAAAGTAGCTTAGTTTTCTTCCTGGCAATTAGCACAGATAAACAAGCTGCCATTTAATAAACAGAAGTGCAAGTCCTCATCGTTGCAAATATAGGATGCTTGCAAAAGCAGCAGGAACACTGCAGAGTGATGCTGAGCTACGCTGATGTAAAATAAGGGCAAGAAATTAATCTGCCATTCCCCATATCGCCCCATTGCCCATTTTAAAAATGTCAGTACATTAAAGAGTAAAGACTGAAAAAAAGCCACAAGGATTTCTTTAAAATCTAGTTCACCCAACATTTAAAATGGGATGAAAATAAATGTATTAAAGTGCATTAAAAATAATGAAAACATGTTTTCATTAACTCTGCAGCAGGCAGGAGATGGCAGAGGAGCACAGTAGTACCTGACAGAGCAGGGAAGTGCCTGCTTGGGTTTTTCCAGGGAAAATAAATTCAGGCACTGGTGGCACTGGATATGGTGAGTCTTCAAAATTGTGTCAGGCTTCACGCCAGCCACACAGCACCAACATATAACTTACTAAAGCCTCCAACTCACAGAACACAATGAGACTTATATTATTAGGTCTTATCTATCTTACAATGGCAATTTTCATTAATGCATTATATTAAAGCAATATTACACTCTTATCATCCTACTGTAAATTATTGGCTCCTTTTATTCAGAGCTCCGTGTGTTCATTCAGAATGGCATTTTTAACTTCTTTTTTTGGGGGGGCAGTGGTGCAAATTATCATGCTAAGTGACAGAAATAGTATAGAAAACCTCTCCACATGCCAGTTGTAGATTTTGATGCTGTGGATTTCACCATAAAGCAGAAGAGGAAAAAAACAACAAACCAAGTCAGTGATGTATTCATTTCATTATTATGCTTTTAATTTTCTTTTAAAAGGCTGTGTATGTGAACATGGCTTATTTCTTGTGAGCCATTGCAAACTTAATATTGGTGTAATCAAGTCCTTTTTCTACTGTCTGTAGTAAAATAATAAGGGTTGTAGTTTTCTGTACAAACATGACATTAATGGAAGTCCCATATTTTGGTAAGCAAACCCCTTCTCCACAAGTCCCATTTAGTACTTTTCTTTAATTCTAATATAGCAGGCTTTTTTTTCTTTTCTATTTTTTTTTTTTTATGGCTACTGGAGGTGGATGTTTCTTGTTTGATTAAAAAGTAGGGAACTTCAATAAAGTCTTTTAGCGTGATCAAACCGTTTGATATTTACAAGCGTAGATCCATTCGCTGTCATGTATTCTTTGATCACGCAAAAAGTCTCAGTGCTAGACAGGCAGGCAAAACCTGCTGAGACGCACCTTCAGATCCTCTACTATTTTTACAAGCTAAAAAAAACCCTAAAAGTTAATTTTTGAGGAGATGACCTTTTTTTTATCCCCCCCTCACTCCCAAATAGAAGACGCAGTTGCCCAGTCGGCCCAATGGAATAACACAGATTTTTTTTTTTACTTGCCCTCTAATTTTCTTTGCTGATTGCAATCATTTTCTGTGTGCTCTTTCTGGGGTTATATATATTTTCAGTTGTGATGACTGGGGCTCAGTGCCATGCCAGCAGCATTTCATTCAGGGTTAAATGGAGTTATGTGAAGGCCAGTAAGGAGCCAGAAACCAGTTAAAGCTTGTGCTAATGTACAGACCAGAGCCAGCTGATTTGTAAGTGGAAAATAATTTTACACCACGTATTTTATGAGTGCTGAAAGCTACTGTTTATGTAACAGCAGGACTTCTCCTACATAATTTTCTTTTTATGTGCTCACAGCCATAAAAATGTTCTGTTTGGTTAAAATCTTAGAGTCCTCATTTTATCTTAAAAGTGACTTACCCCATGTTTCTTTATTTTGCTGTTTGCAAAGTTTGACTATAATTTAGGCACCCGATGTTGAGTTATACAAAAGTGAAACAAAACGCTCTTATTCAACTGCAAAGAAATCCAGAAGTCTTTTTCTGCACAATTATCGCTCAAACTATTGTGTTTTTGCAAACTGATACTTTCTACGAGGCTCATTCCCAGTGAGAACTACTCTCCTGGAGAGTTTAACAAAGCTAGCAGCTACATCAATTAAAAGCAACTAAAATGTCTGTTATGGGTATGTGCAGAATATTAAGCTGCCATTAAGTCATTTACCGCTCACCTTAACACTCTCTGCAAGACTGTGGTTTAAAAAGGCAATGTATGGGGTGAGAAGCTGTAGTTTAATGCTGCCACAGCACTCTGGAATTATATATTTTCTCACGTTTTTCACCCTGTGCAACTAGGAAAAAGAACAGGAGAGAGAGAGATTAGCCTTTGCGTCCCTGCCTTGAAATAGGATCTGTGAGCACGCATTTCTCCAAATGCTGCAAGGGACTGGAGGATCCATATCGGTGGGGTTTATTAAAGAACTGGGCTGTAACACTCCTTGTTTTAAAATACAAAGTTTGGTCTAAAAATACCATCAGATTTTAGCTGCAGCAATGAGGTTATACTGGGAAGACCAGGGAAATGAATTTGAAGACTAACGTGGGTCCCTCCGGAGAGAAAAACAGGATATTTTCTGGTTTTATTAGTGTCATATTGTGCAATATGCTGGGTTCTGTTCTCCAAGGCTGATCCATGGCCAAACCCACCCACAGGAGCACCAGCAAGAGCCCAAAGCCAGATGTGAAACCCACCTGGGCAGCGACAGGTTCACCACGAGAGCTTGGGTGCTTCCTAGGTGTTTTTCCAGCAACTGTTTAAAGAAACTCCATAAACTGTGTTTATGTGATGTGACAATCATTAGAGAGCCCAATGTGGTGGGATAATTTTTCAATTCAAATGAGCCAAAGTTTTCAGGTCTTTGCAAAAATGCCCTCTCGCAAGGGGAGGCACAAGTCATGTCCCTGCCCTGTAAGAGAAGAGTCAGACACTGAATTATTTGGCACGTTTGAGGACAGAAATTGAGAATATATAGACTGTTTTACTCTTTTTTTAAAAAAAACCTTCTTTATCTGATTCAACAGAAAATATCCCTCATTCCCAATTTATTGCCCAAAGTTGTATAACATGTTTTAATTTTCACCTTCACGCACTCACTGGTGGAAGTGCTTCAAGTAGAACACCTGTGTTTTCCTAGTTTGAAAAATATGTGGTTTTGATTAAAGAAGCAGGTACTTTCAGCAAAACATTACTCTTCAGGACATCAGTAAATCAGATGGAACTTTTCCTACCTTAGGTGCCTGAGCAGAGGCTGCTGCTCACAAAGGTTGCAGAAGAGATCAGCTCCTCATTGCAGACTGAAGTAAGATGAGAACACGAGTTTTTTCCTAGTGTAGTCAATTTTTGCTGTTGTAATATCTCTGCTGGTTTCTACTTTTAGTCTCTGAATGTGCCCACATTCCACAGGGTGTTTTAAATTATTATTATTAGTAATAGTGGTATTTTAACTGTTTTTCTGTTTCTGATATTTTGATATGAAATGTGCAGATGAGAATGTGCACTTTTGATGAGAATGTGGACTTTAATGGGCAACTGGTTTTCAACTTTATTTCTATGTTCAGGTTTTTATTTACCCCAAGGTATTAATTTCACTTGTGCTGATTTTCATAAAATCAACATCTGATTGTCACAGAGTTGGGGTCTGTAAAAACTGAGCCTCCTGCTCCAGCAGAAAAACACAACTCAGAGAACTCAAAAAAACCTATTCTTTTTTTCATGCATTTAACAATGACTTTTTCATCTGTATTTCCAGACCAGAAAGAGTTTGTTTATAGCTAAGAGCTGCAAAGTTTCTATCGCTTTTATTGAAATGATCATGGCAAACTTTTGAAATAATTTGTCCTTTTAAAGGTGAAATAACTTAGTACAGAGTATGCAGTCCTTAAAACAAGCCATTCCTTTAAAATTTCCATATCAAAGTCCTACTGATCCTGATATAAACGTTCACTCAACATGAACACCACTAGTGTAATAACTTTTTTTAATTAAAGCTTTCTTGCTGAAGAAATGACAAAAAACATCAAAATATTCCTGACAGAAGTTATACCTTTCATCATTTTTTTAAGTCCAAAATATTTATTAATCAGTATAAAACATTTGGTCATAAATCTCACCCAGACATGGGACTCGGTTCAGTTTGTTGCTCTGTCTCCAGAAGATAAAATGGGAGAATATCTGCTTCAGGCTCCAATACGCTATAAAAACACTGTTTAAAAGGATGTTAACTATTTAGCAGGGTTTTAAGTTAACAAGGCTAGTGCATTCAAAGCAGTAGAATATTTATGGTAAAAGTAAACTTTATAACAAAGAAAAAGTTCTGAAAATACATGGGTCACCTTTATTACAGATTGAGTAAACAACGAAGAATATAAAATGATGAATTGTATCATGGAAAACAAAACCCCTCTCTGATTAAAAATCTGTTAATAAGTGTCACATAATTTTGAAGTTTAGTTATAGATTTTTACAATATTTCTAAAGTTCAATATTTCAACAATAACACGATCCATCCCTCAGTGCACGTAAATTGCTGGAGCTTTACAGAAGCAATTAGAACAATGCTGATTTACAGCAGTTTAATGTCTTGTCCCCTAAATCTGTAACACAAGGATTTGTTGTCTGATTGAATGTTTTTAAAAAGACTGAAGTTTTTTCTTCAGATGGAACATTATCTGCCATATACTACTGAAAGATCAATTTTGCAGAATGGTTTATCAAAGTTATAATTTAAGTATCGTGGAGCAGCTATACTCTATAAAATGGAAATAATGCCTTCAGTATTTAAGGAAGACTTTCTTCACACTTAATGCAATCCAACCCCTTCTTTGATGTGTATGTAAACAGCAATTTTTAAAGAAACTTTCAAATATTTGAACTCCCTTTCTATTTCATTCTGCTTCTGAACAGCCAGTTTAGGCTGAGGTGGATTGTTTAGTGTGGATACTGAGCTCACCTTACATATAAAACTCACAATCAACTGGCTCTGTTTAAAGTCTGAGAGAAAGAAAATGTTTCTTATTTTGCATAAAACTAAGACATAAACATATCAGACTAATGGGAAATGTTCACATCTCCCTCCGGTTTCCATTCTGTTAAATCTCTTGATTTTTGAGTGGGTAGAAAAGACAGATTTGGCCCAAAGTATGTTTAAAAGGACATATGTTACCATGTCACATAAAAGGAAGACAGCTACTGGGATTCTGTGCAGCTACTTCAAAGTGCTGCTAATTCTCACCTTATTTTAATCATATATTTTTTCCCCAAATTTAAAAAATATTTTACCTTTCTCCAACATCCTCTTTTTATCATTCAACATGAAAAATCCATAAAAGTAACTAAGAAAATTGATTATCTAGGAGAACAGCATAGTGCAAGTGGCTGACTGTTTTAAAAAGATCAAAATAAATAAAGTAAGGTAGCTACAGGGAGCAATTTTTGGATTTTTTTTTCCTTTGTATTTTATAATAGAGGAAACTTTTGTGCTTTCTGTAACATCAACTGCTAAATTATTTCAGGCAGATAGGTTAGGATGTCTCTTTAAAATTTAAGCTGTGTCTTGTGCTTTGGTATGCCCTCAAAATTGATCACAGTTGTGCTATGAAAGTGTTCTTGAGTAACCTGGCTGGGATTTTTGCTGAGCATCAAGTCCTCCAGTGCTGGGCTCAGTGCAGGCATTCAACCAATGTAGCTGGTGTGGTTTGTGCTGAGGAAACGCTACGAGATGGTGGCAGTGAGACATCCCTCCCTCAGAAGGAAAGCCTTTCTTTGAACTACGATTTGCACATTTACACTTTTGCAGTCTGTCTTTGAATTTCACACTGCAGAACTGCCAGAGAATTTTGGTGTCTGTTGCTTTTTGCTTTTTGTGCTAAGATGTGGGGTAAATTCACCCTGGTATCACGCCAGTCTCATCCTGATGTAACCTGGTGCAGCTGGGGCAATGTTCTAGTGGACCACATCAAATACACACTCTCCCCAGCCCTGGGGTATTTATTTTTGGGGTAAATACTCAGATTGACTTTTGATCACTTTATTGAAGCAGATACTGACTGACTGAGATGCAAACTCAAAATTTATGAAGATCTTTGTGAAGCCAAACTCATCTTGGGTTCAGTAAGAAGCGCTCAATTTAAAAGAAAAAAGAGATTCATGCTTTTTATCATCTGTGAATTAGCAGATTAGGTAAAATGATATGATATATATGATGTGACGTGACATGAACTGCTTGGAGTCCTATCTATCCAGATATTTATGTAGCTGTCCTCAGCTGGTCCCCTTGATTCCCTCTAAGAAATGAGCATCTCAAAACCTATATGGAAAAGCAGGGAAATGAGTCCTTACTTCAGACCCTCTCTTTTCTCCCTTGTTTACCTCACCCTACTCTGATGAAGTCAGAGACGTATCCAAAGGCATGATCTTGCCGTTTATCAGTGCAACAGAAGTGTAAAGGTCATTTCTAAGGAAGCAGGACCAGATCTTTGCCCAGAGCAAGTAGTTTTAGTCTGTTGACTTGGGATAGAGCTGTCACATTTGACCTGGGGAGACTTGGGTTCCCCAGTTCATGAGGACTGTTAATATTTTTTTAAAAAACAGTTAATTTCATTTTCATGCCAAATATACCAAGGAAAGACACTTTCCTGGTGACAAATTTTATTTCAAATGTGGATTATGCTGAATGAGTGGAGGTCACTGAGTTCATTTTACTGAGGAACAAAAGTGGATGAAGCAAGATCCCAAATTGTCAAGATCGATGCTTTATTTATTAAGATAAGCCCTAAAACAAGGTTATCTGCTAACTAGTCATGGTTTTTATTCATATTTGTCTTTGTGGTCTAACATTTGTGATAGCTTCATCAAAATGCAGTTTTTAGAAAACACATCTTGCTTGTCACTGTTTCACTGACATAAAGACCAATCTTGTTAGAATTTTATGAGCAAAATATAAACTCATATGATGTCTCTAATACATATGAAGTTTACCAGAAATGAGGAGAGCCAGATTCATATTAAATGAAATACTATTGGTGGGTCTTACAGCAGGAGCAGTGAGGAATACCTTGTAATTATGATGTACACATCCGAGTGCAGCATACTTTGTTCTGGGGCTTAAGTAGGTAATTAGCATTTTGGTTATGGAGTCATGAGTGATCTGAAATTGTGTTGGTCTCTGAAAATTGTCCTTACTTTTAGTGCTGAGTTGGATACAGTTGGTTCTGGAACAAGTCTCTTGGAATTCTCAGGAGCACCTCTGCCACTGGCAGGATGGAAGTGGCAATGGGAGACCAGCCAGGGGTGGGGAAAAGCGCGAGGAGAAAGAAGCTCTTGAGATGCCACTGGGGGCACAGAGTGGGTGCAAACCCAGCACTCACACCTTCTGTTGTCTGAGCATGGGGGTTCCTGACACTGGATGAGAGCAAGGAAAGCCTTTAGTGAGGGAAAAGTGTGAAAGGTCAGGAAATAGCTGCAAAGTGGAGTTACTACACTCGGTGAGTCCCCCACAGCCGTGCCTGTGCCGGAGCAGTGCTGCAGCGGCGTCGATGGCTGCAGGAGCGTTGATTAACAGCAGAACTGTGCTTAATGCAGCACAGGTTAATGCACAGGCTTTCTTCAGGAGCGCCTCAACAAGGCTGCCTGAGAAAGAGTGGGAGAGGAGGAGAGACCAATTCACAAAGCTCATTTAAACTGAGCGAGAAGCTTTGGAAAACAAGAATGTCTTCATGCCTTTAACCATATTTACAGACCTGGCTGGTTTAATGGCATTCAGCAATAAATTCCATCGCCTTCGGGAGCAATTGATAAAGGTTCTGGTACCCGCCTGCTCCAATCTACTTTGGGGAATGTTAATAAACCAGTACCCAAGGACTCCTAGGTGTATGCTGTGGAATAGAGGGAGCTAAATGTCAGCTAATTAAGCAGAGCTGAGACCATGAAAGATCTTGTGAGTTAAAAGTTAAATATTAATATCGGTTTCAAACTTTATGAGAAGCTGGCTTAGTGGCAGGGAAGCAGAAGGGATATATATCCAGCATGTTCATGACATTTTCTATTTCTAGTTAACCTCGCAGCCACATTGAAAACTAGCTGAAGTTTTCTTAAAGCAAATTCTAGAAGAGAAGCCAATAAGGAATTACAACAACCCTTGAGGTGACACAGACATTAATGAAGGACGAAAGAAAAAGATTTCAGTATGGCAGTGTTTCTTAAATGTTAGGAAAAAAAAAGAAAAAAAAAATTTTCCTTGTCATATTAAATGTGATACGAGCAAAAGGTGAGAGTCAGAAAGCCTTGGTGCTTGACAGGGCTGTATTTATCTGGCTGCACATGTTGATCAATTCTACAAATTCCTGAGGCTGGAGCCAAGCTCCAGTCAGCACCAGCCTTGCAAAAGCACAGGAGCAAGTGTCTGGCTGCCATGGTTATCAGGGCCAAACACACCAAACACAAGGTCAGCACCAGCCATTTGCTGTTGATGGGGACCAAGGGCTGGGATGTCACTTTCAGCATGACACTGGAAAGTGAAGGTTGAGCACTGTGCCAAATGTGTCACACAGCTCCCCTTGCCCAGGTTACCTTGGGCTAATCTGTTTTGTGTTTGAGTTTCATTATGACTGTTGTTCATTAGGAGCTGTGTTGGAGGGGTGGCTCTCAGCCCTGGTCAGGATTGGGATCCCCTGTGCCTGGCCTTGCACAAGCAGCAGAGTTAATTCACCCAGTGCTCATCACATGCCAGCCAATGCAGGATCACTGCTCCTTCATTAACACAGGTTGAGAATGGGCAGACATTAAACACCTTTGCCTTCCCATGGCCAAGTCTTAACCACACGGCCCTCCCTTCTGGACTCCAGAGAGATGGTAAATTACTAGAAAATATTATCTGGGGACAAAAAAGATTGATTAAAGACCTGTTTACTGATACCAGAGGAGATGGAGCCTTGTCTCGACTTCTTTCCCCATGTAACCTATATCATGATGACTAAATATTCACATTTTCACTGCATTTAGCTGAGTTAGGGTTTTCTGAGCTGTGCTCAGCTATGTTGGCCAGAAGCAGGACAGTGTGGTTGTGCACTCAGTCCACTGCTCTGCCCATTGCAGCACACAAAGTGAACTGCAAAATATGGTCCATTTCATCCAGCTAGATACTCCTGACTCTTCCAGAAGAAGAAAAAGAATCAGTGTCATTCCTAATCTGTGAAATTGATGGATACAAAGAGGGCACTCCAGCACTTTGCATGAGCCTCTGGGTGCCTTGGGCCTACATGGCTAAAGGTAGAGAGGAGCTGGAGATGTGCCTGCTGTGTGGCTTTGCTTATCACTCTACTTCATGTGTGTCCTTTCCTCCACATTCCCCCATTGCCAGTGGATTTCAGAATATAAAACTGAGCTATGTAGTTCTGGAAGGTTTTATGGTTTCAGATAGCTTCCTTCCTTCCTTCCTTCCTTCCTTCCTTCCTTCCATCCTTCCTTCCCCCTGTGCCTGATCCCAGTGCAGGCAGAGGTGCCAGCCCTCAGCCCCCAGCCTGTGATGCTGCCTTTCCTAAAGAAACTTCCCATGCTTAATTAAACCCCAACGCTCACCTGGTACTTTAGCACTCACCAACCTGGAATGGGCTTTGACTCTCTGTTAACCAGAGCTTTCCTGGCCATGTCTTACCCACTTGGAAGCAGAGGGATTTGTGGTCACCTGGTGATGGCACAGCCTGAGAGGATGGTAATGATGCCTGAATCCCAGGGATTTGTGGGAATGTGTGACATTGGTTTTCTCAGAGTAATTTTGATTTGGCTTTCAAAGACTTTACATGACCAGGTAAGATCATAAAAGGAATTGCAAGATGCTTGGTGCTTTCTGAGGCTGAGTTGTGTTTCATATGGCCTCTGACTGTGCTCCCCCTCGGGGCAGCCTGGACACACCAGAGCACTTTACCAAGGTGAACAGCTTTCTTTCAATCTTGAAACTAGGGTGAGAAATCAGCTGGTGGTGCTGAGCACTGCCAGGACACTTCAAGGCAGCACATGGAAGGATGACAGCCAAGGTCGTTCTGGGCTGAGCCACACTTGTGTTGGGGACACTTGAGGCCAGTGAGAACATTTGGAAAGATGTGAACTAGGGCAAGTTGTGGTTGTGAGGCTTTCTGGTGTGATAGCACAGCATAGGGAAGTGCACAGGGAATTTCCTGTTTTCAGATTGCCTCTACTTCCTAAAATGAGTGACCCTCACATATTCACCATGTTTATTCTTCTCCTGTACAGCCAATCCTTAAGTTCTCAGGAAAGCCTCCTGTCTGCTGTGTCCCAGATTCAAAAAAGGGATGAATGTCTATCTGCCTGCAGCCCTCTAAGGAATAGGAAAGTGAGATACCCAGAAAGGAATAGATATCTTCTCTCCATGATAAGAAGAGTCTTTTTAGGTTAAGACTACTACTTCTCAGTGGGGATTTTTGTCCCCTTGTTCATTCTGACCAGAATTGCTGCACTGTGGAGGTTTAAAAAGTACTGGAGGAGAGTGTTGGAGTACCCACATATGGAATAAGAGAGAGCTGCTCTCTGCTTAGTGGACACCAGATGGGATGCAGTGTAGGCACGAGCAGTCACTCACCTCTGACTGACTTTGCAAAGTCTCCATCATGGGAGATGTTCCTCCATCCTCCTGTCCAATCTGCTTATTTGATTCATCTATTTTCCTTCTCTGAATAGTAAGCACAAAGCTCATATTTCTTATTACATATTGGTACAAAACTTAATGTCATGGGCTGTCTAATTCCAGGGGGCTCCTGAAACAATACAGTGATGGAAATAACAAAGATTATCACAACTTCTGACTGTTCCTCTTAGAGAGGTGTCTTCCATCTCTCCTGAAAAGCCTGTAAACAACCCTGGATATGTCTAGGAAAGCCATGCCCTCATGAAACTGAATGAACAGCTCCTTGATTCATTTGAAGATGATGATAAAAAGACAAAACACAAATAGCTGAGGCCCGCCATCTGATCTTTCACCTTTCTGTGCAGATGAAAACACAGATTCTTAACCTTTGAGCCCTTCAAACGATTTTCTGATGCACTTCAGCAATGGCAACAAGGCTTAAGCTGCCACAGTTCAAGGGAAGATTGCTTGAAAGCCTCTTTTATACTTCACAGCTTTGGATTTTAGTTCTATGTGACAACAGTTTTTAATAAAACATTAGTTTACCTTGACTGGAAGCTGATTTGTCATGGCTGCATTCAGGAAGGCAGGTAGGTTCCACCTGCTTATCAGGGGTCTCAGCATTGGGTTGGTGTCTGTGTGAACAATGCTGCATCTGCCCTGTGGAGTGCAAGAAATTAGGAAGAGTGACTTCTAAGCACATGAAACACACAGGGAGAATTATCACAGAATTATAGAATGGATTGGGTTGGAAGGGACCTTAAAGATCATCCAGTTCCCACCCTGTGCCATGGACAAGGACACCTTCCACAAGACCAGTTTGTTCAGAACCACATCCAAGCTGGATCGAGACACTTCCAGTTGCCACAAGCTGTAAGGAGGGAGTGATTGTATGACCTGTTCTTCTGGTCATTTATGTACAGGGTGGCTCAAGGAAGATAAGCACGTAGCTGAAGTTTTGTGGTACCTTGGATATAGCCAGAGCTTTGCTCTGCAGCTGGAGCCAGCAGGGGTGTTCTGAAATTCTCTTCAAATCCCCACGATGAGTGGCCATTTACAGCAATGCCTTCAGGTTTTTAGATTGTGTATAAGCCACAGGTTCCTAGGGGAAGCCCTGTTTGTATAATATTTATAGGAACATCTCCAGAAGGTATCCAGAACACCTTTCTCTTCCAGTACTCTCTTCCAGTTCCACAGACACTGGGAGGAGTTTAGGCATGGCGTTGTGTCATAGCACTCGCCTAAAAGTTTTAAGTACTTCATTCTCTTCTTGATGAGACTTATTTAATACCAGGAAAATTGCAAGGATTTTACATCTTGACATGATTACAGGGAGGAGTTTTTCTCATTGACTAATTGTCCAAATAACATTTCTGACTACAACTGTTTCTTCCACAAGTGTTACTCTTTGCCATGCTTTAAATTTTGTTTCCATAAATCTGGAAAGCAGAAATGAACGAACATCAGTGAGACACAGGGAGTTCATTTAAAACACACCTCAAAAAATCTAAGCTTTTCTATTTCAAAAGACTTTTTCATTGTTCTCTACTACCTGAAGGCAATTCTAAGAGGTGCTTCAGACAGAATATAGGAGTTGTCTTAGACTTTTTAAGAATGAGTGATTCTTGGAAAAGCTGGGTTGTATAGAAACACATAAAGAGCTGAGATCTCCATATAAAAATTCATTAACAAATCAAGACAACTCATCTAATATTTTGAGGTTTTCTTGTGCAAGTTAAGAACAATTCACCAGATTTTTTTCACTGCATGGATATTGTCTGTATCAACAGGAATATCTTTCTATTTGTCTGCAAGTTTTTTAGGCCTAAGAACAGTCTTTTCATCACCAGGTACCATCTCTATCAGCCCTTGTTCAGGATCCCATCTTGGATGATGAATGAATTATACCTAAAATACACAGGTTAGGTTTTCTCTTTTCAGTGTATTTTCCATCTTCCATCTTCCTTCCTTCCTTCCTACAAAGGGGAAAGATCTGAAAAAAAGAAGTAATTTTAGGAAGGAAAACACAAAGCTCTGCTCCAGGATAGCATGGCTTCAAGCTTCCTGACAGACACAACATTTCAGAAATCAATAAGAGTGGGATTTTCCAAATTTAGTTCTGCTTTTTGTGCCTCTGAGATCTTCAATCACAACATCCATCTCAATATCTGGCTCTTCTTCTTCTGTAGCAAACCCAAGACCACTCAGATCAGAAGAAACTTGCCCACAGAGACATTTGTAGCTTTAGAAGACATGGATCCTTGGATGACAAAGAAGAGCTGTGAATTGAATGGTGTCAGATGGGTGTGTCTGACAATGGAAGCACCAACCTTTTGACATTACACAGCCCGTTTGTTACTCCAAGGTTCACACATGTCCAAAGGGCTCAGGTTGGGTCTCTACCTTCTCTGCAAATGAAGACTCCATGCCACTGTCCCTTGTTGTGTCCTTCTGAGTGCTTGTGTCTTCTCCAGGACAGGCTCCAAAATCCCAGGGGGAAGGAAAAGAGGAAACCCTGGGGAGGAGCCAGGCTGTGGAAAAGAAGAGAAAAGCTGAGGTGGAGTCAGAAAAGTGGAATAAAACCTAAGGAGTGAGGAAACAGGATGATAAAGACAAGAGAGAGAAAAGGTTTAGTGTGGATCAGGAGTTAGGGTAGGGCTGCACATGGCATAAGGGGTACCAGGAACTGGAAGGAGGAAAACCCAAACCAGCTGAGCACAGGAGCTGAGAGATTTACATGTACCAGGCAAAATTAAGTACTGTTATTAATATTGGGGTTTTTTTAATAGTTACCTTTTAGAGGAACTTTTAATAAAAATAACTGAACAAGCTAGCAAAGGTGTTCAAAACTAAGAAGGTGTTGAGAGTCCATCCCCTAAAAAAACATAACAGTAGTGCAAGTGTGGGAAGCAGGAAACACTGGGCTGCACTTCTTTTCTCCTTAAAGGTGAGAGAAGTTATTTACAAAATCAAACAGAAACCAATATCCCTGAAGGAAATTAAATAAAGGTAAGTTTAAACCAGCTTACAGGGAGAGAAGAGGAAAAGCTCAATTTGTTGAAAAAGGTAAGGCCAAGACGCAAACTCAAACAGGGATACCAGATGCCTGTTTTACAACAGCCTGTGATGGAGCTGGTGGTGAATGTGCAGACCTGAGTGATGCCTGGGCAGTGTTTTTTGCTGTGTCAGCCTGCTGCAACATTCAGACCTCGTCCCAAAGGTGACGTGTTCTAAAATGGAGAGATCTCTACAGAGACTCTAGCTGGCCCCAAAATACCCTGGCTGAAGGAATGGATGAATTTTTGGGGAGCCTAGTTTTGGTTCCTTCCCTCTGTGGGAGGAAGCTGAGCACAGAGGTGTGTGTAAAGCCTTCTTGCTGCCCATGCCCAACCATCCCCACACTGTTTTGTATATTGGAAGTACATTTGGGAGGCATCCCTAGTATGGTGCAGAAAAGGATGGCTTTTATGCTGATCCATTTTCCCAGCACACCTCCCAAGAACTCCAAGTATCAAGGGGCAGTTCCAGGCACCCCCAGCACAGCATCCTACATGATGGGAGGATCTTTATCACTGGGGATTAGAGCTCCTTCCTTTCTTAAGGCTTGTACCAATGTTTCTGAGGAGATAAGGAAGCCCTGAGTCCCAACAGGAGTGGGACAGGAAGAGCAGGTGAAAGGTGGGAGCTGGGAGGAGAGCCAGCCCTGGAGGGAGCCAGGAGCTTTGTGGGGACACAGGTGACAATTTGCTTCTCCCTTGGGGTCCATCTGGTTTGTCACATGCAGCCCACCCTCCACCCTTGAGGCTGGCGAGTGGAAGGCCTTTACCCTCCTCTTCACTTGAAGATCACCTTGCTAGAACTGATGGTGCTGCCTGAAGAACAGCAAATTTTCCAGTAAAATTTTCCCAATTTTCCGAGCACCATGGACTGCTTTACAGCCCCCACCTGGCCTGCTGGGTCCCCACCTCTGGAGGGGCCTCTCCTCTCCTCTCAGTGACATCCAGCACAGCAGTTTTCTGGAGTCTTTGATGTGATGGCTGCAAGAAACCCACTGTCAGTCAAGCACTGTGTACATGCACTGCAGGTCTAGAGGTCTCGTGTACTTATTCATTCTTGCCACAGCTCCAAGTCTTCATTTTCTTGCCCCAGGAAATGCAGTTAATTATTTATTTGTATTGGGCCCAGGTTTGTAACACTTGGGTGCACACTACAAAGCAGTGTGAGAAGAACTATTGCTGGCTGCCAGGGCCTATCAGGCCCCGCTCACCCCAGGCCCCTGACAGGGTAACTATCCACATCGACTGCACATTAAGACACACATTAAGAAAAAAGAAAGGTGAGGCCCTCCATGCTTGTAGCACTGTTGAAAGTAATGGAGCTGACATGCCCGGAAAAGTTAGTGCCTTCAGCAGAGATATCCCCTGGGACCTGGCTGGGGCTGGGGCAGGAGAATGAGGCTGGCTTTGTTGTGGGGTCTGCTGTCCCCAGCAGCCTCATTGGCACCTGGCCAGGACGTGTCCAAGTGTCACAGTGCCACCACCATCAGCTGGTGGGCATAGCAGTGTCCTGGTGCTGGAGGTTGGAGAACCTACTGGGCACTGGGACAGGATAAAAGTTAGTTAAAACTGGTGCTATTGGAATGTCATTTAATGCTGTTTTGCTTTTAGCTGTAGAAGTTCTTTTTGTCAAGCCTGAAACTTCAGTGTCACTGCTCTGGGCTCAGTGCTCTGGCTAGTGTCTGCCTTTACCAATATCTGCAAAAATGTTCCCTCCTCTGACCATGGGACACCAGGAAGTCAGGTCCTGTCAGGAGCAGGTCAGATCTGCACTCCAGCTGGTTGGGACTCACAGAGCAGGATGGGAAGCACCAGGGATGGTCAGAGATTGAGTTATACCCAAGACAAGCCTGTATTTGAGCTGTGTTTTGGAGTCAGACAAAAAGCACAGGTTGCCTCAGGTGCACTACATGCTGCTCTCTGTTGGTTCACCTTGGAAGATGGATGGACTTGCATGTCTGTGTGAAAAGCCCTCAGTACTATCAAGGAATTACACCCACAAATGTTGAAATATTCCTGCAAAAACATTGCATCAAGGGAGGTTGGCACAAGGGCTCTCTCTCCACAGAGCATGGCCAGGACTGGATTGCCATTTATCCAAGTGGTGGTGATGCCCTTTGGTTTTTGCCTTTTTTTCTTTTATATGTTCCCTGCACTCTTCACACATATATTTGTAGCTCTGTAGTCTGTTGTATGAGTGGCTAGTTTTCCCAGTACTTTTCAATGGCCTTTCCTTAGGCAGAGCAAAACAAATTCCAGAGCTGCAAGCTCTGGAGGGTACAAGGTCCTGATCCTACCTTGGTTCTTCCTGGCTACAAAGGCCAAGAAAAACTCTTTGAGATACATTTCCATGGACTAAGTGCAGCCAGTGCTGAGGGAGGGACCCCAGAGAGGGAGCTTGACCTGGGGGAGAATTACATTGCTACTTATCCTCCTAATTGGTGTTTTTTTATCAATTATGCTAATTTCCTAAAACCTATAAAACTGTATTCACCCCTGGAGGGGACAGGCTTTTGTTGACATCTTTCCATAACTGTCTCTGAAGGCCTTCAAATAAAAATCCCCTTTTCTATTACCTCCTTGCTAAAATTAGCTTGAGTTTCATTTCCAGGTTGGAAAAAGGCAACAGTGGGAGCACCCAACTGGCCCCTCACATATTCACCCACCCAAAGAAGACCCCAACCCTGCTCTGCTCATGCCACGCTCATCACTGGGCTCCCCCTAACCAGCCCCCCGTGCTCACTCTCCCCACTGCTGCTCCTGCCAACTGGAGTCCTCAACCACAGGGATCACAGGAGGAGCCTCAGGAGATGTCTACTTTTTATCCTAACTTTGATAGTGATATTTTCATATTCTTAAGGCATAGGAAAAGCTGCTCCTTTCTTCTATTCCCCTGCAGCTTCCTTGCCAGGGCAGGTATGTTTTGCAGCTCTCTGCTCAGGTAGCAGTGTGGGATCTCAGCAGTGCCGGACCACAGCGAGGTTTGCTCCACCATGAAGTGGAGCTGGGTCCAAGCAGCAGGATTTGTTAACTCTTTGCCAGGGATCTAAAAAACTATTGGATGGCACGGGAATTACGGCATGGGTCTGGGAGTCCAGGAAGCTCTTTGCACTGCCTGGCTCTGACACTAACTTCCTGCATGACCTCAGGCATGTCACTTTGCTGATTCCTACCTAGATCTCCCCATCTGGCCAGTGGAGATAATTCCATCCTGCCCCACACGGCTGTTGGGAAGATAAGTTCGTCATCATTTTCCGAGGTGCTGCGATGCTACGGGAGATGGATAATGAGACAGACAGAAAGATAGCTAGATAAATCAATCTCTTCTCATTCAAGTGAAAGCAGGCACTGCAGGTGCAGCGTTTGAGATTAATCATCAGAAAAATTAGTTCCCTCAGTATCTTTTCAGGAGGAAGAAACAGCCGTAGGGCCCAGTCCTGAGGAGAGTTATGCACATGAGTAACTTTAACTTGAATTCAAAGGCAGTGCACAAGTGAAACTAGTCATGTGAGCGAGTGCATGCTCCACTTGCAATTTCTGAAAATGCCTAAATAAATGATGTGTCCCAACTGACACATGTCCCTAAGTCACTGGCATGCTTTTAAATATTTCCCTCAGACATTTATTTCTGCCCTTTATTAGCCAGGTTCTTTATTAGCAGCTGGCTTCCTGAGTAGCAGTGGGTTACAACTTTCTCTGCAAATACAGTGAAACAAAAATAACCACAAATATGTTACTCATGGGCCCTACACACGTTGTGATTTTATATACATGCTATTAACTGTGTTATTAATTCAAACTAACCTGTTACTCTTTCAATAGCATATATCTTTGCCCTATTTGAAACCCTGTAAAATATGTGTATATTCTTTGTTTGTTATATCAGAAAAGGGGAACTCTAAAGGCAGCAGAGTGTTATCTGAACTTCTCTACCACTATGTGCTGTAGGAATCACTTTTTTTTCCTCCAGACTGGAACATGAAGCCCTTTAACAGACCAGACTGGAGTCAGAAACTGAATAGGGTTATATATTCAGTTGCCATAGCTGCCATATGGTGCCAACACTGAATGAAATAAAATAAGAGTCCGGGAGGACTGGGAATCAATATTGGGGCAGCCTGTACAACAACGCTCACTCTGAGAAAAAAAAAAGCCCAGCCCCGACAGAAGACGGCAAAAGAACCCAACCCCAAATGGCCAAAAATCTGCTGCAGAGGGGGAGGCGAAGTGTCCCTGAAGGGGAAGCCGGAGC
>VXBB01024219.1:142993-156889 GCA_013399915.1 Illadopsis cleaveri | reverse complement strand
GGAAGCAAGGGGACTCCTGCAAGAAACCATAATTAAGCTGCAAGAGACTCCTGCTCCTCTCAAAATGAAGAATAGAGAGAACAAGAAGCGGCCAATGTGGCTTCATAAGGGACTGTGCAAAGATCTGAGGCTTTAATTTTTTTAATTAAAAAAAAAAAAAAAAGAAAAAAAAAGGAAAAAGCTGTAGTCAAAATTAGAAAGCAAGAGGGGGCAGGGGAAAGAATCAAACAAGCATACTCAAATTCAGTTAGGGATTATAGGGGAAATAATAAGGATGGGGAGGGGGGAGAATTTAAAGCTAACCAAAGAACTTTAAAAGGGTTTTAAAACGTATATCAAAGGGAAAAGACATTCTAGAGAGACAGCAGGCCCATTAATTAATTAGAAGGGGATTAAATTAAGGGTGAATCAAAAAATGGCTGGACTGATGGATGAACTTTTAAAAAATAAATTATTTTTAATAAGAATAAAATTAATTGACACAATTTTTGTAGGAAGGTCAGAAAACTTAGTAAAATAAATAAGCAAGCAAAGGTAAAAACAGTGGGGAAACATGTAGCAAATTACCTGCTCAATTTTTTCCTGCTTTTTGGTCATGGGCTGTCTGGAAGGGTATTACAGCTTTCTGAGATGTCAGTTATTAACTACCCTTGCATGGTGTTTCATGAAAATTATTTGTGAGGTGTGTGTTGATGCCAAGTTGTTCACTATGAGCATTTGCTCCTCCAACCCAAGGCCAACTGGGTTCATCTGAGTAGACAGAGAGGTCAGAGTCTGTGTTTGTCTTCCCTGAGCCAGAGGGTGGAAATGTCCCCATCAGGAACAAGCTTTCCATCAGTTAGCCTTCTCCAGCATCACATCATCACTTTTTTTTCCCCCTCAAATATTCTTAAATATTACTTAAAACTGGCTTTTCCGAAGTAATCCTACAACAAACCTGCTTACCCAAATATCTACAGGACCTGAAATGGAATTTCTTAAGGACAAGCAGAATGAAAAAGGAAATTCAGTCTGATTCTACAAAATGTGGCCGTGTATATAAACTACCTAACCTGGATTTCTTCACCATCAAGGGAATTAACAAATTTCCTAAAGCACTGCCACTTTATTTGCTTTTCTTAATGAAAAGCTGAAGAGCCGTAGGAAAATTAGGAGGAAAATGTTATGATGCCAGTTAGAGTCCTGTTTTTCTAGAAAAAATAACAGATCTACGGCACCAATTCAAGTAAAGGAGCAAACATTATAAAACAAACATCAATTTGAGCTTGTCTATGTGGGGAATTTTGCCAAAAAAAGCCCCTCTGTCCCCCCCCTGCATCCCTGAAAAAAAAAAAAAGAGTCAGACCAAGAAATAGCTAGTCTGGAGCACCTCCCCATGCTATGTCCCCAAATAATGAGGCTTTGTTTCCAAATAACCAGCATCTTTTCTGAGTGGAGTTTTCCAGAAACAAATGCTTTTTTACTATAGATCAGGTTATCCAAACAATGTATTTTGGACGTTGGGAATGATTTTATTTCACTGTAGATATTTCAGATATTTTTCTCCAGATGGATAAATGCTTGAAGACAGATTTGAAGATGTTGGGAGCCAAAGTGCGTCTTTCCATTGACTTTGGTGGGATTGGGAACTTAGAGGTTAACAGAGAAAAGAAACAGCATAGATTTACAAAGCAAATTTTGACCGCCAAACACTGAGTTCCTTTTTATAGAAATAGAAAATTTGTGAATTCAGGTCTGATACTCAAAATACATGGGATTATTCATGTGAGCACAGTTCAGAAGTGCTCAGTTGGGTCCTTGGATTTTAATAAAACAGTCACTGCTGTCACCCAGCGTCTCACTCCCAACATTAATTCAGATTGACGTGGCTTCGAAGGTCTCTCAGCAGAAAGAACAGGGGAATGGCCACGAGATGATCTGGGGCAGTCTTTGGTGGCATCTCAACAGGGCAGAACTCCAACACAGACCCTGGCCCTGCAGGTGAGGATGTGTGGATGCACTTGGCAGCCTGTGATGGGTTTGCTTCACCAGCAACATTGGCTGCATCCTTTGCCCCATGTCACCTTTGCCCTCACCTCACTCTACTGCAGAAACCTGCTGCACATCAAATATGAAGAGTGCTCTCCTTATTACCAAACTAATGAGTGCTCCAACAGGTTCTTCATCCCATACCTAGCACTGGTGACTCCTAAAGGTTATAAGCACATGCTGAAATGATTCTCTGAATGGGGAACTTGTTTACCAACTGTTTCACTGATCTAAAGGAAGGAGTGAATGTTTTGTGGATGTAATATGCAAACTGAACTAAGCTGGGTGGATTGGAAAATCCCAAGTATGAAAGCAAAAATAATGTAAAGGAATCTGAAAAGGCAGGGAAAATGAGTGGAGAATAAAATGAGATTCAACACAGAAAATAGAAGTTACGACATTTGTGGAAAAATAATCTAAAGCCCAGATATTCAATCAGTGATAAAAACCCGAGAAGCCATAATGCTGCAGAGATCTAGAGATGATAGTGTGGAGTAAATTAGACATGAGTTTGCCTTGAGATATGGCAGCAAAAAAAAGGCCAATTTGATTTGGGGCTGAAGACATCACAGCACAAGGAGGTAATAGTCCGTCTGCATATGGCTCTGGTGCGGTAGCGCCTGCAGTATTTAATTATGGGCACCATATTACCTGAAAGATAGTGACAGATTGAAAATTATTCAGAGGAGAGCAGTAAAAATAGTTCAGAGGCTGGCAGGATTGAGTTATGAAATGGCAGAATAATACAGACGCAGAGCTCATGCCAGAAGGTGCTTATCCCCACAAGCTGGAGTGTGTGATGCCAAAGCTGGGTCTGTCTTTCACCATTTCTTCCTTGTTTCAGCACCAAATTAGGCATGTTCATGGCCCACAGCATCAGTATCTGGTGAAGGAGTGCCCATGCAGCGAAGTGGCTGCAGCAATTCGTGGCTGCAGCAATTTGTTGCTGCCAGACCCACTTGAGGTTTTCATGGAGAGATGGGAGCAGAAAAAAGAAAGAAAAAAAATCAAATATTTGAGCTGAGGTTATGTCCCTTTCTCCTCTGAAGCCCCAGTTTTGGGGTGCTAAATCAGGTGTCAATAACTACCCCAGGGAAGGGAGGTTGAAACCCACGTCATGGGTTGGTGGACACCCCTTGAGTGCAGCACTTGCTCCACCTCCAGCCCAGGGAAGAAGGGAGGCAGAAGAGACACAGGCTGGGTACAGCCGAACCTTTCCCTGTGTGTCTGATCAGCCTGTGAACTACCATGGAGAGATGGGTGGAAGCTCCTGGGTAACAGCAAGTCAAAGAAAAAGATGGAAATGGGAATGGGAGAGGCACTATGCAAACAGCGGGGGAGAGGGGTGCTCAGAGGAGGAAAGGCTGAGGATAGAGGGATGGAAGACAAGAACCTTTGCAGTTCTAGTACCAACACAACTGAAAATCTGGAATTTGGTGTTCCTGTGCCTGTTTGAATTTTCCTGATTTTTTTTTTTCTCCACAGTATATGCAAGTGTATTTATCAAGGTGGGAGAAAGTGGAGAAAGGGTGCTTCACAGAAGGTGGAGAACAGGAAGAAGAGCCAGGTCAGGGAGCCCAGGTAAATGCAAGAATCTCTGGGAGTTAATACAAAGGTTTGCAGAGAGTAAGTGGAGCCTATTTTAACTATCTTTCTATAGAAAAAAGAATTTGTTGTGGAGAAATACTAAATAAGAAAGGGTCATGATAAAAGCTCTTTGTTACAGTGAGAGAACATCTGTTACAGAAATTTTGCAAATATTGGCAACATCGGGTACCAATAAAACCAAGTGATGAGGTGCAGTTCTGAACAGGGATTTTCTGCTACTGAGGCAAACAGGCATGTTCCTTTCTAAAACATTTCTAATATCCTAAATTATCCTTTGATGAACCTTGTCAACAGAAATGGTGAAACACACAATTTAAAGGTAGGAGCAGTGGGCAAATATCCTGTAAACAGACACAAGCTCCCCTGTGCTGGTGAGGGACCTGACAGTGTTGAGTGCCTTGAGGTGACCTGGCTGTGAGGTGGTGACACCTCACTTAAACACAGCACCCTCACTTCCAATAGCACCTGTGGGTGTTTGTTCCAGTTCTTGCAGATCTATGTTGTTTTTTACTGTGCAAGGGAAGCGTTTGGTTTAATAGCCAGGATACAGTCAGGGTCTCTTTGGCACACAGAGCCTGGCAAGCAACTTTTCCATCACATACAGTTTTATTCCATGTCTGTAAGTATCATGACATCAGTGCTTGAGCACAGATTCATGCTGTGTCTTTAAGGTTTCCCTGGATTTGGGGCATGTAGATGCTACTTTAAAAGCACTGTCTTTTCCCGTGTTTGAAAGTGACTCTTTTTCTGAATAGTATTTCACTGGGGATTTTCTTTGAGAAGAGAACAGAGCTGGATGAAAAGAGTACAGATTTACACACTTCTTCTCAAGTTGAGCTACTGTGCAAATGTGCTCCATTCACATCCCCCTCCTTTTTTTTTTTCATCTCATAAATTTAAAACACATTTAAGATTTGTACAGGTTTCCAGCAGCCCTGATAATAAGGACAAAGATGTTTGTCCCTGTAAGAGGAGAACTGGTGACAATACAGGGCGAGAGGCTGAGCCTGCACTGATGGATCTGCAATCAGCAGCTGCATCCTCCAAAAGGAGCCCCACCAAACCTGGTCCCTGGCTAAGGAGAGCTTCTTCTTGACTTTCTGTATCTTACTCAGTTTAATAGAAAATACAGATTCAGTGGAAGGACGAGCATTCTTTCTCCCAAGGATATCCTGTCCTAAGCCATTGACCATGATCTCATGAGGATCCCTCCCACTGAGGCCTTGCACTCTTGCATGAGACATCCACAAAGTCTGGTGCTCATTGCAACTACCAACAGAAAAACAGAATCATAGATCAATTTAGCTTGGAAGAAATTTCTGAGATCATTGAGTGCAGCCATTACCCCAGTACCACCAAGTCCACCACTAAACCATGTCCCCAGGTGCCAATTCTAAGTGTCTGATAAATACCTCCACAGATGGAGACTCCACCACTGCACTGGACAGCCTGTGCCAATGCTTGACAACATTTTCAGAAATTTTTCCTACTATCCAGTCTAAACCTTCCCTGCCCTAACTCAAGACTGTTTCTCCTTGTTCTATGACTTGTTGTTTGGGAGTAGAAACTGATTCCCACCTGGCTACACCCTCCTTTCAGGTGCTTGTAGAGAGTGATAAGGTCACTCCTAAGCCTCCTTTTCTCCAGGCGAAACAACCCCAGCTCTCTCAGCCACTCCTCATCAGACCTGTGCTCCAGACCCTTCACCAGCTGCATTGCTCACAAGCAGGGAGGATGGGAGTGCATGTGGCAGGACACAGGACTCCATGCAAACCCAGGTGTGGGAGTGAGCAGGATCACAGGAAAGAGGGAAGAAAGAGCATGGCAGCTACTGTCTGTAGGGCCAGGCTAAATGTGTAAGTCTGTTCTAGTCTCTTATTGATATCTGTGCTTAATGCCTTTGTGGTGTAAATTAATGAATGCTTCGGTTGTCCATGTGTGATTTACATTTGTTTACAAATACTCAAAAAGAAAAACCTTCCCTTCCCTTCCCTTCCCTTCCCTTCCCTTCCCTTCCCTTCCCTTCCNTTATTGATATCTGTGCTTAATGCCTTTGTGGTGTAAATTAATGAATGCTTCGGTTGTCCATGTGTGATTTACATTTGTTTACAAATACTCAAAAAGGAAAACCTTCCCTTCCCTTCCCTTCCCTTCCCTTCCCTAGAAAAAACAAGATTTCATTCCTTTTTGCTGCAAAACCCCAGGTGTGGTGGGGGTTTCAGTGCTCTGGATCTTGTAAAGGGACACATACTCATGGCACCATTTCAAATGGGTGTCTGAGAAAGTTCCCATCTGAGCAAATAAATTTTACCATAATAACAAAAAGTTGAGTTTTCCCTGCAGGAGAAAGGCAGTATCTACCAATATCCAGTATCTCTTCATGAAGTGACCTTGGGGATACAGTAGACGTCAGTGCTGAGGACCAAGAGATCTGTGAGCTATCCCACAGGGAAAGGCAAGTTTGATTTGGCTGCTGGGCTCTGGGGAACATGTGTTGGAGATGNCTGCTGGGCTCTGGGGAACATGTATTGGAGATGAGAGTGGCAAGGGTTGCAAGGAGGGAAAAAAAGAGAAGCTTTCTGCTGTTGCAGAAGGTAATAATTTAGTTCTCATATTTAAAAGCTGAATTTATATATATACATATGCATATATATACATATATATATATACACACACATAAATGTATATATTAAAATAGGGACTAACTTGAGAGTTGAAATGTCAATGAATTGAAGGGAGAATGCTGAAAGGAAAGTATTTTCCCTGATGTTTAAAACAGAAAAATGGGCTATTTCAAACAAAATGACAACATGCCCTTGGTGTGAAAATCCCAACCTGACCAGACATTTCTGCAATGAAGTTAAATGGTTCTATTTCTGTGGTGGCAAACATGCAGTGCTGCAGTGTTGGGTGCACCCTGCAGGACACGGACCTGCTTGTCCCATGCCCGAGGCAGGTCCTGCACCTGGAGCATCCCCCACTGCTCCTCTGACCCAGCCTCAAAAACCTCCAGTGCCAGATTTTTTACTGTACTCCCAGGTAACTTCTCCCAGTGCTTAACTCTCTTTATAGTTTGACATTTTAGCTAATATCTAACCTACATTTTTTTTTCTGCAAATTAAGCTGATTATTTCTCATTCTACCCCCAGTGGATCTGGAGAACAACTGATGATGTTTTTCTCTGCAACAACCTTTTACATCCTGGAAAACCATTATCCGTCCTCTCTTTCCTAAATTAAACAAACCCAGTTTCATCAATCTTTTCTCACAGGTCGAGTTTTCTAAACTTTTTCATTGTTCTTGCTCTTCGTTCAACTTTTTCAATCCTTTTAAAAGGCTGGCATCCAAAGTCGGACACAGCCCTTGAAATCCAGCTGCTGCTCAGTCTGATATTAACATTAACACATTGCAGGAAGGGATGTATCCTGGGCTTTTTTTGTATTTTTTCCAGGTTTTTTTTCCCATTGTTAGCTATTCAGTTTGTGGTTCAGCGCGAGCCCCAGGTCCTTTTCTAGAATATCCCATTTCAGTAATGAAACTCTGAGGGATTTTAAATGCATTTCTCGGTTGTGACACCGCTGAGGTTTGCGAAACGGAGTTGAAATGAAGGTGGAAAAGCTCTACCTGGTGCAACACAAAGGAACGTATGTAATCTTTTTCATTTCAGTAAACTCGCTTTTAAAACGTCTAGGTTTTAGCATCAAAGACCTAATCCTCTTCAGAAATATATATTACAACATAATAAGTATTCTTTAGGGCTTTGGAAATCATCCCTTAATAAAGTCATAGCACAACTTGTAATGTTACAGCCAATGTCAGATGTTAAGAACTCTGCAGTATAAATTAACATACAAAATCTTAGCGTTCAGATCAGGTTTTGCAGGTATGTGGAAGGGCTTGCTATGGTTAATTTGAAATAGAGCTGGTACTGTTCATGCATTCATACCCTCTTGGCTTGTTAAAACAATCCTTTTTTTTTTTTTAAGAGTATATTTGAAGTTTCACACTTTGCACTTCACTGCTTGTGGACAATTTCTCTCCAAACTTCCTCCACATTCATTTTTACAATAAAAGCAGCAATATGCAAATACATTTTCCTCTTACACTCTGTATTAAAATAAATTCAGAGCGATTCTTTAAGGCATTTCAGATCTGTTCAAGGTTTTTACTTATGTTGACTGATTTTAATGTTGAAAATATTTATACTCCAAGATTCTACACTATTAAAAAGAAGTTAACATGGCCTCTTTAATTAATCCAACAATTGTAATAAGGACCAAAATCATGTTCAGGTCAGATATTTTATATTGCCTTGGTGTAATGATAAATGCACAAAATTAAAAGCAAATCATATCTTTTTTATTACTGTGTTTTCTCTTTCATTTATTAGTATAATTATTTCCCAGGGTTTCATCAACCCTAAAAGAATTTTGTCTATATATAGCTTTAGCACATTATATGTATGCAACTAAAACAAAATATTTGAGGGGGGAAAGCATATAAAATGATGAGATATATAGACTGAATACATAATTGTAAGGGCTCTGCTTTTGGTTAAAGTGTACTTGGTTTTCCTTTAAAGAAAAAAATAAGAGTCACTATTTTTCAAGTTGTAGGATGCCAAAAATAAAGAAAAGCACTGACTAGCAATCCCTTTTCAAACTGTGAGATGAGAGCAAGAGAGAGGAGGAATTTTCTTGCCTCCCTGGGTTCTAGAGGGGTTTGTGGAGCCAGGGACGGCACCACCTGCAGCATCCCAGCCCTGGGTGGCTTTGACCCTCTCACATAAAGTCTCCTTTCTCCCTGACCCTTCTTGTATATAGGGACATATGTACCTGTGATTGAGCTCTTACACAGGAAACTATCAGTGTATCTCCTTAAAATGTTTTCATCCAACCTGGAATTATTGCCCATCTTTTTTCAAGGAATCACACCCCCTTTACATTATCCAGATGGTGAATAGCACATATTGGCACAATCTGAGATACATTTTCTTTTTTCCCCTCACAGAGAAAAAATATCAAAAAGTGGCCTATCTCCTTTCAAATGTATTTCTTCTTGCTTTTTTTCATGATATTTTTAAAATTCACGGAGGCAATAAACAAACACCAAGGAGACAGTAGAACTTCAGTAGTTCTGTAGACACAATGATATTTTCACAAAGCATTTTGTAATTACTGTAACAGAGGCATGTCTATCATGATCGGAGTGTATCAGCTCTTGTGAATACTACAAATGTGGCTGGTAAGATGCAAGTAAGAGCTTTCCAAGTAAAGGAGGTAATTTATGCACCCTTATTATGG
Organism: Illadopsis cleaveri; assembly: GCA_013399915.1. Lineage (NCBI taxonomy): Eukaryota > Metazoa > Chordata > Aves > Passeriformes > Timaliidae > Illadopsis > Illadopsis cleaveri. Next base: position 147,950 of record VXBB01024219.1, on the reverse strand, counting down.
AAACATTTTCAAGCCATTGTTTGATTTGGGTGTAGTTTGCTTATTTAAGCATAGAATGTCACTCTGTCATTTCACACTTCCTCACCATTCTCTCTGTTGATTACACTTTGTCTGAGACACATGAAACAATTAGTTATTGATAGAGTTTAAGGTTTATGCATAGGGAAAAACCAGGAAAATTTACACATTAGAGAACATTGCTGTCTCAGCCAAAAAAAGAAGGCTGCAAAATCATATAAGAATATTCACCCCGGAAATATTAGTCCTGGGAATCTAACAAGTATTTAGAGCAAATTCAAGGAGAAGGACAGCCTTATATCACTGCTAGCAATGTAAATAGTGGGTACCAGTGCTCACTCCCTGCTAGAGACAGTGGTCATCCTGAAAAAGTGGGCATGCAATAGGGTTTTGTTTGATGGGGATAAGTGCTCATCCTGGAGAAAAAAAAGAGACAGGCAGAAACCTGCCCAGCTGAGTCAGTTGTGTCAAGGTTTTCTCATATTTAGGATGCACTTAGGGTGCAGAGAGATTGCCAAACTGAAGACTGGGTACAAAGGGCATTACCTCTGTTGGCAAGACAAGAGGTGGCCCAGGCTGATGCTGGTGTGGCAACTCCACGGGAAGGTGGCTCTTGGCAGGATGGAGGACACAATCCTGTCCTCCTGAGGATAGAGGACACAAACCCCTCTGTCTTCCCAGCCCTGTGGCCTCTCTCCATCCCCCTTGTCACGTGCTGGCCTTTCTGTCCCTTGCACAGCCACGGTAGCCAGCCCCCACCCTGGGGAGCTGGCACACAAGTGACACCATGCCAGCAGTGACGATGGTGTCGGTGCTTGGCTTCCCATCTGCCAGCCCTGCAAACCTCCCAGGGATAGAAGACGCAAGCTCGAGCCTACCCTGCTTCTGTTACCTGCCTGCGTTTTTAGGCTGCTCTAATTTGCCAGCATCACCCCAAGTGGGTACAGCACAGCTCCCAAAATTAGGGAGGCACAGGTGAGTGCACAGCATCCCTCACAGATCCCGTCCCTAGGACTGACTAGCCAACAGTAATTCCTGGAGAGGTCCAAGGGAGTCTGGAGCACTGGCTGGGAGATAGAGAGTAGGATGCAGCCCCTCTGCGTTTGCAGCATCACCTTCCTTTTTCCCCAGGTGACGTGATCAGATATAACTATAATTATAGGTATGTTGTCATCTGAGCTGTTTGTCAAGAGAGTTATGTATTAACTATGAATTGCCTGGACTGCAGCAATTTCAGGCAAGCCTGAATCCTGCTCGCAGTTATCGCTCTTACATGTGAGAGGTATTTTTAGCATTTATGATTGCAAAAATCTTGTGTTTGAGCAAGATCTGAGATAAGATTTTAAGGCCCTATTTGTCTAATAGTCTCACTGGGATGTATTACTGCCTGCAAAAAAACTGTGTGGGATGAGGTTATAAAAAGTGGTCTCCCCGATCAGGAGATGCTCTGGTTTCTGAGTGCAGAGCTGTGAACCGAGGCACAGCTATTGCCAGGCAGACAATCATTGATGTCACTATTTAATAAAGTGACAGTTGTCCTTCACATGGGATGAATCCTGCACCTACTGACGTGAGGAATGTAACTCCCTTTGCTGGAGTGCTGCAAGGAGAGACCCCTGGGGAGCAGTTAACATCTGTGGGGACCTGAGTGTCCCCTCCAAATCCCAAACTAGAGGAGACCCTGCGTGGGAAAGGTCCTCCCAGGTGTATGTACTAGTAGGTCAACTGCTTTGCTGGTTTATTCCCCTATGGGATGAGAGAGAATAATTGGGGCTACAATTAGCAACTGAAATACGTGTGCTTCTGAGCAAGAAAAGACATCACTATGATGAACACTCTGAAGTTGGATAATCACTTCAAACTCTGACTCAATCTGCCAGTTTGGAGTTTGGGTAAGAAATTACCTGGGACAGGGTAAATTCAAAATTCATACCCCACAGGGAAGAAGGGCAGGTCCCCTCCCCTCACACTGTCTTTCTTACAGATTCAGTAAGTGTATCACCTTGATCACATGCAGATGTTTGCAGATGCTGGACTGCAGCATTTCAGTTTATGATGCTAAGAATGGCCCTTAGAGGGTTGGGGGATTTTTGGTCTTAAAAATTTTGCAATATTGCAACCCCCTGATTGCTTAGATCAGATTAGGAAAATAAAAAAACACAGTTTGAGTGCACCCAAAATCCACAGAATAAAAGTCTGAAAAATCACTAGATAAAAAAAAAAGTTCAAGGTTTTGAAGTCAAAATTGTGGCCTTTTTTCCTGTTGTTCCCAAATATGATGGAATCTGGGCCTGAGGTCAATGCTCATGTCATTAATGGGAGCACAGACTGGCTGTTAAAGTGATGCCAGAACCTGATGTTGGATCTGATTCTCATTTAACGAGGGTGTCATCATGGCAGAGTTTAAAGCATGCATTGAATGATTTTAATGAATTTTTATAGTGCTAGAGAGGTGCAAAGGAACTTGAGTTCATTTGGCATCTAGCAAGCACAAACGAGATTACACACAAATATCTCCCAATTTCCATGCTATGGAAAGAGGATAACAGTTTTTGTCTCCTTCGCTGGATTGTTAATAAACTTTATTCATTAGTACTTGTAAAATGATTTGAAAAGCACGGATGAAGAATGTCATATAAAATGTGAGGCACTTTTAGCCTGCAGACTTGCAGTTCAAGCAAGTTACTCTGCATGTTTAATGGCTACTTACCCAAACAAGATAATTGATATTTTAAATATCTCTTCGATGTTCTAAATATTGAAAATATCTTGGAACAAAGCCTGTCAGATCCCTGTGAGCAAAGAGAATGCTGTTGAATACCAAGGACTCATAAAGGAATTTAAAAATGTAAATTGATTTCTGGAAGTTCAGGCTACGGGCTTAGTCTGAAAGGAGGGGATGGGGGATTTTTACACTTGGTAAATAAATAATAGCTCTCGCTGTTTGTAGATTCGAGTCCTGGAGTCGTGGCATTTTATAGGCGCTGAGGAATGGAGACTCACGGAAAGCTTTTGAAGTGGGTGGTTAATTTGTCTGATGTGACATGAAAGGTGCTGTCCGTAGCACTCCGTGCCTCTCTGCACCGCCGCCGAAACTGGCCTGATAGTAACATTGGAAGGAATTAGGCAAAACTGCAGCTGGAGAGAAGTGAAGCCAGACAGGGTTTGTTCCCCACCTCTAGGCAAGGTATTCTTTGGCTTTTCATGTTCAATAAAGCACAGCACAAGCAAAGCAGTCCTGAGTCTGGATGAGGTTTGTGAATGTAATTATAAGCCCCTCAAAACTGGAGAAATAGAAAGAAAAAAGTTATTAGAGAGGCAGAAGGCAGCTCCAGGACTATTGGGAATCATTCTGGATGTTGGAATGTGACACACTAGCACTCTGCTCCTCACCAGTTGGCTTTGCATGTGCTTTGGAAAGAGGTTTCCTGGGACTGGTTTGATGACAGAAAACCTACCGGTTTTGGGGAAGGACAGAAAGAGAAAAGCTGGTCTTTACAGCTGGAATGTACAACTGTATCTTGTTAATACTGAGGAGAGAAGAAAGCATTTCTGTGCTACCAAATACAGTGAATGTGTTTCCTCTCAGCCAACTTTACGCCCAGGGCTGCACTGTGACACCACTTCTTCCCCAGTTGTCACTTGTCTGACTGAATCTCCTCCATTTTCATTGTGCAGGGTTCTGCTGTAACAGCCATTGCTGCATTAACCCTGCAAAGGGCACCCTGGGAGAGGTACCAAGGCACCCAGGGCTGCAAGTGTCTGTGTTTCCATTGCTCCTGGTGCTGCAGGCACTGCTGGGGGCTCTGCCTGGCTGGGCTCTGCTGGGCTCCAAGCAGGCTGCAGGTCCCAAAACTGGGGGAGAGCAGCTCTTGCCCTGGGCCACATTCCTTTCACACATTATTTCCACTTTACATTGGAATTCTCGCAATCTGTGGCCTGAAATTTTTCAAAAGCACTCAGGGGAGCTACAAGCATTTTAGGATGCTCAGAGGGGGGCTGCAAGAATTTGGGGTTGCTCAGAAGGACTGGAAACCCTTTTGGATGCTCAGAGGGGCTGCAAGCATTTTGGGATGCTCAATTCCAAGGGATCCTCTTCTGAAAGAGGATGTGCTCGGGTCTTGCCGAGGCTTGGGTGCTTTTGTTGGGCATCAAGTCTCCTCAGACTGTGGAGTCACTGGATTCTTTTGTTGGTTCACTTAAAGGAGTGTCTAGGTGAGCTGCAAGGAGGCTCATTTAGTAAATTTACTTTTATGAAGTATGAATAAACCAGGAGGTCTACCTCATTCAGAGCTAAAGTAAAAGTAGATCTCTACACTCTGACAAAGTTCAGCCACTGAGCTGCAGCATTAACTTGTATTCTAACAAGATTAAAATATATTTGTCCTGGGGATTAGCATACTTAAGTCCCCTTTTGCCTTTTTAGCAGTGGCAGTGCACTTTGATCTGTGTTGCGTGGCAAGAGCACGGCTTGGGCCCAGCCATCCGAGTGCCAAGTGTGAAATCGGCCTGATGTCATCCCCATTCTTCATCTTTTACATCTTTCACCAGTTTAATTATATTTCCGCCACAAAGCTCTGGAGCTTCATTGCATATTCAAGTTTGACTAGGAAGCATTTAAAAAAAAAAAAAAAAAAANGCAGGATGCCTTAAATCTTCACTGAGAAAAGGCAGCGAGAGCCAACATTCAGTTTGGTGCTACCACATTTTCTTACCTGGTTTAAAATGTCATGAGGGGTCTCTAAATCTGTGTGAGCCGGATGGAGATGAACTCCTCTCCCGCTGGCACCGGTACCAAAGCTCTGGCTCGTGGTGACCCTTTGGGGTCCGTGACTTCAGGGGTTCACACACGCTTTGTTTTGCAGAGCATCTCTCCCGGCTCCACACCCTCCTTTCCGCGGGGCGAGGGGAGTCCGCGCTGCCGGGTGCTGGAGCGTGG
>VXBB01024219.1:96873-121164 GCA_013399915.1 Illadopsis cleaveri | reverse complement strand
GAAGGAAGGAAGGAAGGAAGGAAGGAAGGAAGGAAGGAAGGGAAGGACACGCTGAGGGAGGGACATAGAGATTGAGGGAAGGAGAGAGGGAGGGAAGGATGGTGTGCCTCTTGCTGTAGCCACACAGCATGACTCCTCTCTGCAGCCTGGTGTCCCGGTGCTGCTGCTCACAGCCTGAATCCCTTTTAGAGATTTTGTCAAGGGGTTAAAAAGCCCTGGATCATCTCTCCTGTCTCCTGGATCCTCCTTCTCAGAGGGAGCCAGACGAAACTGGGTCTTTCTTGATCATGCCCACCCANTCTACATGTCTTTTAAATCCCTGCAGGGATGGGGTCTCCAGCACTTCCCTGGACAGCCTGTTCCAGTGCCAGACAACCCATCCACACCTATTCCCAAGCAATCCCCCAGGAGTGTGATGGTTCTCGGGGCTGAGACATGCTGCTGGACACACAGGTCACTCAGTGCTGATCTGCCCTCAGGGGGTGGACAGTGCCTTCAGAACCAGGTCACATTTCTGGAGGTCTTTCCTAGTTTTCCCTTTGCAGGCACGTTTCAGCCAGGTAATAAATCTGTTAGGCCATGTAAGGAAAGTAAAGGCAGAAGAGGTGAGCATATGGGCAAATAAAAATGCATTTTTAAAGTTTCAGCCTATTTTTTGAGGTGTCCATCAGCTCAAATAGCAAGGATCATCTTCTTTATCTGGATGTGGCCTTTGAAGAACTTCTCCATGTGCTGATTCTGGATATACAAGCTCAGGGATAACTTGACCCAAGATCTTCAAGGTAGAGCAGACAGGCCAGAGAAAAGTGGTGATTTGTTGTTTGAAGAGTTGAGCATCCCAATTTTGATCAAAGTGCTTTCTGAATAATTAGACTTAAGAGGCAAGAGATGGACTGCCACATGAGGGGCTCCAGCAAGATCGTGAAATCTGGATACAGCTGCGTAACACTGCATTAGCATCTTTTAAAGCATATTCCTAGCAGTCTAATCCTTGACCCCACTGTTATTTTCAGATAATTAATCTACTATTTTTGTCCTTGCTTTCCCTCCTTCCTGGAGTTTGCAAGGCAGAGTTGTGCTCCCACACAGAGCTGTTTTGTTTTCATGAGTTTTTGAGTGGATGCTGTATTGCATTAACATTAACATTCATTAATATAAGACACTTAGGCATCATTAGATTTTTTGTGGCATCTTTTTACATTCTAATGAATGGAGTGAAGGTGTGTGAAAGAAAACCAGAGAAATGCAAAGGCCAGAAATGCTGTTCTTCAACCTTCCTGTTGAAATCAAAGGTCTTGTCTTAGGAGCTGAATCCTGCTCCTTATTGCAGCACTCAAAACCTGGAATAGCTCCATGGGGCTGAACTCCTTTCATTGATAAATCCATGATGGGAGCAGGCACAGGTCGGTGGGTAATCAGCTGAGAGGAGATGGATCCAGATGGCAGCTGAGCTGAGCAGTACCACAGGGCTGAAAATAAAAGCAGGAGTTTTATTGACCCTTAGCTGAGGGGACAGAGGAAAAGGATGGATAAAACAGCCTGAGATTGTGCACTAGCCCAAAGCACTCTGTTAGAAACCACAGTGAATTTTGGAGCACCCCGTAGGACTGGTGTAGGTCTGGGGTTTATTTAAACTGAGGATGCTCCAAATTGCCATTAAAGCCCCTTATTCTGGTCCCTGCTTCCAAGCAGAAGCTGGAAAAGATTTGAAGTAGGAGGCAGTTGGAGTCTTCACGAAAGCAGATGCAGAATATCAAATTGGACAGAAATTAGGACAACGATTTCTGTGAGCTTTGAAGGCAAAGGCTGTTTGTTTAGCCTTAAAGGAAGCAGGCTGTTCTCACTCCCGCTTTGCTTGTCTCAGCCTGGGAGGCATCCCTGACGCTTCCCTAACGCTAAAGCCCTGCCAAAAAGGGCGGAGAGGCCGGTTTCGCTGGCGGTGGGGCGTGGAGGGGAGCGCGGTGTCGGCGCGGGTCCCCGGCTGCTCCATGCCCGGCACAGGCGGAGGTCAGCGGGTCGCCGGGGCTTGATCTGCCCTGATCCCCCTTCACAGGGGAAATGAAGCGACAGCGACTTTGCTCCAGCACAGTGGCCACTTTGAAAAAATGTTTCAGGCAGATAATTTATCAGGTTTAATTGCTCTTTAATCCCCCTGATCGGCCTGGCGTGGAGAAATCCCCTCTGAATGGGGGAGCCTGTTTGAAAAGACCCAGGGAGGCTGGGAGGGCTGGAGGGAGGATGGAGAGAGGGAAGGAAGGAAGGAAGGAAGGAAGGAAGGAAGGAAGGAAGGAAGGAAGGAAGGGAAGGACACACTGATGGAGGGACATAGAGATTGAGGGAAGGAGAGAGGGAGGGAAGGATGGTGTGCCTCTTGCTGTAGCCACACAGCATGACTCCTCTCTGCAGCCTGGTGTCCCGGTGCTGCTGCTCACAGCCTGAATCCCTTTTAGAGATTTTATCAAGGGATTAAAAAGCCCTGGATCACCTCTCCTCTCTCCTGGATCCTCCTTCTCAGAGGGAGCCAGACGAAACTGGGTCTTTCTTGATCATGCCCACCCAGGGAAACATTCAAGGTCAGGCTGGACAGGGATTTGAGCAGCCTGGTGTAGCTGAAGGTGTTCCTGCTCACTGCAAGGGGGCTGGACCTTTAAAGATGAGTTGGAGTCATAAGACACCAGAGCAAAATCAGACCTCGTTTCAAAGGCAGGTGATACTCACTGTGTGCAACCAGCAGAATAATCTGTGTTAGCATTATTTTGGAAATAATGGATATTTTTTATTTCTTCGGTATGAAGAACATGGAGATTTTAGCCAGCCAAAGGATTCTCCTGGCTCTGTTTTCATAACCCAACACCAGAACATCATTATTTTTTCCTAATGGATGCGTTTGAGCCATTTCCTTTCAATCTAGATGCTTACAGGTAATTTCACCATGCCAGTTCAAGATGTGTCTTGCCCTTTATCCCATGGATATAATTCTGGTTTTATTACACATTGAAACCAGACTTTTACTTGTTTGGACACAACACAAAACACTCCAGTTAATTCCCAGTGTTAGAATAGTCTACTGGGAACTTGAGTAGAGTCTATGGAATCCCAAGAAAAATAACCCAGGCTTTCCACTCCAGACTTCATTGGTTTTAAATCAAGAACACAAAACCAACTATAGGCAGGTTAATGACAACTAGGAGAAAAAAATTGTACTGATGAGCCTGAAAGGTCCCAAGATACATTAACCACAAGACTGGTTTTTGTTTTGTTTTGGTTTTGTTGTTTGTTTGGGGGTTTTTTGCCAACTTTCAGTGAAGAGAAGCCTCAAGGAAAACCTTTGCAGTGGGAGTGTGTGAGCCATGGCATCAGCTGCAGAGGTCTGAAGAGACGATCATCCTCTCTCATGCAACCCCATCTCAATTTCTGAGCCAGAGTTTATCCCGTTACATCCACCCCACGAGCTGCCAGCAATCAGTTAGATGCCTGAAATGGGCTCTTTTTGGGGGATGAGAAAGTTTGATCTGGCGATTTTTGGCAGATGAAGTGACTCGCTACTGCTCCTCTGTGGCAATGAGCTGGTCTGTGACCAACCAACTCTGTAACCAATCAAATGTTTTCACATCCATTTTCCCAGTGAGAAGTAAGGGAAGGGATAAAGCAAAAGAGTGACCAGAAAAATAATAGCATAAACTCAGTTTCTTTAACCCACCACCACCTAGTTTAGGTAAAACCCTGGCATTGCTGTGACTAATTCCCATGGAATATCTTCACAGGAAGGAGCCCACATAGGTGAGCCTGTGTCTCCCAAAAGTAACTCCCAAGACCATAAAGTCACTGACACAAGGCCAGTCTGAAGGTTGGTGGGACTTTTCAACTCCAGAATTCATTTACAGATGAGCCTGCATAGCAAGAAACCCACAGGGATTTCTGAATAATACAGTAAGGAACAGAATTTCCCCTCTTGGTTCAAACAGATCATCCTGTTAAGTCCAGGTAAAAGATTCCTGATGGTGGTGATGTATGAGAGTGGAGTCTGAACCTCCAATACCTTTAATTTTTGGCACAAGATCCTACATTGTTCACCCAACATACTGTGATCCTTCCCTTCCATGCCTTTTCTGTGGTTCCTTCCTGATGGAGATGTTACCTTCCCTTTCTGTATCAGGAACTGTGGGCAGGGATATTTTGTCCTTGAGACAGACACAGCCCATCTCAGGGCTGCTGGCTTTTTTTTCTTCCTCTTCTTCTTTTAGCAATTTCTCCTTTGGCTGAAGGAACCCTCCCCGAGGCAGGAGAGTTTTTCTTTCCCAGGCATGCCAGGCATGCTCCCCCTGCCTCTCACTGCTCTAATTATTAGCGTGAGGACAAAGAGATGAGGAGCCATGAATGGGGTCATCTTCACCTGGGGAAAAAAAAAAAAAAAAAAAAAAAAAAAAAAAAAAATCACCTCTGAAAAGCCCAGGCCAGGGTGTGAAAACACGAGTTGATGGGCACTGATGGCAGTGTTTGACTGGCCAAACACTGGCAGATGCACCGACCCCGGGGCAATGTCTGAGCTCATTTCCCACATAAGCACTAATTTACTGCAGTGAGAAAAGGGTAGGGATGAAAAGCATCCCTAGAATTATTGCATCCCTCAGTAATGAGGAATTTTACATGTGAAATTCCCAGGTAATGGGAAGAAGCAGGAAACACCTTGCGGTCTTTGGGAGAGTGAACCAACATGAGATGAAGAACCAGTGCATCCCTTCTGCCTCTTCAGTCTGCTCCAAATCCATGCTAAACTGTCCTGCCTGCAGATCCAGCCTGCCCAGAGAGGGTCCAAATCTATGCTGGAAATGGAGATTTGGTCTTGTGATTCCAACCCAATTTAAAGGGGAAAAAAAAAAATAAAAAAGAAAACAAAGCAGATGAAGATGCAGCTGGGACCACAGCACTAAATATCTACTGGATCATCACTACTCATTCAGGCCTGTGGAGCCTGATTGTCCTTGTGCTTTCTTTCCAGGTTTTTTATTAAGATGAAACCCTTTTGCAAAATATTGCATTTTTTTTTTTTAAAGAATTGATTACTTTCAATGGGAAAGGGCATAGCAGGACACAAAAATCAGAGATTACATGAGGTCATTTCATCTTGACAGGCTGCTGCCAACTCCTGAGCTCAGTCTTTATCCAAAAACCTAGAAAACTGTGTCAAGCTTGCTGTAATATTTAACCCCCTATGGAAAACACTTGTTCCCACTGCTGCTGGCTTAACTAGGACCAAACTAGATTTTTTTTAGTCATAGTTAGCCCTAGCTCCAGCATGGCTAAGGCACCTCCTCAAACCACTGTGAGCATCTTTCCATGAGGAATGCAGGCAATGTCCTCACCGTGGCAAAGGATGCTGATGGGAGGCCGGCTGCAAGTGTCCATGGAGCACACTGTTCTGAGCAGCAATGCAATAATGATGCAGGCACCTTCCTGACAAGGGGTTTGATTATTTCAAGGAGCCTGCGTTGTCAGAGCGAAGCTGTTGCGAATTAATTGCTTCGGTGACGGGATCGAAGTCACAGCGAGTCTGGGGTTTTTCCAGCCTTTGCCATTTGAGCAACCAGCACTGGTTCCATGGAGCTGGCAAGTGAGTTGTGAACAGATGCTCAGGAAAATTGGATCATTTACAAAGTGTTTACAAATACTTCCCACTGGCCCCTTGCCAATTTTGCCATCCTCCCCACTTAGAGAAAACATGCATGTATGTCCCCAGCCGCTGTCCTCGGGGTCCTTTCTGATGGGATTGGTGCTGAAGGCATGGGGGGGGCATGGCAGGGACTTGTGTCCTCCTCATTACCCCATCCACAAGGAGAAATGTCACTTCCACAGCCTGCATGGGGAAGTGGAGGCAGCCACTGGCACAACTGGGTGCAAGGCACATCCCTGGTTTGAAGACATTTTGAAATAAAGATATAGCAAATGGCTAATTATGTGCATTCAACTAAGTAGTAACTGGAGGTATTTCTCCTTTGCTGTTACACTTAGCAGCTACCCACAGTAACTTTGGGTATCCTGACCCAGAGGAACCCCCAAATGCCAGACAAGGATTTGTAACATATTTTTAAAGTGAAATAAACAGGGATACAAATTATACAGAGGCCCTAAGTATAAGCAAGATGTGGACCTGCTTGAGCAGGTTCATAAGACTCGAAGATGCTCTGAGGGCTGGAGCATCTGCTCCTGGAGACAGTCTGAGATAGCTGGGTTTGTTCACACTGGAGAAAAGAAGGTTCTGGAGAGAACTTGGAGCACCTTCCAATGCCCTGTGTTTCAGACAGTGGGCCTGCCCACCTACTTGCATTGTGAAAGAGCACAAGCAGTGCTCAATCTCTGCCTGCTTTCAGGACAGGCACATCTCTGAGCTGAGCCCTGGGAGACACTGACAGGGGCTTGGCTGTGCTTCTGCCTCCATCCCAGGCATGTCCTGGAGGTCGTGACACATTTGCCCCAATCATACTATATTTATGGGTTAAACCTTTTGCAAGGGGGAGCAGGGTCCCTCAGGGCTGGCTGGGATGATGCTGCAAGGGAGCTAAGAGGGATAAAAATCACCTCCTTCCTTCAGCCGACTTCTTAGTGATGCTACAGTCTCTCTAAGACAGACAGCAGTGCTGATACAAGCCAGCGTGTGCATTGCAAAGCCTCCAGGAATAAATCTTGCCTCTATGCAGGCACCCACTGATCCTGCAGTCTTCCAAATATCTGTTCTTTGAGCCCCTGACCACTGCTCTGAAACACAGATTTAACCTGACCAAGGGGCTCCAGAGCAATCATCATATCACCCCTTTGTCCCCACAGCTCCCTCACAGACATTTTCTCCAGCTTGCCTTCCTACCTGCCAGGAGCAGCCTGATACAGGTGGCCAGGCAGAGAGCATCCTCATCAGCTATTAAAACTCCTACTTTAATGGGAAAACAAGGTCTTTGGCTGGGCTTGCCTGCCCTGCTTTGTGCATCCCTGCACGGAGAGCCCTGCCCGGAGTCCATCACTGCTGCGGCCGCAACGGCAGAGGGAGCACACGCCGCTGCCTGCCAGCCCCCGCCGGCTTTACACCCACAGCTGGCTTTTCATTTTAATTTTCTAGCAACAGAGAGGTGGACTAGACCCATCCACACCCCCTCCCTGTGATTTTTTTTCCTGACCAGCACGGCAGGCTCGTGGGTAGCAGCAGGGAAGGGCTTTGCTTTGGCGGCGTGAGAGCAAATCCTGCAGCGTGGTTGTGGTTTGCTCCCTGGTAAGAGGCTTGGAAATATTGATCAGGGCTGGAGAAGAGATGTGCGCAGGAGAAAGAGCACAAGATTTGGGGATTTAAAAGTGATATAATTGGATTTCTGAATTAAACACAGTGAGTGGGAAGGTCAGCAACAAGATGCAGCCATGGGCTGAGGTTTTCTCAGCCTTTCTTGCCTGGGTGTCCAACAAGAGGCCATCCCAGATGCTGTATCCTGGGGAAAGGGTGTGTTGAGCAAATGTTTTTGGGAATGTTTTTGTTGATAGGTCAGAAAGATGACATTGCTTCCATGTGCATCGTGTCAGGCTGTTTTCCCTGCAGTGGGATGGCATGGAATGGTGGTGCATCTGTTTGAGGCTGGACACTCTGACGGATGGGAAATGATTTCTGGTTTCCAGGGCTGGCCCATAGCTGCACTTACCAGTGCTTTCTGTCACTGAAATAATTTAAAATATTTAAAACTTGTAGCTTTTTATCTCTTCTGCTTTTCCTTTGTGCAAATACTTAGACACATCTTTTTATATCCTATATCTCCCATTATACAGATCTTTGGGGCCACCCTGGTCCTACCTTTACCCCTAAGCCCCAAAATCTGCCTCCAGTGCAAGGGACAAGGCCACACACCAGAATCTCCACCTGAAGCTGAGACTCTCCAAAGCATTCCCCAGGTTCAGGTGGGAACATTTAGCTGTTAAACTCTGTACTTATATTTAGGTATAGGAAGCGTACTAATCTTTTATTTGCATTTAAACATTTTGAGAGACTTGGGAGTCTCTAAGGAACAAAAAGCCTATGTTTTGCAAATTACCCCTTGTAGTTTTCAGGTATAGAAACCTCCCCAGGGGTTTCCCCACTCCCGGGCTGCCTCTGGCCAGCCGATTTACTGGCCATGTTTCCATGGAAACAAAAACTGGATAGGTGAAAAAAGGGGGGAAAAAAGTTCTTGTAATAGGTGATGTTTCCCAGTTTGGAAAGTGGGATTTGCCCAAGCTGGACTACTTCTTTTTCGGGATTACTTTTTTTCCAGGAGAGAAGAAGGAAGGGCACGCCCTGATGTGGAGATGGATGGGCAGGAGTGGGTTGCCTTAGCTGCCTGCTGCATTCAGAGCAGCAGCACTGGTCTCCAGGCTTCAGTGCTGTGATTTAAGGCCACTTTGCTGCTATAGAGGTGTCAATTTGGTTAAAAGAAAGTGTTTTCTAATGAGTGGGGCAGGACATGGGGGCTGCCTCATCCTGGTTGAGCCCACTCAGTGGTGTGACCTTAAGGGATGGTCTCAGCAGCGATAATTCCTCTCCGTGTCTGTGCAGACATTTAATGATGCTTCTTTACTTTATAGCTCACTACGAGGCTTCATTAAAAAGCATCTGCAAAGGCTTTGAAGTCTTCACTGGACATCTTGCACCATCATCGAGAGCAGTCACAGCAACACCATCCTGGGCTGGCACAACAACTCCGGGTTGTTATGAAGATATCAAACCCAAGGTGTACCGCAGCCAGCTCAAAGCAAACCCGAAATTACAGTGTCTGCAGGGAGAAGTGACAGCCCTGCTACAGAGATCAAGGATTTATGGAGATGGGGCAGCCAGATCTCTCTCTTGCATCCTGATAGCTGATGTGACACATCAGGTGTCAGGGTAGCTCCTATTCCTAAGAGGTTAAACAAGTCGTACGATCAGGAGGGGCTGACATGCTGGTCCGGGCGAGGAGTGAATCATTAAGTTGTATTCCCTTTGCTGAGACAGGCAGCAGCAGCTCAGCGAGGTTTATGTAGCCTCAGGTGAGCTGTAGACAGGAAAATACACAACTGACGTGAGGTGAGGTGCTCTGAATTGTGAAATGATAATCAGGAGAGCTGCTTGTTGCTGACTCAGGTGGGGGGTTCTGTCCTGAGGTGCAGGGTTGTGGTTTGGGCTGGGCTTTTCTGGATATGTGTGTGTGCTTATACAAGACATCAGTAAATGCATTTTTTATAATATTTCAGACCCCTTTTTTCCCTTTAGGGTTCTTTTTTTAATAGCCTGCTTCACTTAAAAACTAACTTTTTAAGGGTCACAAGATGGAGGAAAGAGGATTTCTTGATGGGAATTAGGGCAGCTCTTGGCTCCCTTTAGAGAAATAAAGCTGGTTTCATGTTCAGGAGCCCCAGCAGGAGGAACACTGGGTTTGGGCTGTCTCCAGCATGGAGAAATGATGTTTTTGAGACATCATCAAGGAAAATTTACCCACATATCTATTTATACAAAAATATTTATACATATGCATATATTTGTATAAATATACACGCATATATATAAAAACACCAGCAAACCCCATTATATATATATACTTATATATTTTTATATATATGTGTATATATATATATTCATATAATACGCACATATGCACACATAGAAGGTGAGTGTTAGCATTTTAACCAGGGTGTGCATACATGGGAGACATCTCTGTGCTGGGGCTGCTGAGATCATCCCTGTCCCTCAATGCGGTTATTTGTATTTACCAGAGCTGGGAAATGCTGCCACTCCTCTCCTGCCTCCTTCTTTGCACCTCTGGGCTTCTTAACCCTATTTCTCTTCCTGCAGCTCCAGCCTATTTGCTTCAGGAATAGGATCAGGAGGTTTTGGGAGTGAACCATAGAAGGAGAAACATCATCAACCCGAGCACCTCGTGCCAACAAACTTAACCTTGAGGACTGTGGACACTGGTAAGGTCGAGGGGAGGAATCAAGGTGTCATTTTCAGGGGTTTATCAGTGCCCAGCCACAGATCCAGGCTGGAATGCTGCTCCAGTGAGGGCGGGCAGGCAGAAACTGCAGCACATATGGTGAGCCCGGCCTCATGCTGCTCCAGAGCTGTGAGATACGGAAGCACAAGGGCACTGCCATGGAGAAAATATCAGCTCTGGGCTTTGGCTGGCTCTGGGACTTTCTATTCAGAGCTGCAGCATTACCTGAACTCATGGCTTGTCACAGAGGAGAGGGTTTGTTTACAAACCCTTCTCCAGAGGGAAGAGAATGATGTCACTTATAGAGGAGGATGCTGATTGCAGCAGTTAGTCACAGCAGAAGGCTTGTGGTTTTGGGGGGATTTTAGGAGCTGGGATGATGGGAGATGCAGCAGGGGCCCCCAGAGGAGCCTGAGGAGGCTGTACCATGAAATTTGTGGTGTCTTCTGTCTCCTTGATGATGTTCAGAGAATGTCACTTCCTTTTGCTGAACACAGTCCCTCTCCAGCTGCTCATGCTGGGACCCCTGAAACTGTATCCAGCCTTGTTTTTCACTGGCAGCTAGGAGCCTCCCTGATGCCCACCAAGAATCTTCTTTCTCCCATCTTGTGACATGCTAAAAGTTAGTTTTCAAGTGAAGCAGACAGCAATAATTTAATATATTTTTTTAAACGAACAGCCATCTAAAATAATAAAAGAAATGCATCTACTGATAATCTCCATTCCTCCTGTTTGAGGAGCTTCTCCCAGTCTGCACAGTTTACCTGGGTGAAGTGAGTTGTCTCCAATTTCATTGCCAGAGCATCAAGAGGAAGTTTCATTATTCTAATTTAGCATGAAAATACATTTAAATAGCATTTCATTTTGCCCTTTCACAGTATTAACTAACTGCAAGAGTCTTTTCAAGAGCAATTGCCCACAGCTTTTTGTGCAAATATTCTCTTTACAAAAGTCTCATGATGATTTGGGAGAAGCAATAGGGGAAAAACATGCCTCAGTGACAGAATAAAGGAGAAGTCTAGTGTAATACTCAATACAGTGTTATTTATCCTGTAGCTAATTACAATCATAATCTGCTGTATAAGGGAGGCATTTCAATGTCAAATTTCATAAAAGAGATTAACTCTCAAGGAAAGATGAAGCAATGGGGGTCAGGGAGTGTTGCAAGAGCTCAGCAGCACTCCGGGTCCCTCTGCTCCTCCAGGGGAGCCCTCAGCTCAGTCCCAGCCACACTCCTGGGCACCAGGCAAGTAGATTTGGAACTGACTAATAAATATATTTCATTAGATTATTAAATTCATAGAATCATAGAGCAGTTTGGAGTGGAAGGGATCTTTTAAAATCGTCTAGTCCAAGCTCCCTGCCATGGGCAGGGACTCCTTCCACTATCCCAGGTTGCTCCAAGCCTTGTCCAGCGTGGCCTTGGACACTTCCAAGGATGGGACATCTACAGCTTCTCTGGGCAACTTGTGCCAGTGCCTCACCGCCCTCACAGTAAAAGATTTCTTCCAAATATTTCTTCTATACCTGCCCTCTTTCAGTTTGAAGCTGTTACCCCTTGTCCTTGTCACTCTCCTCATCTTTCTTATAAATCCTCTTTCTTCAAATATTTAAAGACCTCAGTAAGGTCTCACTGGAGCTTTCTTTCCTCCAGGCTGAACAGCCTCAACTCTCTCAGCTTGTTTTCAGACGAGAGGTGCTCCAGCCCTCTGAGCATCTTTGTGGCCTCCTCTGGCCTCACTCTGACAAGTCAATGTCCTCTCGTGCTGGTGACCTCAGGCCTGGATGCAGCACTCCAAGAGGGGTCTCACAGGAGCAGATAGAGGGGGACAATCATCTCCCTTGACCTACTGACCATGCTGCTTGTGATGCAGCCCAGGGTGTGGTTGGCTTTCTGGGTTGCAACTGCACATGGCTGGGTCATTCAGTTTTCCATCCATCAGTGTCTCCAGGTCCTTCTTGGCAGGGCTGCCCTCAGTCCATTCACCCCTCATTGTGTATTGACAGAGGGGATTGCCCTGACCCAGGTGAAGCACCTTGCACTGGGTCTTGTTGGACCTTTTGAGGTTTTTTGGGTTTGTTTCTGGTTTAATTACACCAAATCAGTACAACAATTTTGAAACTTTCAACATCCAAAATGTGAAATGTTGTCAAAGCATCAAATTGACATCTCTTCCCCATGGTCAGCAGGGGAGTCATCGGGCAGCAGGTTTACAAGAACAGCTGTTACTATTCAGCAAAAGCATTTTAAAAACCAGTGCCACAGACCCCCTGCATGAGGGCCCTCCTCTGTCCTGCATTTATGGCTGTACCTTTTATCCAGCTCCCTGTAAGGTCAGTGAATGGTGATCTGCAGGAACAGTGTGAATTATCAGATAATAAATCAAATTGCTTGTCCTGGAAATAGTGACTCAGTGTCAGACTGGGTATTGCTTATGCAAGCAGAGACCAGAAATATTCAGGTAACACCCGTGGTGTTTTCCTGTCACTAATGAGAATGAACTGCACGGTATTGGTCGCCCATCAGATTTTCCAAGCGGGAAATTTGCTCATAACCTTTTTTGACATGTGCCTGCAGAAGCTGAGTGAAAAGGATCTAAGTCCCAATAATGCTGTCTCTGAGAGGGCCTGTTCAATTAAATCTTCCTCAATATGTCAATCACCTGCTAAATGTAACTGCTCTGGGCTTGGGAAGAGCAAATCAACAGGTTGAAATGATCCAGGAAGGGCTGGATCACAACAGCTGGTGCATGGCCATGCCACTGAGGGGACACAGTGCCCAGGCTGAGACCAAACCAACACAAATCCAATTTCTGAATGATGGATGTCCCCTGAACTCCAGCACAAAATGAAGCACTTGTGCTCCTTGGCATGATGTACTTCATCCCAGGAACCAGAGTTAAGTTTTCAGTATTGCACAAATTGTTGAGCACTGATACTGTAATGACCTTGCAGGTGACCTTGGAAAAGAGCAGCGGCCCTGTTTGTTGTTTGTAACTGAATTGTAAAAGGTAGCTAACAGCTCCCTCCTCCCATGGATCTGGGTCTGTGGATTGAGAGCTTGTTGGGATGAGGAATGTTATGGTTTAGGCATAAAAGACACCAGGTGAGTTAGTTCCTGCATGTACCAGGGCTGCACATGAGGCAGAGGAATAATGATGACGACGACAATCCCAACAGCAATCAGGGAAAACCTTGTTTATAACACAACTGAGTAATTAAGAAGCATTTGCTCCAAAAGCTTTAATATGTGCCATTCCAGGCAAGAAAAATTTTTGTGAAATCACATATTCAAATACCGTCTGTGCTCTAGAGGGTGAAGCCCTGCCTGTGCCTCCCTGCACCGTCGTGTCTCTGGGCTCTACCTAAAAATAAAACCCCAAGCAAAAAAGAACAAGCCCCCTGCTGGCAGGCTGGCACGCAGGCAGAGCGCAGTCGCTGCCAGGCATGTGGTCGCTTTGTCCTTACAGGTCAAACCTGGAGCCGGGGTACGGATGCCAAGTCTCCAGACCAACACTCGGAGTCACAGCTCCCTCTTGCCTGGCTCCTGCCTGGCAGCCTGTGAGCAGGAGCTGTCCCTGGGCCCCTGCCCAGGGGGCTCAGCCCTGTGGTGGTCCCAAAGCCCGGCACTGAGGTCAGGACAAGGTCTGAGGGCATCACTCAAGAAGTGCCCTCTCCCCTTCACCACCATCACCACAGGAAGCAAAACTGGAGCATTTTCTTCACCTCGTGGCCCCACAGTGTTTTCACCCACACTTGTGGAAGTCATCCCATTGCAAGACCCCAACTTCGGAGCCAGCCCAGCACAAGTGGAAACAGGACCCTCATTTTGGCAGTGCTTTCTACTGCATGCCCCTTGGTGGCTGCCCAGGGACCTGAGTCTGTTTCCTCAGGAGGGTGTGGGAGGGAGGCTGGGCTGGGGTCTGATCCCATTTATATCCTCCTACTTGCCAAAATCCAGGATAAACCACTGCAGTCCCAGCCCATCTGAAACACAGCAGAACTAAAAAAGCCATGTCTGAGCTTTCAAAGTGGAAGTCACCTGTTCTCAGGTGATGTCCTTTCAATGTCAGGACCCTGTTCTTAAGTCCCAGCTAGCATTTGTGTTTTGTTAAGCCCAGGGAGATAAAAAGGAACTAAACCAAACCCAAATAATACAAGATTGAAAGAGAAAAAGAAAAAAAAAAGAACATGTCAAGGTTTCATATTACTCCAACTCATCACATAAACAGAGCATCATTAAAACAACATTCCTGGGAAGGTTACCTCTCACTCATCCTCTCCCCTGCCCCTGACTCCCAAGGCAAGTAGCTGAGAGGTTACAAATAAAATCCTAAAGGAGAGAAATTTTGACATCGATTCCAGCAATTGGGATTTCTAGTATGTCTCAAAAAAAGTGTCAAATCTGTCATTCAGTGCTTACAGGTTATCCTCTGTGAGCTCAGGCATGAGCCTGGTGTGTTTATTAAACCCGTGGCCTGGCAGAGGAAAGGTGTCTGTCTGAATTGCAATGCAGTTGATTTTCAAACTGTTGGTTTAAAACTCTTTGTCCTGGTTTAGTGAATTACTGAAGACCAGGATAAAGTGTTCAAACACAGATTTTTGTGTCTTGGTACCAAGTGCCTTGCAAATGGCTCTGGCCACTTCAGCAGACACTGAGGGCTCTGGGCTGGCTTTTTCTGGGTGGTGTAGCATAGCAAAATAAAACACTCTTGTGTCCCTCTGTGAGTACATCTGTCCAGAGGGATAGACGTGCTCTGTGTAACTATATGTATGTTAGATTTAATTACCTGGGACTGGCTTTGCTCTGCAGTGCTCAATGACAGGATCTGCTCTTCCTTGTGCCCTTTGGGGTCTTCTCCTTCTTTATCTGCCCCAGCCCAGCACTGGCCCTATTGCTTCCCCCACTTCTAGTGCCACAACCCTTTCTTTTCCCCAGCTACACCCAGCTGGGAGGCCCAGGAGCATGAGTTAGTCTCTCTCTCTCTAGAAAATGTTCCCATTTATTTATGTTTCCCTCCTGCACAGGAAGATCCCACCAATCTCTGAAAGCTGTATGAAGTTATTTGCTTGAGCAAACTGACAGCAGCCTCTGGGCTAAACTTTTGATCCGTCAGTTTTCTGCCACCTTCAAAAAGGACCTCTGGCTGCAGGCAGCAGCCATCCTGTGCTGGATGGGGCCAGCATGACTTGCCACGGGCAAGGGGACCCAGCAGAGGTGAGTCTGGATCTCCAGCCTCTTGCCTGGCACTCAGCCCCCAGTGTCCAGGTGTGGATGTCTCCATAAAAAGCACACAGAAGTTCTGCTGTTGAAGCAAACCGGAGCTGGGGGGACTTTTTCTTCCTTCAGTGACTCTCTTGGTGTTGTGCTTCAGACCACCTCCTTCTCCTGTCCCTCAGGCAGGGGAAAAGTAGAAACCTGTCACCCAGTTCTGTCCAGTTTTTCTAGAGCTTGCTGGCAAAACCTGTGGCTGACTCTCCCCTTCAGTGAAAGGTGTTTTTCAGTGCTTATCATCATCTCATATCCTGAGGCTTTTCCACACGCTCACAGAAATTCTAAATGATCATACTGATGCCAATGTTGTTTCAACATTTACACTTCTGGGAAAAATACCTTAAAAATATGTGACAGGGATAAAACTGCAGGGATGGATCCAAGCACAGAAGGAAGGAGATGGAGTGTGGAAGCTGTAAGGTAGGAAGGCTCCAAGCCTACACTGGATAGCTGAAATTTCCCACCCCAGCTTCTCTAAGATGCACATAGATCATCGTGCTGTGAAACTTTGTTCCCTGAATAAATGGGATGAACCTTGTGCTTCGAAACCATGGGAACTGTGCACGCACAGGACTAAAGAAAAGCACACCCATCACCCAGCTGATACTGAGAGCTTACACACTGCACTAGGGAGATGCAGAACATGGGTATATTCTACTCCAAACCATNATACTGAGAGCTTACACACTGCACCAGGGAGATACAGAACATGGGTATATTCTACTCTGGACTAAACCATGTCCATCACAGACAAATCTTCTGAGTGGGATGTAGATGGAAGTCTGTGCAGGGGATTCCCCATGTTTGTGAGCACCACAAAGAGGTGATTCCTGTTTGTGAGCACCACAGTAGCACCAGAAAGTTCTGCTGGAATGAGGAATGGGGGGCAAAGACAAGGAAGGAAACTCTTTCTGCCACGAGGTAAATGTTATCCCTGGTCCCTAAAAGGACAGAACTTGGGTTGGCACCTTGTAGTGACCCTTGCTCATCATTTTCAGCTGAGGCCTTTGAGATGGCCCCATTCTGAAATTCTTTCTCAATCTTTGTTTCTACAGACTTTTCCCATTGATATTGCAGATGTGTCTGGCTGAGAATCAAATGAGAACAGCAGCTCTGTCCACAGCTGGACATCCAAATCCACACTGAAGGGTACAATGAGTAGCCTGATTGTCTGAGATGTGGAGCATCCAAACTCCTCACAGGGTTATAGAAGGAGATCGACATATCTAAGAAAAAATGAGCTTTCTCATTGTCTCACTGGAGAATTTTAAGCCCAATTTGGCTGTTCACAGCTGTGCAGAAAAATCTGTAAATCAAGAAGTTACTTCAGGCAAGATTTAAAATGCTCTAATTGCCTTTTGGATTTATGACAAAAGTACCACGAGAGACAAACGGGTTTCAGTACTCCACTGGCATAATTTAGGGAAAAATATAACTTTTCTTCTGTAATAAGTCATTATTGCATTAGATTTAGTGTTCACACTTTCCCCATTAATATTGCAGGGCATGTAGTTATAGGACAAAGGGGAATGGCTTTAAACTGGAAAAGGGCAGGTTTAGATTAGATGTTGGGAGGAAATTCTTCACCATCAGGGTGGTGAGGCACTGGCACAGGTTTCCCAGAGAAGCTGTGGCTGCCTCATTCCTGGAAGTGACAAAAGCCAGGCTGGATGGGGCTCTGAGCCACCTGGAATAGTGGAAGGTGTCCCTGCCCATGGAAGGGGCCTGGAACCAGATAATCTTTAAGGTCCCTTCCAAGACAAGCCCTTCTGTGTTTCTATGAGATTAATACCAGCTCAAGTATTTAGCTTCTTCTGCTCGGTGTTTTATTCCTCTGCAATTTTTTGGAGTGAGAATTATAAAGTCAAGTTAAATTAGTGCACATAAATTATGGAAACAAATGTATGAAGTACAGGAGACACTATATTCAGGCTATTACAGAAGTTTTCGGTTCTGTGCCTGGATATAACCTACTGCCCTCGTATAAGTTGAATTATGGGCAAATGCTCACAACTTTAATTTCCTAAAAGCCCTGTTTTGGGGAAAAAAAATTGTAAAAATAAATGATGTGTCACAAATATAAACAAGCAGGGACCAGCCCCAGACATGGGAGTGCACAAGTCCCTTTGCTGCATCAACCTTGTGTCTGAAATGTGCTCAGCAAGGAGCCATGTTCTGGAAATGGGAAAGAATGAAACTGGATGTTATCTCTTCTGGAAATAAGAGCAACAGGGAGAGGTTTTTTTACCTGTTTAGAAAGAAGACCATGACATTTCTGTACAGGTTTTGATGGCTTTTCAAAAAAAGTCGTGTTATTGGATGGTCTGACTTGTATTCCCTGCATTGATGTGTGTTGCATTTGGCTCCAACAGCAACAGAGAAGTTGCTGGGGGATGGGTCTTTTTTTTAAAGATAATTTCTTTTTTCAAATATTCTTGAAGTGCAGCTTGTATTAAACTGGGTAATAATTAGATAGTGAAAATGCTTCTATCTAATGCTTAGATTATTACAAGTGCCTGAGGCAATTCTTCAAGGTTTATAACAGACATAGAAATCAATGTTTAATGTCAAAAGTGATCCTGGAAGGTGTTTATTGAGAGTTATTTTTTAATATAAAGTGTAAAGATTAAAAAAATGCTTTTATTCTTAGTTTTACTTGTAGTGGTGACTGGGGGAAAGGTGTGGTATCATCAGGGAGAAGTATTACCATAAAAGCTGATGTCAAATCTTCTTTCAAGATTCTTGATCCAAAATACCAGTTAAAACCAAACTGAGTCAGTGTATTTAAAGTCAATACCCCCCTGGTTGTTCTTTCATTTCACTGATTTCTTAGAGCTGCTATAAACCAGCACCAGACACTTCCATCAGTGAAGCTTCATTACTGAGCCCTGTAAGAATCTGCCCTTTTGAGAGAAACTTTCTGTGGGTTTGGGCTTAACATCCATTAAAAAAATCTTATTGTACAACATGGTATGAAGACTGTTTTCCTGCTGCTAGAATAATACACTCAGGAGCAGCTGAGACAGCAAAGCTGCTTCAGCATCCTCTGCCACCCTTCACTCTGCTGTTTCACCCTTCACCCTTCTCTTCCATTATCCCCTGTGTTGGAAGAGGGGACCACCTTAAAGATGGTCCAGTTCCAATCCCCTGCCATGGTCAGGGGTGCCTTGCACTGGACCAGGATGCTCAGAGGGCAATTCTATGGAATCATATAGATGGGAACCAGCTACCCCAGGCTGTCTGCTTGGGGGCATGGAGCTGGCAGAGCTGCCCATTTCCCTGTAGGTACCCAAGCTGACACCAAGAGGGTTTGTTTCATCCCACTGTCCCTGCACAGGACCAGGATCACAAACACACATGGACTCACTTACACTGGAGACAGCTACAGCTAAGTGGGGTAATCCCACTTTCCAATGTCCAAACGATTTAATAGAGATGAAACCCAAGAGACGTTACTGAAATGAGATAAATCTGGGCAGAAATGATTGCAACAGCGTTTGGGGAATGGAAAAACAGCACATACCCTGGCAGATACAGGGTCGAGAGAAAGATGCAGCTCTCTGGAGAAGCCTGGGCAGGAAAAAAGTGAATGATGGCTCCACAAACTATCAGTGCTTGCTTGGAGCCCATCCTGTGAGTGCTTGAGTTGTACCTGTCTTGTTAAGGGCAGCTTTGGATGCAGGTTACTTCCCTGGGGGCTGTAGGAGGGGGATGGACACACTGGATCCTGGGTGCTGTCCCAACACTTTCACCAGGCTGAGGGGAGACTGGGAATGGAGCTCACCCCTTCAGGGGGACTTTGCAGGGCAGACTCTCACCTGTGGCATTCCCAGTTGCTGCCCAAAAACTGAGGGGTCATCTGCTTGAGGAGCTTTTGAGTAGGGGCTTCACCCCCTAGAAGCATCCACCTCTCTCCATGGCTGTTGGGGCAGCCTGAGGGATAGACTTGGGTGTGACATTTGCAGTGTCCATGTCCACACCTGGGCAAGGTATCCCAGCTGTCTGCTCACGTCCAAGTCAGCAGCCTCAGCTCTACAAGGTGAGAAAAAGGCTTTCCAGGGATGGTGGCTGTAGGTCAGGGAATGCCTTTTATCACAGCTGGAAGGGTAGGTGAGGCTGTGTTAGAGCTGGAAAGGCAGAGGACGTGCATGGCACCCTTGCTTTCCTTCAGATGTGAAAGGTGCAGACCCCAAAGGCTCACTGCTGTGTGCAATTACCCCAAGCAATCAAATGAAAAATACTATTTCTCCCCACAAACTTTGCCTCATTCAAATGCTTCACTAAGGATGAGCAATAACTGCCACCACAGCAGTGTTTTCAACACACTGGGAAGATTTCAAGCTCTCCTCAGGGCACTGAAGCCCAAAAGGTATGAGATCATGACAGTATTACCTGCCTTTTCCCAGTGCATTGCCATGCACTATGCAAACAGAGCTAAATGTGATTTGGGCTCCAGATATCAGCAAGAGCACACAATGGAGAGATCAGAAAATGTCTCCTGGTGGAAGACATCAGGTTAAAAAAGGAGAAAATGCTTGAGGAAGGATGTAACTTAAGATGGTTATAGAAAAAACAGAAATTCGTGATGGAGGTGTCAGTCTCCAGGTGTAAATCAGCACAACTTTGTGGATGCTTGTGTTTGCATTAGCCAGGGGTCTACTCCCACGTGTTTGATCAAACATGCTCAGCACAGGAGAATAAGAAGTGGGAGAGAACAACTTCCTCCTCTGAGAGAGAGCTGGAATGCAAAATATGTCTAAAATAATACACTACCCAAGTAGTCTTTCAGCCTTTCCCAAAGGAAAAATACACTTCTCTACAAGGAAAATGCCACATATCTCTCTACAGCCCCAGGAAAAGAATGAGGTCACATCTTTCACTAATGCTGAAAGAGAAGGATTTTTTTTTGGTGCAGCATTTCATCCCCTTCTAGTAACTTAACGTGCCTCACTGCGGTGGTATCCTGGTATTTATCTTATTTTGGGCTTCTTACAACAAAAAAAATTCCAATTGTCACTCAATCTAAAGGGCTAAATCCTGCATCACCAAGGCAATGCTGCTA
Organism: Illadopsis cleaveri; assembly: GCA_013399915.1. Taxonomy (NCBI): domain Eukaryota; kingdom Metazoa; phylum Chordata; class Aves; order Passeriformes; family Timaliidae; genus Illadopsis; species Illadopsis cleaveri. The sequence goes on along the minus strand of VXBB01024219.1, from coordinate 100,850 downwards.
TTCTGGAGGAAATGGGTTTGCCCCTTGCTTCCATCAGTGTGAGTTGGGAGCAATTCTCCCTAAGTTAAAAGGTGAAAGCTGCCCCACTGACTCCGACTGCAGAAGGGTTTCTTGCCTGGGAATGAGGGAAAAGAAGCCAACTTCATAAACCAGATTTTGGTCTCTTTACACAAGGACAATTTGTAATAAACCCTGTGGCTAACGTGAAGTTATTGCAGATTTGCACTGGCATGAATGAGGTCAGAAACCAGCCCGGGGTGGCTGGGATAAGGCGGCACAGAGGTGTTGGAGCAGAGAAATTTGGAGATTGACTTTCTGCAGCCCCTAAATGATCTCAGCACGGTGACACCCTGCCTTCAATGTATTTTGGGTCAAATTGATGAGTGTCATGGCTCAGGACCAGGCACATCTGACATGGAGAGAGCCACGTGGAGCTTATTGGAGCAACCGTGTGCTAATTAGAGCTGTCTGCTCAATGAGTTTAGCTTCAACTGCTCACAGAGTGACTGCAGCTAGATTGGGATTTCCTCAAATTGATTTGTAATTTGAGGTTACTCAATTAATTTTTCTCTTTTTTTCCCCTTTTTTCTTTTTCTTTTNTTTTTTTTTTTTTTTTTTTTTTTTTTTTTTTTTACTTTTGCTCTTTCTTAATCGCACAAGTGTTTGAGTCCCTGAATCTGCCCCTCCTTGCTTTGACGAGTGCCAGAGACCCCCAGCTGGCTGCCCTCTCCAGCATCACAGCCCTGGCTTGGCCACCAGTGGGCCAAACCTCCCAAGATTCACCATCCATTAGGAAGGAGGTTACAAATAAGCAGGATGGAGGAAATTCAACCCTTTTTTTTTTTTTACCTTTTCTGGGCCACACAAGCCTTGCCCAAGGCGTTATTCGTAGAAAAATTAGGCTGCTGCAAGATTCACTGGCGGGGTGCAGAATTTAAATAGAATTTTCTCTTGTCCCAGTTACACAAAGTCAGCCTGATTGTCCCATTCCTTATGCTGGTGCAAAGTGGAAGTAATTCCAGTCCTGAGGCTGGGATTTACAGCTCACAGGAGGGACAGTTACCACAGGAGGCACCGCATGGCAGCTGCTCCGGGGAGCAACTCTCAGGCCTGCTGAGTTGGGTCATCGAATCAGAATGGTTCGGGCTGGGACCTTAAAAACCATCTGGTTCCAGCCCCTTGCCATGGGCAGAGACACCTTTCACCAGAGCAGGTTGCTCAGAGCCCCATCCAACCTGGCCTGGAACACTTCCAGGGATGGGGAATCTACAGCTCCTCTGGGCAACTTGTGCCAGTGTCTCACCACTCTGGTAATGAAGAATTTCTTCATAATATCCAATCTAAACCTGTCCTCTTTCAGTTTAAAGCCATTCCTCCTCATCCTATAACTACCTGCCCTTGTAAAAAGGTCCTCACTGCATGAGCAACACTTTTATTCTGATGTGAAAACTGACATGGATGCAATTCAAATTTAATTTTTTCAAGCATTTTTTGTGGCCTAGCTTTGAGTACCAGCATGTCTGGAGGCAGGGAATGCAGAAGGTGTATGAGTGAGTGCTGCAGAGTCATGACCCTGCATGGGTAATGTTTCATGGTGTTCACCTCCCATCACTTCTAACATGGAGCAACCAAAGGACCCACTTTCCAGTCCTTCAAATCTCTCACTACTTTGAGGTTCACAGATCAGAATCATTGCTCTGTAGTGGCAGTTTTGTGATAGACAAACCTGGCTGATTCCGGGGAAGCAGTACTGTCCCAAAACAAATGATGTTCTTTTAGGAATGGTTTGGTTCTGGGAATGAAACTGTGGCTCCCATTCAGAGACATCTTTTGCAGCAGCTGAGCCCAGTGACAGGAAAAGGTGAACCCTGCAGAGTGATGTGAATCCTTTGCTGCTGCTGCTGCTGCCGCTGCTGCTGCTGAGCCCTGGCCACTTGTTCCAGCACTCAAAGTCAGCCATCTGCTGGGGGGAATTTCTGGTGCATCCTGCTTTCAATGAACTTCCCTTTCTCATTAGGATTGTCCTCCAAAACACGCAAAATACCCTGGAAATGGTGCCAGGCATTACTTGCCCACCCAGGTAGTATGGTTCATTGTTCATGCACTTAAAAAACACCAACAAACACTTCTGTAATATTATGGTATTTTCATGACAAAGATGTTTGTTCTGGTTTCTGTTCAACTTTGCCCCCGGAGTGGGGAAGAGCCCAGAGCTGTTACTCACTGCCTGTGGCTCTTCCAAGAGGGAGCTCAGACCTGCAGCCAGGCTTCCCTCCCCTTGACTTGAGACTTGCAATCAGAGCAATTCCACTGACTTCAGAGAGCTGCTTCTCATTTCCAAACATATGCTTAGGAATATAATCAGGCTTACAAATCTCCACTGACGGCAAAGTCGAGTGCCAGCTTCCCTTAACAAGTAATGCAAAACACTGCTGGGGGGGGGTGAGCAGCCCCAGCCTGCTACCCAGAGCTCAACAAACCCCCAAACAAGCACAGTCACGGCCTCCTCCTTGGAAATTAACATTTTATGAGCAGGATTGGAGATGTGTGGGTGCTTTGGTACTGTGAGAAGATGATTTACCTGCAGAAGGGTGGTCTCTGCTGTTGTGGCATTGCTCTGCAGCCTGTGGGATAGAGGTGGGGGTAGGGCAGGAGGGTCTCTGCAAAGAACCAAACCCAAGGGAGAAGTAGAGTGACCTTCACCAGCAACACCTAAAGCACAACTCACAGGAGGTGAGGGTTTCTCCCACCCACCCCTGAGCACTGCTGCAGGTGCCAGCAAAGGATGTATTTGTGCTCATCCTCCCACAGGAGAAGCAGATGCAGAAATAAATGCCTCACACTGCTCAACATCACAGTGCTCCAAATACATCTCTGCTGATGGGAATCATGGTGACTGTCAATAAACTGATTCATCTGCTGTCTGGCTGCTGCTGGAGTTGGAAGAAATGGTGCTCAAACTTTTGTCAAAGCTGCAGACACACTGTGCAGGATTTAGCCTAGTTGGGCTCTACGTGTGAGTGAAGCAGAGATGAGGTTAGCAGAGACTGGTGCCACTGGAAGGGTGTCTGGGACACTTATGTGATGATGGTAGATGTCACCAAGAGCCTAAAACAGACCAATGCTCTTCTGTACCAGCAGCTGGAGGTTGAGGAGGGCTTCATAGGGCAACGCAGAGCCCAGGCTCATCCAGACACCATTTGCAGATCCAGTCTTCTGCCAGTTGTCCCCCTGCCCATGTTGTTCCTCAGAAGACTGTTCTGACCATTTCCTACCTCTCTGATCATTTCTCCCTTGAATGCCTGGCTGTTTCCAGCTCCCTGGTGCTGCCCAGCTCCAGAACAACAATAAGTTCCCATCTTATTCAAAATCTGTGAAAAAACCCTATAGAAATGTTAAATCATCCATGTGGACCTTAGAAGCAATGCAGTGGATCTGCTCTGGGCAAAGCCTAAAGGAAAAATTCAAACCCTAAACCAAAAATTCATGGTGGGTGGACACTCATTCAGTGGAGGCTCGCTGAGGCGAGTGCAGCACTAAATGCAGCACAGCACCACACAAAACCCGTGGCTGAGATGGCAAAATTCATGCCAGCTCTCTGGGCTGCTGCTCCCTGGCTGTACTGGCACCATGTCCCCCACCTGCATGAGGCCAAGCACATCAGCACCTCCCAAAGGATCAGGACTGGCAGCACCAGGGTGGTACCTGGGTGACCGGACATCCCACCCCTGCCTCGGGGCACCCCAGGCCCACCCGGCCCTACTGTACATCCCTCTCTGTGTCCCTCCCTGCCCCTCTTCCCTGAGGAGGAAAATGGAACTTGCCTTTTGTCTGGCAGGGGTCAGACAGAGCCGGTTTGTTCGATAAAGCTTTAACGCTCGGTGAACACGCAGAAAAGCTCAACCCGGGGCCCTTTGACAATCTCCATTGTTTTGCAACTAAAAAAAAAAAAAAAAAAAAAAAAAAAAAAAAAAAAA
>VXBB01024219.1:74945-92792 GCA_013399915.1 Illadopsis cleaveri | reverse complement strand
TTTTTTTTGATGAGGAAAGCTCCATCTGAGAACACATCTCTCTTTTTGTCGTGCTTATTAGATATAATTTAACATAAAATGCCTGTTATAATTACTGATTATACAAGGGATCCCTTGTTTTTGCAAGCTACTAACAGGATTAGCTAACAAGTCCTAGATTTCAAATTAACCATAAACATTATGCTGGAATTCATTTCATTGCGCTGGAGAGGAGGGAAGGCATGGATTTGGGGATGAGGGATGAGGGCATGGAGTGGTTCTGGGAGCCTTTTGCCCAGAATCACTTTGCTTTTGCTCAAGCTGTCCTCACTGGGCAGCAGCATTGCCCCTGTAAAGCCTAGGAAGGCATTATTTTAATTATAAAAAATTACAAAAAAGCCCAAATGAAAAAAAAAAAATCCCTTCTAAAGTGTTGTCTTGGGAGGACTGGAGTGCCCTGATCCATCCTGGGGCAGAGCAGCAGCTCAGCCTCCTGCCCGTTGCCTTCTCCCTGCCACAGGAAATGGAGGGCTATAAAAAAACCCATTACAGATGAGTTAATTAATGGTAATTGGAAAAGGGACCTCCCCTACGTAAAATCGTCTTTCACCACAAAAGAGCATTTAAAAATAATCTGAGGGGGGAAAAAAATAAAAATCCAAAAACCACAACACCATAATGAAGCTTTTGAGTAAAAGACCTCATGCTTTCGTTGCCGAGGAGATCAGGGAGGAGGGAAGTTCCCCCAGCTCCAGCCCGGGTCTCGCTCCTGCCAAAGCCCTGCCAGGGAGCTGCTCCCCTCACAGCTCATGGTCTGCCATGAACTCTGCCTGCCTGACCACCTCCGGCTGGAGCCCCAAGTTCCTTCAGCGTGGAAAACAGCTTTCCCTGGGAAAGGGGGCCCTGGAGGGGCTCAGCCCTGAGCACAAACTCCTGGGGACACCACTGCAGGGCAGGGGTCCCTCTCCTTCCTGCCAGAGCTGCTGCTCCTCCCTGCTTTCCATCCTTCCACCAGAGCTTCAACTCTTTAGGCCTGGCGGAAAGTAAATCCTTTTAATGAGTCAAATAATTTTGGACACAAGAAATTTTCCCCCCTCTCCTTTGTAATTAGAGCTGGCCGCGTGTCTAAAATGATCTGCTTTCCAGAGGGAAACAATAATTGAATTGTTGGGTGTCTCCCGAGCTTTGCAGGGCTCCAGGAAGGCTGCGAGGGAAGCTGAGCCATTCTCTTGTTAGTGCCTGCAATGAGAGAGAGACACCCTAGAATTCAATTACCCGGCTCCTCCAGGAACCGTTATAATTATAACGTCAAGTTGTTTTTTAAAATTTCATAATTATGCTTTAGGATCCTTGTGTGGATGTTTGGGAATGCGCCTGCCCAGCCCCAGCTCCTCCACATCCCCATCCTTTGCTTCAGCCTCTTCCCTGTCCGTGCTTCAGTGGCATTCCTCTCTCCCTGCACCCAAGGGTGCCTGGGGTGCTGTCCCTCTTCATCCCTGGCCTGGCATCCACTGAGCCCTCCTCTGCTCCGTGTCACTGTGGTGACATCCCACATGGTGTCCATGGGCTGGTGACACAACCTTGTGCCAGGTCTCGTCTCTGCCAAATTGATTCCCATGCACAGCCATTCCAGAAGAGCATCAGGGAGAAGTTGATCAGATTAATCAGTTACAGAAAGTTTTGTTTTCAGCTGCTTAAGAGGTGTCCAAGGTCCTCCCTTCAGCAGCGGGGTGAGATTTGGGGCATGCCAGGTGGTGCTGGGGACCTTAGGAGTGGGGTGCCATAAAAGAGCTCTGCCTGTGCTCAGGCTGGCATTTCACCTACACCAATGAAAACGTAAAATCCTGAAAAACTTTCCCATTCCTTTTGCAGGTGGAAATTAAAAGCTTGGAAGGGCTTGACAAACCACTGGCCATGCCGTGCAATGCTTGGGAGCAGCATTTTGTTTGGAGGGTGGTTGAGTTACTTTTAGGCTTTAATCAGAAAAGTAGCTCAGACTTTTACACTCCTGCTGAAAAGAGAGAGCTGTGAACATGTCCTGCTGCAGAGCCCTGGTTCAGTGCTGCATCTCTCCCCTGTCCTCACCATGCCCCTGTTGCAGACCCACTGTGTTCTGCTGGACACGTGCCCTGGGAAGTGGCTGCCCAGGACTTGTTTGTGCAGAAACCAGCCCTGGGCTGCCAGGTACTCTGCTGGATGGAGATCTGGTTGTGCAGTGCTGTTTGAGGTGTTAAGTGAAGGAGATTCTTCTCCAAGGCAAGAGACTGAGAAATTGCAGAATGGCAGAAGGGCAAGAAGACCAAATGGAGGGAATGTGGAAGAATCATGACCACTCTGAGCTGCTTCCATGAGGAAACAGTGAGCAGAAAATGGTGAGCAGGAAATGAGCAGAAAAGTTAAACCTAGCCAGACTCAGCACACAGGTATGGCAGCACAATCTGTTTTCCAGATGTGTGCTAAAATCCCAGCATCCAGTTGTCAGAGAGATCTGTGGTATCCTGGTTTGTTTCTCCTTACCAAAGCTGAATGAGACCCAAGAACGTTCCAGAGTTTCATCCAGCTCAGTTTCCAGAGTCAAATCATGAATGGTCTGACTCAGACAGGGGTGTGGGCTCTTTTTGCAGAGCTCCTTGCAATGCTGGACAAAGTCTCCCTGAGGGCTTGCACAGGCTGCTCTGCTGTGTGTTGGCCATGTCCCTTTTCTGTAGAGAGAGAAATTGGCCGTGTCTCTAGCTCCCCATATCCAGCAAAGAGTTGCAAAGCACAGCAGGAACAAGCAGCAGTCCCCTCCTGCCCCACAGCCATTGCCAGGATACCCTGACAGCCTCAGGCAGAAAGCTGGTTTATGAAATGAGTCCTAGTAACCACCAAGACAGGTGCCACAAGAATAACCTTATTTTGGTAGTGCATCTTCCACCTGGCTGCTGAAAACAGCTTCTGAGCTCGGGCCCAGGTCCTGAGGAGGCTGGTGCACACCACTGCCTTTGTGGATGCACATTGCTGTCTGGCCAAGGAGCAGAAGGTGAAGAGCTTGTCTTGATATTTGCAGGTCAGGGCCCCCTGTAACAGTTGTGGCACTGGGACAGGAGAGCAGAGAGGAATACACAATGACTGTGCTGACTTCAGACTGGGAATAGATTCTCTTTTCATTCTCTCAGACAAGCAATTAGAGCTGTCTCCCCAAGCAGTTCCCACCCAGCAAGGAGTTCCAAAATATGAAAATTCTTCCCTTTCATATTATTTTCCAGATGTTCAGTCTTCGCTTCCCTTTATTAATGCTTCTTTTGCCAGGGTGATTCATTTAACAATTAGCTTAGGCATAGGGTGTAGCAGCTGTTACAGATATTACCTGTGCCTCTAAGGCAAAGCCTTCTTACTATTGTTTTTTTTATCCCTCTCTTCTTTCCTTCTAGGCCTTTAATAACCTGTAAGAATATCTTAAGATTAGTGGGAAGTTCTGATTCCTCAACCAGGTCAACAGATGGCTCACTTGGACCTGCCTTCAATTAAGCAGGTGGAACATGCCCAATGAGCAGCCAGGCAAATGCAGCTGTTCTTTCCCCTAACCCTGCCTCAGATCTGATGGGAAAGACTTATTCACCAGCTCCTGTGTAAGGCTACTTGTTCTGTTGACCTCATAACTTTGCATTCAGACTTCCATCATCTGGCTGCACCCTCCAGGAGAGTGATCCTTCCCATGACAATGAGTTGTGGGTGTACATTGCTGGCTTCAAGGTCTACTTCCAACCCTGAAAGGTGGGAATTTTTGGGATTGCCTGAAAGAAACCCAAAAGATTGTTGGGAAAACCCCCCAAACCCTAGATTTTCTCATCATAATCACTGATGGAGGTCTTTGGTTCCCATATTTATGGACATTTCAATGTCCTTCACATGGGGTTCAAACCTTGAGCCTCCTGCTGTTTTGGTTTGGGATGAGAGGAAACAGCCTCAAGTTGATCCAGGGGAAGTTTGGATTGAATATTAGGAAAAATTTCTTCTTGGATAGGGTTGTCAAGCAGTGGGACAGGCTGCCCAGGGCAGTGGTGGAGTCACCATCCCTGGAGGTCTCCATGAGATGTGTAGATGAGGCACTTAGGGACATGATTTAAGTGATGGACTTGGCAGTGCTGGGCTACCAGCAGGACTTGATGACCTTAAGTGTTATTCCAGTGTAAGTGACTCTGTGATTCTGAGATGTCTCACATCCTCTCTGTGGTCTTCAGCTGCCAGTTTTGGAGGCTGGGTGTCTCCTGTGCCAAATCCACCAGCCTGTAGCGGTGCCTTTGAATACCCTGGGCTGTCTACAATTATGGGAATGTTTATCCTTTGCAGCTGAGTTCCACCAAGGGAATCATGAGCCCCCAGGTTGTACCTTCAATCTGTGTTCAGTCCAGACTTGTTTGTACTGGGGAGCATGCTGTGGGAGTAAAGGTGAAGTAGAAGCTAAACAGTGGCAGCAGGATCTGCCCTGGTCACACCAGGTGTTTTCTTCACGTGAAAAGACAAAGAAATTGCTAAAATTCTGAGTAAAATCATCAAGGTTGCTTATGCTGTTAGACATCATTACTATCTTCTTCTACTGAGCTGATAACTCAAGTTCTTACTACTGAGTGTGGCTCTTTTGCTGATGTTTTTATTCACTCCTACTCAACTGTTCCAAAACAGCCTTAAGCAAGGTGCTTGGAAGGTGACCTGTGGGAGGTTTGGTAGGAGGATTATTCATGTCTGACCTCCAGCCCTCAGCAGTGACAGTCTCTGCTGCTCTGCTATGGCTGGGAGCAGAACTCCAGACCTGGAGCTGCTCGTGATGCTCAGCACATCTCCAGTCCCACTGACTGCACCTGTGCTACACCTCAGATCAGCTGTGTTGGAATCCCTTCTGGGGTGAGGATGCCACTGACTGCACTGTCTGTGTGCTTCAGCCAAGCAGGGGAAAATGTTTAAGCCAGAGGTTGCAAAGAATTTCCTTGCTGCAGAGCTCTGCACAGAAATAAATCAGCTCTGCTTGTCTGGACAAGGTCTCTGCTGCACAAAAGAGCCCCTGGAGCTTTGATTTTTGCCCTGTTTATTTTGCTTGAGTTGAGTATGTGAGCAGGATATGTATTCCTGGGGATTTTGCCTTAGCCGCTCTGCACCTCCAGAGATTTCTGGACTATGTTGTCTGATGCTTGCAGGATGAAATTTGGACTGGGCTTGATTGATGCTGGTGGGGATGTGTTGCACCTTTTTCCTACATCAGCTCGTGTCACCTCTTCTGGCAGCCCAGGGGCAGCAGATTTCCTGGAGAAATCAGAGCCAGCATCCCTCCAGCACAGCTCCACACAGTGCCCAGGCTCTGTGCTACAGGTCCTGGTGCAAGAGCTCAGCAGCACAGACCCTTCCAGAAGGACTCTCCAGCCTGGGCTGTCAGCTGCACACCAGGAGTGATCAGGGATCACAGACAGCTTCTCTTGCTTTTGGATGACATCTGTTCAACTGATACCTAGCATTAAACTCAACAGCAGCTGGTTTTTTGTAACACAGCAGCAGCACAAGTGGTGCTGATATTAAAATCTGAGTGATGACTTGGAGGATCCAGAGCTCACACAGCCTGAGGTATCCCCTCTTCAGGTGCTGCTGTTTGAAACCCCAACAGCCTCCAGGATCACATGACAGTGACACAGCTGGTGCTGCAAAGTTGCTCTTCTGAGCCAGGGCAGGTGAGAAAAGCTTGGGGTTTGTCTGGGTTGTTTTGTTTGTTTTAAACATAAAGCTTCACCTTCCCAACACAATTGTCAAACCAAGGCAGAGAACGACACAGCTCCTTGTTTGCTCCCCCAGGTGCTGAGATGGGGGGTGCTGGTCCTTCCATTTTTTATTGTAGAAAGAGTTTCTGACAGAAACAGGCCAGAAAACAGAAAGAAGAATGCTTGAACAAGCTCTGAGTAACATCTGAGAATGGAAAGTCCAGACAGTGCAGCGTGCAGACTGCAGATCCAGCACAGGTATCTGCTGTCTTTCAAGCACCTGTTGGGGTAGCAGAGAGGAAGATGAAGTCTGAAAGGTGTTGAAGCCAGTATAAAGCCTAGAGGAGGCTGTTTAAACAACAAAGGGCAGGAAGGAAAAAGAAAATGAGTACCCTGGGCCAGAAGATAAAAGATTGATGAGGGTGGTGCATAAGCAAGGTGATACTTACCAAAAGTGATCAGAAATTTTTTGAAAAAAACCAGCCAAAAAAGCTGATTTATCAAAACAAAAGATAATTCCTAAACCAACACATTCTTATACATTTCTGCAACATTAAAAGCAACCAGGAAGATTGTTTGGAAGTGGAAATTTCTCATTTCATTTTTATAAAAAAGAATGGTTTAGGTTTTTGAAATGGTGAAGCATTGCACTGTCAGACAACCTGGACCACTTTTCAAAGGTCAGAATCAAACCAGTGCATGTCAAGGTGGTAACAAGTGTTCCAGCTGACCCAAACTTTGTGCTTGATGATTTTATTTAGCACAGGTTGCTCAGAGAACCTGTGGCTGCCCCATCCTGGGCAGTGTACAAGGCCAGGTTGGATGGGGGTTGGAGCAACCTGGAAGGGGGGGTTAGAACCAGATGGTCCTTAAGATCCCAACCCAAACATTTCCATGATTCTATGATCTCTCCAGTGTCATGCAACTCAAAATGGAGCCAGAACAGCCAGCAGACCTTGTGTCTTGAAGAACTCCATGGTCACATGTGAACACTTACATTTCCCCAGGAGCACCTTGGTGAGCCCTTCCTGGATGGGATCTCGACTCACTTCTGAGTCCAGGTTAACTTATTTAAATTTTTTGGCTCTTGCTCTAGGATACCTTGAAAAGGATGAAGTCCTTGTGCGTTCATATGAATAAGAGACACACAGCCTCCTCTTCCCAGCCCCAAATCATGGCAGGGACACCCAAGCGACACTCACCTGGCTGCCAGAGGGAGCCCCATACCAGCTACTGAGCTGGGAGAAAATGCTGTAGCTGTGTTTAATTTCTGCTGATTTGTAGCTGATGTTTTAATTCTTAGGGAACATAGCAAATTTATGTAACCTCTGTTGCACTTCTCTAATATTTAATAAAAGTATAATAGCACTCTTGCTACTTAACACACGAACAAGACAATGAAATAGAGAAGGCATAATTTGCAGCTGAACAAAACATTTCACTGAGTAAAACTGAGTAAAGCTCTAACCTTTTATGTGGTTTTGGGTAGCAATGCATTATTTATAGGAATTATCAAATGTACTTTGAATTCTGTGTCTGAAAGTTAACCAGAGCAGGCCAGAAGCATCACCACAATCTGCAGACTCTCTTATCACACAGACAGGCATGAGGACTGTGGCTTTATTGCATGTGCAATTAATCTATCCTCTTTTGTAGCCCATGAAGATAGAGCATTATCACTGCTCAGTGTAAGGGTTTAAACACGGGGAGATGACTCCAAACTATGCAAGGGGCAACTCCTGTGGTGTTTCACTGCCCAGAGAAATCAGCATTATTTATCTATAGGAGCTTTTCTTGGCCTTTTAGCTGAAAGAACCCACTATCGCCAACACCTCTCACCTGTTTCCAAGACAGGACCCTCAAAAGGCTCTCACATATATGCTTTGTTCAATTAGTATAGCATGTAATGCTTTGTTCTCATGAATTTTGGAGCTACTCTGATGTGCAGTAAAGGCAATTGAGACCCAATTTCATTATTCATCTCAATATGTTCCTGCTGCATTCAGAGAACAGACTATGGGCCCTCCTGTGGCTAATTTAGCACCTGCAAATCCCCATGATTAAAGCCAAAGGCTGCACAAGCCACAGGAAGGATCTGCAGGAAGATGCACACGTCAAATCATCCCACTTGCAGGGAAGAATATTTCCTTTTTTTTCCTTTATAAACTTTGTACATCTGTTCCTGACTCAAAAGGGGACCATCATGCTTCAGTTCTGCAAGACCAGGTTGTGTCCCACACCATATATATATATATATTTAATTACTTTTCACAAAATTTGAGTACAGTTTCAGGGAAACCAATGTACCTGGAGAATTGAACTACCATCAGATTGGAGCTGTTCACACTTACCTCCTCAGCTGCTACACTGAAGTTAAAAAAATACAGGCTATTTAAACTAGAATAGGTAAGAAAATCCTAATGAAGCTTTCTTCAGCTAAGCCAACTGAAAATTGACCAAAAAGTCATTTTACCGCTTCCACTGAAAATGCAGCAACTTCTAGAAGTCCAAAATAGACACTTAAGTGCAGTAAAATTGAAGGCTTTTGGTGTGAATTTGCAAGCTGCTAGAGTTGCTTAGCCTTACCAGCTCTTTCTTAGCTTGCACTCTTCAAGATGCTTCAGACGTTAGTAATCACTTTTGAAATCACAACCAAACTACAAATAGGAATTTGCATGCTTACCCTGCCTCCTCCATATTTTGTTCAGATTATGAATTTCAGCATTTTGGAAGACAATGGCAGGAAGATTCTGTACTTTAAGCCACAAAACCCCGACACACTTACTCTGCTTTCCTGCTACAATAGCAAGGCTGTTTTTCTTCAACTGTACAACCCATGCAAAAGCTGATCTTGCCAAGTTCAGTTCAGGATTTTTTGTTTGTTTGTTTTTGAAACCACTGCATATGCATGACTGAATATTTGTTATGCAACCATAACAACTGTCCTTTTCAAGAAAGATTCCTGCATAATGCGAGCACAGAGAATCCAAGGCAAACATGGTTTGATCTTAAAACTTTAATAGTAAAAAAAGTGTAAAACCAAACACACCGCTGAAAACTTAATCAGTAAGAATGAGAATTTAAGTGTTCGAATTCAGAATAGTGCAAATTTTCTTCACTCCCCTCCCCACCTCTTCCAAACTTAAATCACTTTGGTTAAGATACCCAGAAGTATTGGCAAAAAATGAACTTTTGACTTACATTTTTGGCTGCATTATTTCTAACAGGTACAGATTTCGTTTCAGTCTTCAGAAATAAATCTTAGATACTTCTCTATCAAATACCATAGAGATCACTGCCAACTTTACTTACATCTGGCTTAATAATAACATTTTGAAATGAGTTTCAAGATGGTTACAAAGGTGTATCTCCTGCAAGGCAGCAACTTCTTAAACATCTGAGCTGAACCTGTCCTGATCTCTTCAAGTAGTTCTAAAAAATTTGATTATTTAGATTTTGAACATTTGAGGAAGGATCTTATACCAATGAAACTACTCTTGATTTACACCAAAGCAAGGTTAGAATTGGGGTCTGCTCTGTAGTATAGACTTTGTGCTAAACTTTTGTTGCAAGCATTCCCTTAGAAGAGTGAAAACAGCCAGAACAGGGACCTGGCCTCAACTTCTGTTTTGATGGTTCAATCTTTAACTGATGCCTCTAACTATAACTGAAGCCATGTAAGATTGGAAAAGAACACAACAAAAAAAAAATAAAATTGCATAATACAAAAAGGCAAATCCATAAAAGTTTACAAGTACACCATAACCACAAAATTGGAGTATTTCTAAAAATTTGGGTTCAATGTAAGATACAACAAAACTAGCTTTACTAGTTAAATAAATTATTGCTCCATTTGACTCCATGCAGCATTGAAATGAACTCAGAACCCTTTTCTCTTTAATCTCTCATAAGAAATGATCGATATTGAAGAGAACTCGAGGCTCAGACTTACTGTACATTGCACTTCAACTTTTAAGACCTAATACTTGCTATTTAGGTCTCCTGTGGTCTAAGCTATCAAATGAATACGTTGTGCTCACCAGAACTATGTATTAAGAAACACCAAATGTTTAATGTAGTGACATAAGCACTTTTTGTTTTTAAGAAGGCAATCACAGATTGCAAGTTCTATAGGGTTGTGTAAAAACAAGTAGTGATCTCTCTCAGAAACGGAACTGAGGAAACAAGCTGTTTGCTATTCTTCACACACAGTTGAAATCACATTTGAGGCCCAATTCTGTTTCTGATCATTTCAGTCCAAACCTGGATTCAAAGGACAGCTCTAGGAGGAAATCAGAGAAGTTGGGGGCACGTGCTTGATGGCCAAGCAATGACATGCAATGCATGTTTTTTCAGTGACACCAAGACATTTGAGATACTTAAGATGTCCTTTGGTGAGACACTGAAGCAGGTGTCTAATATCAAGCCGGGGTAGTCACATGCACTTAGATTTCTTACTGAATTGTGGCCAGCACTTGATTCTTGCAAATCTAACTGCAAGCCTCAGGAGTAATGAAATTTCCAGTCGGAACCTCTTGATAAAGGTTCACATTTGAACAAGATTGTCTCCACGTTCACTTCTCGTACTGAAGTAATTTAGAAGTTCCAAACTAAGGCTTCCAAGCTCTCATCCCTCAAACCCTCTCCACTGTCAAAGACAGAAACTTAATGCAGCATTACAAGTAAGGGCATGATTCCTTCATAAGACTCCTAAAAGCATTAGTGCAATGCCTTTAATCTGTTTCGATCACTCTTATTTTTAAATAACCCTATTTTTAAAAGATTTGGATAAATACTATTCCTATTAAACCATACTTCATCATTGTTAAGCACCATCGATCTACTTCCTTTGGGCACTGATACAAGAGCTTGTAATTAAATTTCAGTTTCAAGGCTTTAAAACACGGCAGCTGATTCAATAACTTACAGTGGAATCTAATACTTGGAAAACTGCCACTCAGCCTGAACAGTTGTACACACTTGGTGTTAAACTCTTCCAGAGAACAGCCATACGCAAACGCCTCTGCAGTAAATCAGGGTAAGATTTCAAGATAAGCAGTTAATTTCACTTGGCTATTCTAAGAGTGGATTAATATTTTTTTTTCCCCACAAGTCATTTGTGCAGTGAGCCCATAAAGAGATTATTTCTTCTAAATAATCTTCAGTTTTAAAAAGGAACACATCTTCATAATGTTGCTTTCACACTGGCACCGGGTGTTCTTCATCGAAGGCTTAGTCATTGTGTGGTTTCTCTGGAATACCCTATGGATAAAAAACATCAAACACATGTTAGGTTTTAATGCCATCTGATAAGTGACTACATTATGCAGTATTTTCAATTATTAAATAGTCAAGTAACTCCAGTTAGGCTGACAATGACCTCATGAGCACAGCTTCTTATAAAAGCTTAAGAAGGATGTGCTCCTTAACTGTGGACAAAAAAACCCCCAAAAAACCAAACACTATGGGTGTTTGTTGCCTCAGTCAGTACATGTGAAAAACCCATCTGCCAATTGCACTGTTTTTTGTAAGACTTTGTTATCTTTCCTCTCTATCTCAGTTTATTTCTTAGCAGAAGGTAGGCAATGCTTCACTTAATGGACATCAATTCAGTTTTAACAGCCCTTTTTCAAACTGACTTTAACTACAAGTTACTTTATTTTCCACTCAAAGCCTGGTATCAGACTCACTCATTTCTTCCTAAGTCCCCTTTCTAGTATGGAACCCTGTAATATGTCACTATAAGACATTTAACCAATTTTTCTTTGAAACAAAGCTGGCAACATGTTCTCTTTCTAAGGTCAAAATGCAAATATATTTTCAAGTACTGCATGCATTCTCAGTTCTCCAGCCTCTAGCATTAGTACACAATAGATGTTTGTGAGGCCCAAGTTCTGAATACCATCCTAACTTGTCAGATGCTGAGAATGATGGTTACAGCTCAAGATGAAGTGTTGCCACCCACTTAACCCAGCTGATGAGCACTGACTGAGCAACTCTAGGGTGTCATAAAGAGCAGAAAGAACTGATGGCAGCAGCAGCACCTTCACCTCTTCTTTTGCTATGAAACTGACTAAAAGAAAACATTAGATTTCATCTTCAAGCTGGTAGCAAAAAAACCCCAAAAAACCAACAAGACAAACAAAACCCCGAAGTCTCTGCTAACAGCAGGTTTGCTGAAAGGTCACACTGCACTTTGTTAGTACATGGGAGCTCCCTTGAAATCCAGCAACTGAAAAGCAGCAAGCATCTCCCACCTAACATTTATCAGCATGGGAGATGTCTCAGGGATACTTTTCATTTTTAACTGGAAAAGCTAGACAGGGGCTGAGGAAGAAGCAAAGCAATTTTACTCCACTAATTTCCACAGGTGCCACCTTTGACTCTGGGCAAACCCAGAAAGTATCTGTCACGAGCAGCAAATAGCTCAGGGACTGCAGCACAATATAGCTACAGAAATAACTGTTTTATTCAAGTATGGGTTAAAAAACCGCTACATTTCATCTTCCTGCCACATCCATGAAGGCTGACAAAACAGACTGGTACTTTTGAATCACCTCTATAGAAAAGAGATGTGGTTGACTGAATTACAGACTCTGCTTCTTTGGATTTCCAGCAAGGAATGCTTCACAAAGACTTGCAGAAGTGGTCCTATGAAGATGTTGCACTTCTCCAAGTTTTTCCTGACTAAGTAATGGCAATATAAAACACATGAGAAGACACCTCTAAATAACCAGAATAAAAAGCTCTGCATTGCCAACTTGCCCCTTTATTTATAAGGAAGATGACAAGATTGACAGGAAAGCTGCAGGCAGGATACAGGCTGATTTTAACTACATTCAGGTGAAATTATATCAAAAGAAAAAAGTTCTATGTGTCTAAATTAATTTTAGCTCTTTCTAGTTTAAGGTTCACTTCCTTTGCTTTCTAACAGGAGCAGCACAGAAACTGGAAGCACTGTGTGGAATACAGAAGTGTAGCATAAAACCAACTATAATTGTATTTTGAGACTCTGCTGCAGTACCAGAGCTTCAATAGAATTCAGTTAATGGATGGTTTTCACTTTATGTGAGTGGCAAATTTAAAAAATTATGCTTCCTCCTCCCCCCCATACACATAGTCCTAAATAAACCCAAATGCAGATTGTATGCATCAGTGGGATTTGAAGGGGGAGTGAACTTGTGTTTTAAAGAACCTCAAATGCCCTTCCTTCAGTAAAAATTGAAGATGCCAAAACCACAGCAGCCTTAGGAAAGTTAAATACTTGAAGGATGTTTTCCAGGATACAGGACTTATATAGCAAAGAAGACAGAAGTTAAATCAACACAATATCAATTATTATTGTCCATCAGTGTCAGAACACGTCTCACAACCAAGCCTTAGGCTCATGTGGAAACACACAGCCAGGTCTACTCTTCAGTGTGCCACAAGGAAATAATTCCTTAAGAACCTGGCAAACAAGACAGTAATTTATATTATCTTATATATAGAGTGATACTTGAATCATGTCTTAAGTAACCAGCAAGAGAATATTTGATTTTAGAGCAGTGGAATTTGATGCTATATAGGGACATTTCCCTATATATACTTTTGTGCATGAATAATTAGAGAAAGCCCAGCAGTGTCTCAGTTCTCCAGTTACCCTAAATGTTAATTATAAATACTGATGGAGCAGGAGCAATGTACTGATTCCAGTCTTACTTAGGCTGCCGCTGGAAAAAGTTAAATACAAAAAACATTCAAACACTTACTAAGACAATACCCACTCTACTGGCAACACAGGTTGTCTGCTTACAGTTCAGCTCTTAAGAATAATTCTATTTAACTCTGTCAGTTTGTGAGTCATACCCTTCAAGGCATAGTTTGTTCTCGGACTAACAACAATGGAAGGCGTTTGGATTGTTAAGGAAACTACTAATTATGCAGTAATTACCATAGCCAGCTGGCGTCCTATGTTTCCTACAGTCACACCTCCTGAGAAAAATATACATGGAAGCCAAGAACGGATGTAAAGGAAATCTGGGGATGTATACCTAGTAAAGAAAAGGAAATAAGTTAGAAAGTCAGAGAGATGTAACTTTCATAATCTTACATACTGTTAACCACATGCTACAGAATTCTCTCCCTGGGCTGAAACAACAAAAAGCAGCAACAGAGGAGATGGAAATGGGGAGACCAAATTAAGCCTGTAAACTTAACAAGCTTCTAAACTCCCATGTCCTAGACAGTAAAGTTTAGAAATTCACTCTGCTGAGAGCCACTAGGAGTTCAGTTTTCTCAGGTGTTACCATTTCAACACACATCCCAATTCATCTGCTCCCCACCTTCCACCCCTAGTTCTCAGTCTGGGCATTTGGAACAACTGGACCACTACCTTAGACAAAGAAAACATCTTCTAAGAATGTGCCAAATATGTTAACAGCTAAATTCCAGCTCATGTGCACCCATGCTTTTAGTTAAGACAAGAGAATTGAAATAGTATTTTAGAAGCAAAACTTACTGATAAACACCATTATATACAAGGAACTGGGTTATCAGTGTTGCTACAAAGGCTATTGTTATTCCAAGTCCGAGACCACTTCTTGAACGATCAAATGTCCACCAAAGCCCCAGTGATAAGGCTGCCAGAGTCAGGGACAGCTGGACGTTGTTTGCAAAGTCTAGTTTCTGGAAAAAGATGTTAAGGACAGTCCTTTTTAAGTCTGCAGACATCCTGTTGCTGAAACTGAACAAGAGAGAACTGAAACTGAAAGTGAGCACAATTCTGTCTTTAAGTACAAAACATTTAGGATTTGGTTTTCAGACCTGCCAAGCAATCATAGCTGTTATTAACTCTGACTGGAGCATGACTGCAAAGTCAACATCAATTTTTGTGACACTGAGCATCTAGAAAATATGCTACATTTTAAAACATTTAATTTTGATGGATTTTTGTCTCAAGTAACCTGGATAATACAAGCTGACTTAAAAATGTGCCTAAGCCACCACATTTTAACATAAAGAACACTCTTACTTTGTGCTTCCAGCTAGCACATCACCAGTTAGTTGTGTTAACTTTTAGATGTAGGCAAGATATAGATTAAAATAACACAACTTACAATGCCATGCTTGCAGCTATACAAGGCACACCATGATGTCAATCCCTCTCCCCTCCTGTAACACTTTAAGTGAACTGTGTTACATGTTACAGCAGCCACTGCAGTGCACAGCAGGTCCCACAGAACTTCTCTGCCACAAGCCCCACCCTTACCTTGGCCCTTCTCCCCCAGCCCCGGGTGGCAGAGACAGTTTGCTGAGCACAGAGGGAGCACAAGGAGCAAACACTAGCTGAAGGATACAGCACTGGCGTGGTTGATGCCCACGAACACGGCGATGCAGCGCATGACACTGGCCCACTCCCGCTTGAACTTGTGGGGCTCCCCGAGGTGGCTGTCGATGCAGGGGTACAGCAGGCCAACCACAGCTGCAAGAGAAGGCAGAACATCTGTACCAGCTGCTAGGCAATGATTACTCCAGTATCACTAAGTATTAGCTTGGCAGGTAAAGAGTAAGGTGCTCATCACACTGCTGTAAGCCTGATGAAGAAAAGACAATTATTACCCGCCTTTTCTACTTTAGAGAAGTAAAAATCCCCTCTCTGACAAGCAGCATTGAACGTTTAAATATACATTGCATTGTTAAGGTATCTGTCTTGAAGCTCCTTTTGTTTAAAGAGATTTGTCATTCGGCATCCTGAGCAAATGCTTGCACCAATAAAAGTAAAGCATAATAAAAGCTTTGCGAGGAGTGGAATCTGTGTTTATTGCTCACATGCAGGGCTGACAGCTTTATGAACGTGATTCATCAGCTGTGAATCAGGCCCTGCATTAAATATTTGCCTGGACTTAAAAGTTTACTAGCAGAGCTGCTTTCTCTCCTTCTGCTGGGCTGTAAGTTGGCACAGTGCTCCTGTCAGTGTCAGATGAATTCTGATGCCAAACAGAAGCAGAGCTGAACTTAAACAAGCAGTTGTCACCAGTCTATTTATAACAGGGAAAAATAACTACTCGTATGATTAACCAAAGTTTTTAGCTCCATAAAGCATTTTTCAGCCTTAGCAGTCCGAAAGTTGGTTGCAGAAGAAAAACATAGGTTAATGTTAGCTCAGTTGCTAGCACAAACACCAGAGTTCCATTCTTCTAAGGGATTGCAACTCCCCGTGTTGTCAGCAGCTCCAGGGTTAGACAGGCTGCTTTTACTGAGTGCAACTTCTGTGTTTATTAATTTCCTTTTTTGCTCTTTTTTTTTTTAATCCCTTAAACTCCTGAGAGTAATAAATTCTGCATTAAGAAGGCTACAGAACACACTATTCCAAGATAGACATCTTCTGAAACAGCTTCATTACTCTGATGTCAGCTACCAGGACTTTTGCCTTGTGATAACAGCTAAATTCCAAAGTTTAATCCAACTGTGACAGGACTATGAAAACTCATTGGAGAATATCCCAGGCCATCCTTTTTGCTATACAGATCATTATTCAGTCAAGTTTATGGTTTATCATTCTTACCCCCTTCACTGTATGACACAAACAGACATCACATAACTGCATTAAACAAAAATATGCATGAGTTGCTTAAAGTACTTTCAATGCAAATTAAAAACTATTACAGTGGGTTTGTTTCCTAAAATTTAACTAATTTTTAATCCTCCAACCCTTCACAAAAACCATGTTTTGTCTAGACACAGACTAGGGGAGGTTATAAATGATAAAGCACAAGGGTTGTGCCAGCTGCTGTGACGACCACACCGTGGCCTGAGCCTTCTGTGGTATTTGCCCGGCAGCAAGTAGGGGTGGGCNGCGGAACGCCCCCGCTCTACCCGCGTGCGGAGCGCACCGGGTCAAAAACAGCCCTGGACCGCGCGGGCAGCCCTCGCGCGCGGATGGGGCTGGGCGCGCATCCTGTCAAAAGCCCGAGTTTGCATCGCTCGCTGCGTGATGGGAGTGCGGGGCTCCCACGCGCACGGGTCACGCATTCAGCCCCGCCGCCTCTCCTCCTCCTCGGGAGGATGAGGAAAAAACAAAAATCACTCGTGAGGTCAGCGACTCACCTGCTGCTGTGCCGCAGCACGGGGGCACCCACCAGGCGGAGGAGAAGAGAGTTGAAATCACTTCGTCAGGGAACAAAGTCACATTCCGCTGTATCTGCAGCAAGTTCAGCACCAGGGCCATGAAAGCACCCACGACGAAGAGCACCACGCTCCTCTGCACCAGGTGCTGACTCCAGTTNACTAGGGGAGGTTATAAATGATAAAGCACAAGGGTTGTGCCAGCTGCTGTGACGACCACACCGTGGCCTGAGCCTTCTGTGGTATTTGCCCGGCAGCAAGTAGGGGTGGGCAGGGGACAGGCAGGTGACAGGGGCAGGAGACAGGGGACGGTTCGGTGACAGGAGCAGCAGGCAAGGCGCTGAGAACAAGCAGGTGATGGGGGCAGCGGGCAAGGAGCACGCAGGTGACAGAGGACAGACAGGCGACAGGTGCAAGGGGCAGCAAGAAGGCAGCTGACAAGAGCAGCAGGCAAGGGGCACTGGGCAGGGGCCAGGCCGGTGACAGGGCCCGGGACGGTGACAGGGCCGCGCGCGCCGCCGCACGTGACTTCCTTGTTGTGGCCCAGCNCCCACCAGGCGGAGGAGAAGAGAGTTGAAATCACTTCGTCAGGGAACAAAGTCACATTCCGCTGTATCTGCAGCAAGTTCAGCACCAGGGCCATGAAAGCACCCACGACGAAGAGCACCACGCTCCTCTGCACCAGGTGCTGACTCCAGTTCAAGGTGCTGCTGGTGCTGCTGCTGACGCTGGAGGTGCTGGGGCTGCGAGCTCCGCGACCCACCAGCCCCAGCGAGGGGCTCGACACGGAGGAACTCAGCATCTCGCCCACCTTGGCGGCCAGCCCCGCCGCCGTGTCCCCCAGCTGGCTCCTGTGCCTTCCTCTGGCAGTGCAGGAACAGCTCCAGGCGCAGCTCTCCAACCTGGGCATTGGCTTCTCCGGAGTCCTGAAACACACACACCGGCACACGCTAGTAAAGCTCCCAGCAACGGGTCAGGCCGGCGCCTCCTCCAGCACCGACCGGGCTCCGGAGGCGCCGGCGGATGCGGGGTGACG
>VXBB01024219.1:17316-74515 GCA_013399915.1 Illadopsis cleaveri | reverse complement strand
TTTTTTTTTTTTTTCTTTTTTTTCTTTTTTTTCTTTTTTTTTTGGCCCTCTAATCGGAATCTCCCCAGTCTCATATCTTAAGGCCACGAGTCTGTGGCCTTTGCCGCCCAGCCCTTGTGTGCTTGCCTGGTCTGCTCCGTGTCCCTTTGGCAGTCAGTAATGGGGAAAGTTAAAGGTGTCTGCTGTGGCATCTCCTGCAGATGAAGGGATCAGTGATCTCTGTCACCATTCTAAAATGGTGTAAGGGGATCCTGCCAAGCCCATGACTCCGTAAGACGATGGTGCCAAAGCCAGACGCTGCGTCAGCACCCAGCCGTGGGGTGACCGGAGGATCCCGGGCTCCTGACTGTTCCCTGATAGCCTGAGCAGCTGATCTGCCAGCACCGGCAAAGCTCAGGTCACAATCCTCCCAGACTAAAATAACGAAAAGCCAGTTAAATACAGGTTCACCCTCTGGACTCTGCAAGGGTTTGGGAAGAGGCCTGTGAGGGATAGTTAAGTGTGAGCTGTACATTGAGGTAGAGTTCAGCACCAAAAAAATGACTACACAGAGCAGGACTCAGCTCCCAGGCTTCCTCTTTAAGACACCAGTTCTCCAGGACACATGGGAGGCTGGTGTGTGCACTAGGAATAGCTGGGCTTCTTGTTTATGAGCTGGCCTCACTGGGGCCAGCAGATCTTCATTTCACATGAGGTGTGCCATCATTACACTTGGAAGGAATATAGGACCCAAGGACTTCCCAAGTGATGGCACTGAGGATTTAAGAATAGCTGTTAGCCATGCTTGTAATGGGCAGAATGATGGTCCAGGATCAGTGTTCAGTGGTGGTTCAGTGATGGCTCCAGTTGTCTTACATTGATGTGTTAAACGTAACAAATAAAATACACGAAATCAGATAAAGATATGGAAAGAGGCAGTTCTTCTCTGCATACAATGAAGAGCAAAATTAACCTGGGATATCGCTATCCCTTCTGATCTCATTTCTAGCTAGGATAGGATGAGTTAGCATAGCTGATCCTGCTGAGCAAAGTGCCTTTGGAAAATGTACTGGACAGATTGTTAGTGCCACTGTT
The DNA here is from genome assembly GCA_013399915.1 of Illadopsis cleaveri. Taxonomy (NCBI): domain Eukaryota; kingdom Metazoa; phylum Chordata; class Aves; order Passeriformes; family Timaliidae; genus Illadopsis; species Illadopsis cleaveri. The sequence continues at coordinate 73,441 of VXBB01024219.1, read as the reverse complement.
TGAAGTGACAGATGAGCAAAAGAGTATTTTTCTCTTAATGCCAGCTGGGATCACCCCAGTAACGTCTTGCAGACTTTACTGCTGAACCAAGGTATATGTGCCCTCTGTACATGGAATTGTAAATACTCAGTTTCCATTGCTATTTGTTGTACTGAAACAGCTTTTGGTTTTAGTTTCATATGCTAAAATTGTTTGGATTCTTCTGTCAGATTTTTTAAGGCACAATATATTTCTCTTTCTTCATTTGGTTTTGGTTTTTTTCTGACCCAGTTGGATCTGCAAAAAAGTTTGAGTCAACTATTTTGAGAGAAAACAGCCTTAATATATTGTCAGCTTTTTATGGGTTTCTCTGCAGAAACGTTTGATTTGTTTCAGGAAATCACATGCAGACAGAACACTTCCCCTCATGGCGACTGTGTATGAGCTTTGAATTGACACAGACAATTTATCTGCATCCCCAGACCACTAAGCAACACCTTCGGCACCTCTAAATAAGGGCTAGAACTCATTCCCTGGGAAATATTCTTTCTTGGTGAATCACTTTGAGATTTATCAACAGGACTGTGGATCTGAGATAAAATGATTCATCTTTGTAGGAAATCTCTTCCTGAACTTGGCCTATGGGAAACAAATATAATTCATTCTTGCTCGTGCTGCGTCTCTGCTTTATTTGAAAAAATATCTTTCTGTATTTAAATTCTCCCCCTGAATCTTGCCTGTATTCTCAGTGTTTGGGCAAAGTTTACGTTCCCTTGTGCTGCATCTGCTAGTTTTTCTTCCTGAAAGAACCTCTTAAGCATTTTTTTTATCCTGTGTTTTTCCTTTCCTCATGGGTATGTGTCTTTTGCTACTTCCTGCAGAATATTTTATTTGAATTTTTTTTTTTTTTGCATATTCATGATATCATGTTGTGGTGCCCTTCTTTCTTCTTGGTTTCTTTCAGGCAGCAGAGACCAACTTCTGAGAGGATAAAACTTGCTGCAGCTTTGCTAAAACCAGCTGAATCAGTGCAAATCTACACTAGTCAATAACCTGTCCCTGAGCATATATTCTAAGTTACCCACTTAGAATAAAGGTTAAATGCCTCTTTTGTTCATGTTGCTGTACAGTCCTGTTGCTTTACATTTCTTTTTGGAATCCTAAAGAAGGTTAGGCCTCAGCATGCTTTGATTAATGCCTGAAATTTTATGCTTAACAGTTATTTCTGGAAAGAAGCACTCACATGTCTTTGTAAGATTAATGACATCGTTATTTTTATCTCATCCCTTAGCAAAGGCAGCAGAATCTCTAAGTACTCAGCATTGCTACTCATTACATAAATAAATAATTTCACCTGTTCTTTCACACTTTCTGTATTAAACTCTGTGATGTTCTGGAATCTATGTGCTTGCCTCACGAGGACTGTCTCATGGGCCTCTTATGTGGGAAGCTTAGGATACTTGGACAATTTATTTTTCTCCCTAGTTAAACCAGATCAAAACATGAGCTGTCTGCTGATAAAAGCTCAAAAGGCAGTGGTGGAGAATCACAGAGCAAGGTCTGTTTTATGTGTAAAACTACTCTCCCTCTGCTTCACTGGAGATTTTTTTTACTTTGTTCACCTTCAAGACTTTCTCCTATTGATACAGAGAATAAAAACCTTCCCAGTCATATGCTCAACCCTAATCTCCTGTGTCTCCATAAAAGGATTTAGTGACATTCATTGTTTGATTCCCCATGCCAACCCTACGTGCAAGAGTTCAAAAAATCTTTTGACATCTGAAGCAGTCTGTCATCCTGAGTTCTTTGCTTTACCAGAGGTCTCCAGTGTAGTTGTGTGAATTCTCAGGAACCTGCAGCAAAGCCTGCAGATCATAGAATCATAGAATGGCATGGGTTGGAAGTGACTTTGAAGATCATATTCCAATCACCTGCCGTGGGCAGGGACACCTTCCACTAGACCAGGTTGCTCAGAGCTCCATCCAACCTGGCCTTGAACCCTTCCAGGCATGGGACATCCACAAATTCCTTTGACAACCTGTGCCAGTGTCTCACCACACTCACAATAAAAAATTTCTTCCTGCTATCTAATCTAAACCTACTCTCAAGGTGAAGCCATTCCCCCTTGTTCTGTCACTCCACGCTCTTGTAAGAAGTTCCTCTCCATTTTTCTTGTGAGCTCATGTGGTAATGCAATCCCTACACCTCTAGCAGGTGCTTCCAAATAGGGAAAGAGTCTCACTTTACCTTTTGACGTGTTAAAAAGTTAGTTGGAAAATTCTGTGGATTTCTCTTTGTAGTTGGCTTGGAACCAGCCCAGAAGTGTAGATTGGACCCTGAGAGTGTTACTCAAGGACTGTTGTTACACTCATTGGGCCAAGAGCCAAAAAGCCCACCTAAGCCATTAAGCACTAAAGAGAGAGAAGAAGGAACTCCACGCTTTTTGCTTTTCGAGGTGCTCTAGCAAGCAATGAGTTTGTCTCTGTGCTGTGCTCGGCTTTGTTGTTTTGCTTTCTGTATTATTTTCCATTGTTATTAAAACCCTTTTGATTTTTCAAGGCACTCTTGATCAGCCATCTCGCTCCTTATTATAGCCACGTTCTGCCAGGCTGGCCCTCAGAGTGTGGCTCAAACCCATAAGCTCCCTTCAGGTAGTGGAAGGTCACAGTTAGGTCACCTTGAAGACTTCTCTTTTGCAGGCTGAACAACCCCAATTCTTTCAGCCTTTCCTTGTATGAGAGGTGCTCCATCCCTCTGATCATCTTGGTGGCCTCCTCCAGAGTCGCTCCAACAGGTCCATGTCCTTCCTGTGCTGGGATGCAAGAGCTGGATGGAGCCCTCCAGGTGGGGTCTCACCAGAACAGAGAGACAGAATCCCCTCTCTCTCCCTGCTGCCCTAGTGCTTTGGATGCAGCCCAGGAGGTGCGTGTATGTGCACGTGGCCAGGTCATGTCCAGCTTCTCATGCACCAGCACCCCAAATCCCTCTTGATCTGTTCATCCTCCAGCCTAGATTGTTACTGGTGTGGCCCCAACCCAGATGCAGCACCTTGCACTTGGCTTTGTTAAACCACAGGAGGTTCCTGTGAGCCACTTCTCGGGTTCATCCAGGTCCTTCAGGTGTGGCCATTGCACCACTCAGCCTGGTGTCATCTGTAAACTTGCTGAGGCTGCCTCCAATCCTTTTGTCTATGTCATTAATGAAGACATTAAATAACCCTGGTCCCAGTGAGGACTCTGGAGGACACCACTAGTTACTGATGTCCTGGTTCCTTCTCAGAGGTCAGAACACCTGAGAGGTGAATGGTGTATGCTGAGTTCTGTAGGGTAGTTCTGTGAGATTGCCCAAACCCCAGTGCAGGAGCTCATTAAAGCCAAAAGGAGAAGGACAGGGAGTGATTACAGAGTACAACAGGCAGGATGCAGAATGTACAAGCTCTGAACAAGGCAAACTCCAGCCAGAGCACTTCAGGCATGTAAAACAAAGTGTGTTGGTGGTTAGTGTATAATAACGTGAATCATCCACAGTGAGCAGAGCTTAAAAACTTGGCTGCTTTTACATAATCCAAGGGTGAGGAATGATAGTTGGATTTTGAACATGGAAATTAAACCCTAAGATATCTGAACAAAGCCCTGTCTTTGTGTAGTTAATAATATTGTAGTGGGCACATGACAAATGTTAATTAAAAGTTTTTTGTTTAGTTGCCGATGTTTCTCTAGCTGCTTTTTCTTTTACCAGAACAAAACAGAAAGAGCAATTCTATGCAGGCTGCAGTCTTCAAATGTCTATAAATCCATGTAACAACTATTATATAATTAGCCAACCAACATGCCATATGCAGCTGTGCAGGCTGACTCCCTGTCAATGAACCTCTGTCCTGACACAAAGGCAGTGCTTTTGCTTCGCTTTTGCCTTCATTCATCACCACAGTTCTGCATATTTATGTAGCAGAGAGTTCAGTGAGTTCATACTTGGTATTCTAAAGGGTGATTTAATCTGAACTTCATTATGAAAAAATACTGTTTGTTGGTTGTATTGCTGAAAAAGTTACTTCTTTGGTGATGACAGTAGGTTTCTGAGGCTGGCGTGAGCATCATTACTGAGGCAAGGTGCTCTATCCAGGTGTGGTTAAAATGGTTGATATTCTGTTCTTTCTATATTTGCATTTATACATTTATTTATACTATGTCCAGACCTTTAAAAATACTGATTAGAAGTGATGCTTTCATTTTTTATTTTTTTTTTTTTTAACATTAGCTGTGACATAAGAAGCAGGGCACTATGGACCAGGTTTCCTTGAGGGTAAAATTATTGACTGTAATGCCTTTTAAAAGAAATAGCTGGTCAAGTGTCATCTGAGGGAGTGGCCTCTGCTTTATAATAGTAGTCCAAGTCATGATAGACTAAAGACTAAATGGGTGAAATAAACAGAGTATCATGATAAACCAGCAAACAAGAGTAACATTGTCTTTTAAATGCCTTTATTTCTTGATGGAAACATTGCTTGCATAAAGAAGAAAACTAGGTGCATTTCTATCACCAATCCTTACATAACATGAGTCCTTTGCAAAAAAGCACCTCCAAGATATGTGTTCAGGCAAGTATGTCCATGGTTGACTTAAGATTAGATGATTTTCTTTTGTTTGGTGACTTTGGATTCTGTCATTCCCACATAGGATGAAAAGGAACTTCCCTCAAGGATTGCATTGTGAACTGTCTTCCTCTTACATCCTTCTTCTTATGACACTTAATTCTAGCACTTCTCCTCTAAGGTAGGTAACCCTTCCAGTTACTCTTGTCATATGTGCCTGAGGAAGATGCTTCTGGAATTCATATGCTAGTTTGTAGGGTTAAACATGAAACGCCCACAAAGGTGGTACTCCAGCTTACTTCAAGTTTTAGATTTCATGGTGTTGCAGTGGGGGAGACGTGCAGTGACACTGTAGGTACTCAGCTTGGAATGAGTAGTTACAGAGGACAGGAAGGAGCTCTGCAGCATCCTTATTTTCCAAACTCTCCTCACTTTGTCAGGCAGAAGGACTGTTCCCACCTAGGAGAGGTGGCTGCAGCCTCGATGTCTGATGAGATAGTCAAAGTCTAAATCAGATGAGAAATCCTTGGCTCTGCCCCTTGCTTTCCTGTCCTTACCATGGCAATAACTATAAATAGCAGAGCTGTGGCTACCAGGAATAGGCTCAGTATCACATACTCTGGTTATGTCTGTACAGCCTCGTGTCCCTTCAACTCAGGAGCACAAGGGCCAAGAGCTTTAGAGCTGTTTTCCTCTCATATGGAAAACACTTTCTTCCAGAGCTTTTCGCATAGGATGATCCTACCCAATTCACACTGCTTAAAAAAGAAAAGAAAAGAAAAAAAAAAGAGGCTTTAAAGACTTCTGTAGCTTATCTGCAAGGACAACATTATGACTACACGAAAGAGGTCAGTGGAGGTGCCCAAGTACTGCCAGTGCCTCTTCCAGACTACCATCCTGAAAATGTGAAAATTTGGAGCTAACCTATGAATGATTTTTCATCCCATCATTCTGTTGACATATACATTCAGAGAGCTGTCTTGGGTTTGAGCAGGATAATGGGAAAAGCTTCCCAGTGTAAAGCTCCCCATACAACTAGGAAGACCAGTGCAGAGGAAAAGCATCAGAGAGAAAATGTGCACGTGTGCTAATGCATAATGTGGTGTGGAAGCATGGCTTACATGTAGCTTCATGATTAATACTGTAAATATTGCTGCTTTTCAGGGAAAATCTTAAGATTCCCATGTCAGTGATTACAACAGTGCTCTTAAATGCAGCTCACTGTACCTGGGTGGGAAAATTTGCTGTCAGACGTGGTTTCAGAGTGCCAAGCTGAACTTTAAGTTAAAAATGTGCAGCATATGGGAAGCCTACAACTTTGCCTGGAGCAATACTTTAGAAACTGCTGAAGCTAGGTTATGCTGAAAAGTGTATTTATGTAAAGCCAAACCCTTCAGCTTTTACTCATATAAGGACACACTTGTAATAATGAGATCAGGCCACTTCCAAGCTAACTCAAAGGACTAATTAAGTGCTAAGTTGTTCAAGCTATACACAAATGTAACTCTTGCTATCATTGCACTGCAGGATTGGACCTTACACAGCAGCTTCAAATGTGCCACTGTAAATTTTACTGTTTTTACAGGTACTACTAACAGATCAAATCAAATGCTAGGCAGACTTAACCTTGTTAATGATCTGAGCTGGATGCTGCCAGCTTCACTTGCTTATTCAGGCATATTTTGGGATGTTGCTTATGCAGAGTGCTGAAGAGGTTCAGAACACATCAGGTAACAATATCCTTGGTTCATGATCATGCACTGTGCCCACTCTGCTCAGATTAACGTCTGTAATGGTGCTGAAGTTAGTAGCTGTTGCTTTTGGTTGCCCTTGGAAAGAGCAGGGGAAAATAGTATCTCCAGAGGCTGCTGAGATCCCAGTTTGTCTGGCTGGCCTTGGGAGGTGCCCATTTCTGTCCTCTGACTATAACACAAGCTTCTGCTTTCTTTATTTAGTGGGAAGGAAGGATAGATTCAAGCTGTGAGGTCAGAGGGCAGCTATATGTTTCTACCCTGTTATCATACAGAATGGTTTGTTAGTGCAGCACTCACCCAGGTTTCACTGTTTGTCCAGGTTTGTTTGGGAATTGCCTCACAAAGTCAGGTGCTTGTGACATTTGTAAAGATGAGATTGGTGCCTTCACATCTGTTGCAGAGGCTGGAAACTGTGATTGCAGAAAGATCTCAGGGCAGACAGGCATTAACCTCTTGGGTGTTGCTGGTTAATAATGTCCCACATCCGGCAAGAGAGAAAAACCACCATGAATAATATCCAATAACCCTGTCAGAGAAAACAGAAGAAACCAATGCAAAATATCTCAAGATGAATGCCTTTTTGTCCTGAGAAGCCAGAAAGTCTATGCTTCCCATCTGAGAAGCTATTGGTCTTGTCATCAGCCAGCCTGGGCATTTATTCAATTGAATATGTATTTAATTTTCTCACATGCACTGGAGGAATCTTGGCTGGAAAAATCAGCCAGACAACTTCCCCTATGTCTGAATCAGCACCACGAAGATTTGTGGTTATCGAAGAGAAGTTGCCCCTAATTTTGCACATTTAAGAATCGGCTGGTTTTGCTGTTCTGTGGTTAGCTGATTGCCTGTGTTTGCATGCAGAAATCTTTGTTCTTGTGCTGTGTTGTTTCTCTGGAATGCTATGAGCAGTTGTTTTTGTTTGTTCGTACTCAGGTGGAGCTAACTGTCTAATTGGGTAAATATTTGCAATGCTATACTTGCATGCACAGAAGACACAGAGGGCTGGACTCCTGTTGACATAAAGGGCCTTTTACACACACCCAACAATGTAAAGGCTTAAATAAAATTGATAAATACGAGGCCACTTCTTATGGTCAGACCATATAAAGTGGATTTAATTTGACTGTCATGGCCATATTTACTTCTAATTACAGATGGACTATATTTTCCAACATGATTACAGCCATGAAGGGGTTATTCACTCTGCCTTATTCACTGATTGCAAGTTCAAAACTGCTGGACTTCCACTGGGTCTTAGCCCTGTTAATAAAATTTTATTTATTTACCAGAGTGATTTTAGATATCAAGGGTGATTTTACCACAGATGTAGAAATTGCCTAAGTGAACATTAGTAGGTCCAAATACCTAAAGGTGTTTTGAAAGTTGCAAGCTTGTGGTGCTCATGGAAGGTGTGTTTATATATATATAAAATAAATACCTTGCATAAACCATATGGGGTGACTATTGCATACATAATCATTAGCTCCAAAGTACACTATAGATATCCACACACATATGAACACACATATGATTTTAAAGATTTATCATTGAAGAGGCTGTTAATAGGTAATTGAGCCTTTCTTTGAGCAAAGGTTACTGAAAATGGTTGTGACAGGAGGAGAAGGGAAATTGAACTCCACAGTTGTGGTGTTGTGTAGACCTAGTTCAGCTCCTGTTTATCAGTAGCTGTCACAGTCTGGACCTTATTTGGAATGGATTTACCCTGGTTAGTCTTGAAAGACTTGAACAGTCTCATGGAGCCATCGTTTCACACATGCCTGACCAGAACAAGTGTCTGTCTGTAGGACTAAGAAAAAACTTTAGCATATGAGGGTTTTATTTTATTAACAATTATTTATCTTGTTTGAAATTCTCACTATATTTTTTCGAGGTTCAACTATTTACTCTTGTCTTCAAAAAACAAATGAGGATAATTTAGAGTTTCACCTCCGTAAGGGCAAGCTCTGATGCTCTTACACCACCTGGTATCTTGCTGAGTCATTAGTTCCACTGGGTTCACTGATACCAGCTGTGGTGCAAAAGCCTTTGATTACCACAGTGCACAACCATCCACTCCTCTGCTCCTCCCTGTCCTTTACTGCAAGTCACAGATTTTTGTCTGCCTTTACAGCCTGAGTATTGAAGCTCAGGTTGCCTCTGAGCAAGCATTCATTGACCAGGTAGTCAGCAGCATCCCTGCTCCTGCAGAGTTAATCCCATTGCCAGTCCCTGCAGCGTGCTCATGGATCTCCCTGTGCCATCACTCGGGGAAGCACGAATGACCCAGACAGCACAGGTTGCCTTGCAGATTTTGGCTGCATCCATCCTCTTGTCTAACCCACTTCTCATCCATCCTTGTGATGTGTGGTGAATGAGGAAAAGCAGCTATAGAGGTGTGGAGCCTGCTGAGGTCAGTTGTACCACTGCCTGTTTTGCCCTCCCTGCATGGAAAGCGTGTCTCAGTACAGCTCACCACCCAGCTATTCCACCAGGGATGTGCTCTGGAGTTTCCTATGAGCTCACTCACCCTGTTTTTTTGTCAACTGAGTATAATTTTTCATGTTGTTGGCATCTTTTCAAGTGCTGTTGTGGATTCTTGTAAGCTCATGTTGAGTATTTCCCTCAGTCACGCATAACTGGAATTCTTAAAAATAGCACAAACGATTCTGTGTTTTTCCTTGCCGTCTTCATTCTGAAAACGTCTTGAACTTTATTTCATAGTGACCTTTCTCCAGCTGCTAAAACCTTTAAAATCGTGGTTTCAAATGTATGGGACAAGTAGGAAAGTGAATACCAGTCAGGATAGCAAGGCTGAATAAATCTCCTTTCATTAAGAAAACAGGCTAAAAACTGTTTCCCACTTCCCCAGTTTGATACTGGTGAGCAAACTAAATATATGCAGACAGTCTTCCTTGTGATGTTGTGATTACCAGTCCTACTTCTCTACAGTGTTTCTCCTGTTCCTTCTGTGTAAACAAACTGCAATCACAGTACCATGACACCCAGTCCTCATCTTCTGGCAGCTGCCCGTGGAAATTACTTCCTCCTTCAAGTCTTGCCTTTTCTCTGGGTCCTGCGTTTAGTGAAACTGGAGATCTCTGTGTGACTATCCCAGGACATTTGTCACTCTCCATCAGACCTTTATTTTCTGAATACTTCCATCTGGTTTTGCTTGAAGTTTTGGACGAAGCTTTCTAACTTGGATTATATATGTATTTCCTTGACTGTACTGTAAATGCTTATCTGAGCTGGACAGGAAGAACTTGTTCTGTTGTTTGGTCTTGGGGTATTACTGAAGACTCATTAAAGTAGCAGAGAAGCTTTCCTGAGGCTGGGGAAGGAATGTGTCATTTTGTGCTTCTGCTCACCAGGATCTGCCAGAGCAAAGTGTTGTCCATGCACAAGAGAAACTCTGCCATGAATGTCTAGTGTTAGGACTGGCAGCCAGTCAGAAATGCCTAACTGCCCAATGACGTTCCCCACAAGAAAAAGGTAAATTTGCACTTGAAATTTTCAATCATGTGTAAAGTCAGCAACCTGATTTGCTCAGAGAGGTCATTAACATTTAGCTTTGTATTAGGAAATACCCTTTACCAATAAATTTCAATGGGAAAAGCAAAGACTTATGTTTGTTCTGAAGATTCATTCATGAAAAATTCTGCTGCATGAAAAACGAGATCTTTAAAAGTTTTTTAAAGACTTTCTCTGTCTGTGTTTATGAATGTTTTAGTCCAGGCTAACTGTATATTTTACCGATAATCCAACTCAATTTTAATTCAACTGATGTAACACTATAATAAATAATGTAAGAATTAGTGGCATGTCTTTAATGTTCTTGCCTGCGTAACGTATCTGGATTCTCTGCAGAAATAAAGCCTGCTGTTATTTCATGTTGGAGGTGAAGTGTGTCCATCAATGTCTTTCCTGGGGGAATAGAGAGAACAAGGCTTGGGAGAAGGTGGTTTGGCACACACGCTCCTCGTGAGGAGCAAACTTGCACAGCAGCTTGTCTTTAACTCTTCCCAAGCAGTGGAGCGTGTCATTGCTTTTGCAATAAACCATTCCTCAGGAACAGAGATAGACTGGCTAGAAAATAATTAAAAACTTAATTTTCTGTAATACTGTCCATCAAACAACTTTACTCAATCTTTTTGAAAGGCTGCTCTGCAGCATGGAAAAAAAGACTGGCAGTAGTGCAAGAACAGGGAGTATTTATGGCCAGTGGAAGCATAGTTGGCCTTTTGCCCTAGAGAAATGTCTGGATGAGAGGAACTTCTGCTTAAACCAAGCATTAATAAAATAATTTGGACCTGGGCTTGAGGTGATGATGTTTGGCAAAGTGGCTGCAAAGGCTTTTTGTTACTGCCCAGACTGATACTGACCTACATGGATGTGCTTAGGGTCTGTTGTGTGCAACCTCACAAACTGCATAGTTGCTCAACCCTCTCTTTTGGGAAAACCAGAATTTTTACTGAGGTATAAAATTTGTAGACTAGGTCTTTTATAAAGATTTGGTCCCAATAAATCCAATTTGATTTGTCTCCTGCAATTCATTTACAGTTTGTCGTGTAGTACCTCAAGAAAGGCAAGCAAAGCTTTATCCTCCTCTGGACATCTGCTGGGGACAGATCCACTGACTCAACTGCTCAAGAGAACAACCCCCCAAAATGGGTATTTTATTCCAAACTAACACACATAAAACTTCTCTTCCTCTTAGGCCCACAGTTCCATGGAGTAGATTTTCAGCATATAACTAAAGACCAAGAATAAATATAACAAACCCTAATATCAGTATCAGTGTCACTAGTGACCTAGTCTGCTGGTAAGCACAATTTTTTTCCCCTCAAACTGCCTGAGCTGTAGTTTTTCCAAACTTATTTCCTAATTCCTTTCCTCATTCAGTCCATCTGATAATGCCACCAGACATTATTTCATCTCCCAAGAAGACTGAAAGGGGGAGGATTCAAAGCTGGTGTAAATTCACTTTTCTCTGCTTACCCATTAATCTGTGTCAGGTTATGCTGGATATGCTATTCTGAGACAGCTCAGGCTTCTTTATCTGTCATAGTAGCACTGCTTTGCTTTTCAAGTCAGCAAACAAGAAGCCATGTCCTAAACAGGCCACTTTATTATCTTTTGTTGGTTATTTTAGCGGGGTATTTTTTTTCTAACAAAAATATAAATAATTCTTTATCACTGATAATAATTAAAGGATGTACTTTTCCTTGTAGATCATAAGCTGAATGGAGAGCTTGCAGTCATTTGTCTGTGGCTCCAATGAGGAAATCAATTCTCAGTTATCTACGCATGGCTTGTCTGGCTTGAGGATTAACCAGGCTGGGGATGGGGTTGCACTGACCTCAGTTCATTCACCACGTGCAGAGTTGACTTTGGACCAGGGGACTGTATTGATCCCAGCAGTGCTGCGTGCACATCTGTCAGTCCCACGCTGCCTCCAGCTCATCAGCAGATTATCTGGGTCACTCACAGCTGTGTGAGGCTTCTCCACAGCCTCTGCAGGCTGCAGCAGCGAGGTGGAGTCAGCTGCCATGGCCAGATCCTGCAGCAGCAGGAAGATACAGCACTTCTTTCCACACTGACTTGGCATAAATTGAATTTAGTTGTGTTCCTGGACCGATGGTGACAGCCCCTCAGCTGTCAGAAGCTGAGGAAACAGTCTTCTTTGCTCCTTAGACCACCAGCAGAGGACAGATTACCAGCTTTAAATGAACTAGTTTGTTACTAGTTAGTTTAATTTAGTTGGTATAGAACTGGAGGAGATTGATGCACTGTGCTTGTAGGCAAGGCTGCTCTTTCCAAAACCTGGTCATGACTCCATCAAGATCTTGTTCCATGTGTTTCCCAGCAAAATGGTTTTTCTTTTCACCTTGAGCAGCAAACATAGACTGCTTGAGCTCGTATTTACCTTAAATAATTAGAATGTAGTGAGTTTAGGTCTTACTGCAGGTCATCAGTTAAATTTTAAATGTTTAGGTGCTTAAATAATAGACTCCACATTAAAGTAATATCAACAAAAAGGATCTCATTTGTTTTGTATAACTGGAAAAAAATTTGCAGATTTGTATTTGCCTTGTTATCTCTATCTTTTATTATTCCAAAGAGATTCTGACTAGAGATGTTATCTCATCTTTAGCTGTGCTCTTGCAATCTTGCGATTTGTCAAACCAGTAATTTATGTTTCTGTTGAAAGGAGGTGTGAAGTAATTAACTCGTGTATTGCATCCTTGTCTTTGCAGGCCTTTCCTTTTCAGTAAGTACTTGGACTAGCAGTTTTTTTTTTTAATTTCAGGCTCTTGAAAACTCCTGGGCTTTCTCAGGAAGGCCAGCACTCTCAGCAGTGTGCGTGAGTGCTTAATGCCTTGCAGAATTAAGTGCCAGGAGTCCAGTCCTGTGTTGAAATCATTGGTCATATTCACATTGACTTCAGTCCCGCAATTGGAATGCTGGGGTAGCAGGATTATTTGCCCCACTGAGTTACTGGCCCTGTTCTCAGGATATTTCCTCACTCTGCCATGCACATCCACAAGTTGTTTACTTGCTCGTGTGTGCTTCTGGCAGCCTGTATTCCTGGATGACCTATTTTTGCAAGAATCAAATGCCCGTGGCAGCAGCATTTCATTGGCCCTTGCTGGGCTGACACCACTGCAGTGAGAGTGCTCATGGTCAGTGACACTGCAGGTCCTGGCTGAGCAAACTGACCTCCTGCCAGCTTTGCAGCAGCTTTTATGTCAGTCACTTACTAGCAGGAGAGGATGGGCTCATAAAGACGTGTTTTCCATTGACAGAACCAACTCCAAGGATAACTAGTGGGCATGGCCAGTGTGGTGGCAGAAATCAGGAGTTTGTGTGCAGAGCAAGCTAATAAAAGAACCTGGACACCCTCCTCTTGTCCTACTGAGCTGCTACTGAATCACATATAACTCATGGTTTCCTCTGTTGTTTCATCTTCCTCAGCTAAAAATTTTAAGGGTGTGACAGATCAGCAGAGGTCAGGTGAGACTGGATGGAAGGGGAGGAGTTGCTCTCATTTAGAATTTTTTTTTTCCAACAAAGCTGATCACACCTCTAGTAGCCAGACTCAGCTGTGTTTTCAGGCAATCTTAATAACAGGTTGCTAGAGTGCTTAGCTTGTTCAATCCATTCAGTAATTAAAGCTGGTGCCGAAGTCATAAAACAGTATGGAGTGAGGTTTTAATGAGCACAGTAATTTGCCTGCAAGTAGAACTCTGTAGAGCTTCCTCATAAATGGCTTCGCCTTGGATGGAACAGTGCAGTCACCAAACAGGGCAAGGCCATGTGGCAGCTCAGCACAAAACCCAAGCCTTTAAGTGACCATCCATAAGATCAGTTCAGCAGTGCAGGCCAAGGAAATTAAAGCTAGCAGCCCTCCAGCTGGATTAGTTATTTTTTTAAGTCTCAGAGTGCTGAGAACTTTGTGTTTTTATTCAGTGTTAAGGCTGATGCTTTCAGCAATGTTCACATGCTGAGGCAATGGTTTTAATGACTCAGGGGAAGAAGCTGACTACTGAATCACCAGTATCCAAACCTGAAGAACTCAACTGCTTTCTGTAAATCTGAATATAATTAAGCATAGTCTTTTTCTTTTCATTAGGCATGAAATAACCACAGAGGATCAGACTTCACTTACATAACAGGAAGAAATATTACATGTTTTAGTTTCTACCCCAGAATCTGGAACTTCCAATCTATTGCAGTGTGTTGTTTATAAGGACTGAGAAAAGGCTAAAACAAATAGCTAGGAGAAACCTACACCCTAAGTATGAAAACAACATTTCTGCTCATTAAATTCCTAAACCAGATGTTGTTAGAAGCTGGAAAAATATTCCAGAAGGCAAACCATGCAAGCTTATGCTGTTCTTAACCCACTGGCCATTGTCAGATCCTGCAATAGCAAGAGCTTTGATTTGATCTAGGGTGGCTGTCGTCAGCACTCACCATGTTCTCTAAACACCACAAGCAGTTGCATCAGATTAGAAGAACAGACAGTGGGTGTCCCAGGCTGTCCCCAAAATATGTAATAAAAAAAGCACCAGGTACACATTGCATGACGACATGATTAATGCCAGAAGAACAGAGGGTGGAAGTTCAAGGAAAGGTAAAAATTATTAGTAACAGAAAATATGTATTTCTCAAGATCTAGAATGTAGTAAGAAAGATCTCCAGGGATGAATATCATTTAGTTTCAAAAGCAGACTAACTGGAAGGCTAGAAAATGCTGTACAAGAAATGTTCTCACATTTTCATCTGGTGACCTGCTAACCTTTTCTTTAAAACATTTGTTACAAGAACTGTTCTGCAAATAATTTGTTTGGGTTTTTTTTTCCTTCCTTTTTTTATTTTTTTGTTGTTAGAGCAGAAATCATTCTGATGCTGACTTGTCTGTTTTCCAAGCAGAGATGTGCCAGAACATCAGCAGAGTCATAGGGATTACCCAATATCTGCCTGCTGAAGTGTTTGCCATAACTGCTTGCAAAGAGGAAACAATTTTTGGCTGTGTAGATGACTTTCATCACATCTTCCAGATTGAGGTGTAGAATAGCTGTAGAGATCCAGAAAGAAGGACCCTGAGGCCTTCAGCTTAAGCTCCAGTTCTGTGCTTATGCCTGTGTTAATCTAGAATAGATCCCATTACACTGATCTGAATTTAAACAAGATTATGTGAAATTTAAGTATTGGTCATACTGGGGAGTTGTGCTGCTTTCTCTGCTGCACTAAGTGGATATTACTATCTTAATTTTGGGACAAACTTTCCATGAATGAATGACAGAAATAGGAGGTAGATCTAGAACTTTTCTCCTCCAGTTTCTACAACTCACTTGGAACCAGTTTCTACAACTCACTTAGAAAGGTGTTCCACTGACTAGCCAGTGATGGGTGTTATCCACATGGAAGTGGCAGATTTTGCCATCACAGTGGCATCAAGCTGGCTTCCCTCTGATTGTCTTGTGATGCCTCCCAAAAGAAGACTAAAGGAGCAATCCAGCAAAGCTTTCCCTCTATCAGGTGTGCATGTTATGTGCACCAGACAGACATACACAAGGTAAACACCCTGCTAGAGGGCTGCACTAACTGCAGGAGCTGAATTCAGTTGTAAACACACACACACAAAACAAGGGAGATCACAGCTGAACTCTGCTGAAATGCTGATGCAAAACTGGCCTCATGTTAATCATTTGGGGCGATTACATAGCCTGGAAAAGCAGAGAAAGGCCACAAGCTTTATAGTTATGGCAAACTGCAAAACAGCTGGAAATAAACAGTGGAAAGGGAAGACTCTGCTGCCATGTGTGTCTTCAGCTGCAAAGCAAGCTCACTCGATGGCTCTGGTGCTATCAACATTCTGACTTGTCTTTGATTAATGCATGTGGAACCTCAGGAGCCCTGGCACACTGTTCTATATCTATTTCATAACTGCCTGGAGTTTCTTGTTAAGTAATCTGGCTATGAGAGTTACAAAGCTGTCCTGCTTCTCTTAACGTTTCAGAGAAGAAAAAATGTAGTGTCTTCCCATTTTCTATTACAAAAGTGGTAGATATTTACATCTTGCAGCCAAGTGGGCATTGTCACTGGGTGTGATAATTAAAGGTCTCCGCTGATAAACTACAACAGCTTCTCTCCTAATAGTCCTGAGTGCCTCTCCTGCTCTTTGCCTCTCCCCTGAGCCACAGCAGCCCTCTTTGGCAGGTTGGGGCCTGGGAGAGCGTGCTGCCTCTTGGGTGCTGCAGCACAAGACATTGTTATGGGTTTGTTCATGATCCTCCTCTCCGTCTGAGGCTCAGGGTTTCTTCTCTGGTGCCATTCTCTCCTCTTTTACTCTACCACCCACCTTGGAATTAAGGACTCCCTTTGCCTCCCTCCCCGCTTCCACTCATCTGGTGCAGCCACTGACCCCACAGACATTTTGTTCTGAACTAGCTCTTTTCTGGGAAGACAAGATGCTCTGTCTGCCTGGGGAAGGAATTGAGGCAGAGTGTGGCTGCTTTCCAGCCTCTCCCTGGTCATGTTGGGTTTTTTCCAACTTCCCTCCTCTCTGTGGTCACAGTGGTGGAGCCATGTGGGCAGAGGCCACCAGGAGTGGGCAGACAGGGCAGTCCAGTACATCGAGGTGATGCAAGGGGCTGCAGGAAGGGCACAAGGCTGATGTTGCTGGTCTGGTGGCTGCTGTGGCCCTGTGGCAATATAAAGTTCATACATAATTCATAAATGTCATGCATTGGCACTGTTTGTGCAATTTACTCTTATGGCTGGGGTGGTGGAGGAATGCTGTGTGTGACTTCTGGTTACACAGGAAACCTGTGGGTATTGCCTATCCTCACTGGTGAAGGCATAAAAACATAGGGAAAATACAGTTTAGGTAGAGAGAAACAAAGCAGTGAGTGACTGAACCATTTACCACAAACCCCAGATACTTCAGGAGCATCTGTGTCCTGGTCAGGACTGTGAGCACACAGGGTTCTACCCCGAGGTGCTGGAGCTGTTGGGGCTTTTGGCTTGAACTGCTGGTACAGGTGGCAATGTGTGGGTGGGAGAAGGGATGTCAGTGGTTTGTTTGTTTTTTTTTTTTTTCCCCAGCAGTGAAAACTAGAGGGCTGGGCTGATTGCTTCACCTTTTCAGCCTGCAGGGACTCATTGCTGCACCAACACAGCCCCACATTTCACTCAGTTGGCTGCACCCCTACAGTCACTCTGCTCTGTGTAGATTATTCTGCTAACTAACAAATTCCAATCTTTTAGCTGCTTCTTGTCACATCGTTTTTCATTTTAGTCTGCAAGTAAGGATGACTTAAAAAATTGTATGCTATTTGCTATTTCCTTGTGCTGTTGCTGGAATTGATTGTTGAGTGAGTTTCTTGTGGGAAATATAATTAAAATACAGTATGATAGTAATATATTTCTGGCATGATTCATGGTTACCAGTGGAAATATTTAATGATCTTTTTGTATACATATAGTAATTGCTTCTTCTGTAAGACAATAATAAGTTGCAATACAATTACACTCTTGTTCTTCTTCATATGAGAAATGGGCACATGAGTGGAACGGAATCAGAAAAGCAGAATGTCCCTGGTATCTTTTCAATATTTATCTACTCACCTGAGATTCTGCAGTCTTTTGAATAACACCAGACGTTTATAATCAGAAGGCTTGTGCAGCCTTAAGATAAACAATTCATAAAATAGCTGAAGTTAATTTTCATTACAAAACCAGGCATTAAGGAGTTATTCCTAAGTCATTCCCTAAAGGTAAAAACTCCCAGGAATGCAATATGTTGCAGATAAATCCTTCTAATATAAAGCACTAAATTCTCAGTTACACAGAGATGAACAACACTTACTTTTCTCTAATAAACTTCTGCTGGCTGCTGTTGCAAAAGCTGGTTTCTTTGAACAAAGGAGTCCCTGTCTTGTGAGAGCTCATTACCCATATGATAATACTGTTCATTTCCCCCACACAATTCATTGGAGAACCAGTGGGCTCCTTGCAAACTTCTAATTAGGTCTCACATTGTCCCTGAGCAGTAAGTATGATTTTACCCATTTTACAGTTGTGGAAGTTGGGCAGGGGGGCTGCAGCCAGTGGCCCAGAGCCACTTCTCCTGTCACTTCCAGAGCTGGGAATACACTCTGGATGTTGTTACTCCCAGCTCTCTGTTCCAGGCTCTAAGCCACAACCTCTTGCGGAAGCTAATTAAAAACTAAGAAAATGGTTTGACAAGCTTTCAAAAATGTTATCGGTGCCACAAGTTTCTTCTTTGTTTGGAATGAAGTTTCTAGCACAGCTGTAATTGCTGTGTGTGTTGCTTAAATTTTTTTAGAATCAGTCGGAAGACTCAAGCTGTATTCCTGATACACCCCAAAGTTCACCACAGTTCTTTGCTGTGTTTTTCACTGGCACCATTTATCATGGGCGTTTAAAAGGGAAAACCCTGAGAGAAGTCAAACAGCATCTTTCAGTTGCATGAATGGAGGCAAAAGCTTCTGGTGTCTGCATATGCAGGGTGAGAGCTGACGTGGTTTCAGTTGCTTCTTATGGATTTATTAGCTCCAAGATTATTTTATTTCTTTCAACCTGCTTTTAAGCATATAGAAAACCCTTAGAAGAAGTATCCCAGGTTGTTTATTAAAATCTGTTGCAACTCAGCTCTCGACACAAGATGAGTGCCCTTGTGTTTGTACTGATGCTAAAACAGAATCACAGAATGGTTTGGGGTTGGAAGGGACCTTAAAGATCATCGAGGGTCCCCTTCCCCTAGACCAGGTTGTTCTGAGCCCCATCCAGCCTAGCCTTGAACACTTCCAGGGATGGGGCATCCACTATTTTAGCTTCATAAACCTTTATCTCTCATTTGGTAGAGGGGTGGAAAGGGAGTGGAAAGAGTTAAGCCCCAGGCCAAGCTCCCTTGCTAACTTTAGAAAAAGCAAGTTATGCAAAAGTTGAGGAGAAGTGAAAAATCACTGAGGAAGTGGATCTTTTGAGAGGAAAATATGACATATTCAGCAAAATCCCACTAAAATTCCAACAAACCTCTTTCTCCTGGCATCACATATGGGTAAAGCAATCCCGTGTCTGGCAGTGTGGCACAGGACTCTCAGGGAGAGGCAGGTGCTGTTCACCCACAGGGAGGTGTGATCTCTGCTCAACCTGGGTGAAATACATATTTGAAAGAGGATTTCACATGGGGAGAGGAGGGCTTGGCATATCAGTTGGAACATATTTCCCAACATCACATTAATTTGACATTTGCTAAAGCCAGCCCCATTTAATTCTCATTTCAGTGTGGTGATAACTTGTACTCCAGTGTAGTCATGGTGCTGTTAGCAGAGCAGTGCTGCCAGTGCTGAAGCACATTTAACACTGCCAAGAAGCTGTTACTTGCACGAATTTTGCTCCTTCTCTGGTAAAATTACAACTGTTTGCTCATGAGTCATACTCAGAGCAAGGATTCCATGAGAGGATTTTAGAGAGCTCTTTTTCAGTTTGGGAAAGAGCTGCAGCCTGAACAGGGTGTGTTTTCTTAACACACACGTTTAAAACAAACCAGCAGCAATCAGCTAAAAAGGCAGAGAGTTAAACTATCACCTTACAGATAAGCTGGTGGCCAGAAAGCTCCTGGCTGTTAATCATAGAATCAAACCTTTTATCCTTTCATCTTTCAAGGAGAGCAACGTGCCAGACGTGAGGCGTTCCTGTGGCACTGCTGTTGTGACACAGTGCAGACTGTGACAGTGTGCTGGGCAGAGCTGCCTCACCCCTCAAACAGCAGCACCACTGCAGAGTGGAGTGACATGTTGCTCCATCAGTGTTGTCCCTGTGCAATGTGGCAGCGTTGAATACTCTTTGAGGACATGATCAATAATCAGTACTGCCAGCTACTGGCAATGATGAATCTCTTCTCCACGTGTACACCCTATTTGGATTCTGCCTGGGACTTAGCATCTTGCTGCAGGACTGTCTGCTTTCCATCAGTTGGCCCTCTGCCCTGTCTTCCAGCACACCAATAAATCAGGAAGCTTTCCACTGTTTTCCCAGTTTGTCACTCTGACACACCAGGCTTAATGCTTTAGAGCAGGACTTCAGGGATGTTTGGCACCTTGTGGGAGCAGCTTCTCCATTCAAAATGCCACTCCACCCTACCTCTGTTGGTATAGGGACAGCTTCCTTCAACAAAGTCCTCATGTGCTTTTATGTCTTTCCAAGGTTTTTCCTTCTACTTGGCTGCCTAGAGTAGACAGTGTGACATTCTTCACTTCAGCCAGTTTAAACAGAGTCTAAACTTGGATTCATTAGTCTAATAGGTTTCATTGACAACTTTTTGTCCCCTACAGCTTTTATCCTTTTTCCCACCAGGAATATCTAATAAAATACATTTATAAAACAGAGTACACTTTGGTTCCTCTGATTTTACCATATTTTTGTATAACTTTGCTCAAGCAGGATGAGTAACAAAGCACCAAAACTGCTGATGCTGGTGGAGCTTCACTTCAGTGAGATTTCAGAAAATCCTCCATGTAGATACAGCCTATGGGAGGAACATAGCCCTCATTAAAGAGGAAGCTGAAAGCCTTGACAATGTCATATGTGATGTGAGTGCTTCTGCCAGGTCCTCACGAAGCTCTGCTAATGGCTTTCAGTGCTGCCCTCCAGCACTGCTGTTCTTCCAGCTCAGGGCCCTCTGCTCCTCAGTCTTCTGCTGTGCTCTTATGGCTTTAAGCTGCTCCTCTGCTTTTCTCTTTAAAACACTGGCATTTTGACTTCAAACCCAGGGAAATTCTCTGCAGTTTAGAGCACCAGACCAGGGAAAGGATGCTGTGTCTAGATGCCCCTGTGCCTCTGGCCTGGCCCTGCCTCGTGGCATGCACGAGCAGTTAGAGCTGAGAAAGAAGCTGGCCCTTACTCCCAAATTAGGACTAAAAGTGCTTTGTTTCCATCCTGCTCTGGCATAAATGACTATGTAGGTCAGTGTGGAAGGATGAATCATGCCATGTGTCCTGTGCATATTAAACCCATGTTCTTTGTCTCGAGGCACATGCAGGTTCCTGGTGAGAGCTGCCAGGGTGGGGGCCCAGGCAGGGCAGGTTTCCAGCTACGGGCACAGAACCACAGGGCAGCTTGGATCCAATACTGGTTTATGCATTCACCCTGGCCAAGGGAGAAGAAAGAGTATTGCTTGGAGGTGGTGTATATGCAAAACTGAGGTATTTGAGGTTTCAGTCCCAATTTTCTCATAATTTCTTTTTTTTTCTGGCCTAGAGCAAGTCACTTGAAATCCTGTTTTCCTGGTACTTAAACCACATCTGTTTGTTTCTGATCAGAGAAGACTCAAGCA
The DNA here is from genome assembly GCA_013399915.1 of Illadopsis cleaveri. Classification (NCBI taxonomy): domain Eukaryota; kingdom Metazoa; phylum Chordata; class Aves; order Passeriformes; family Timaliidae; genus Illadopsis; species Illadopsis cleaveri. The sequence goes on along the minus strand of VXBB01024219.1, from coordinate 52,248 downwards.
CTGTTCCTGGTTTGAACAGAACCACAGCCTGCTCCCAGGGATGCTGGTGTAGGTTAGCAGTGAACTGAGACTCTTACCCAAATATCTTACCCATTATGGTTGTCTTTGTGCTCTATAAATCAGATGCATGTGAACAAACACCCTACTCAGAGGGTATTTCTGTAAGAATAAATGCATGGCTGATATTAAGTACCCGATAGCACAGTGAGACATTGTAGGGACCTCATTCCTTTTAGCTCTGGGATAGAGGGTTTAACTAATTTGTTTATTGATATTTTTTTCCCCGGGTGTAGTGGCAGCTTTACCACTAAAACACTGCCTCAGTTAGGAAAGCAAGGAAGCAAAAAAATAACAAAATCCTCAGTTCTGCCATTATCCTCCAAACAGCTTTAAAGTTTTAAAGTGAGGATAAAATCTCAGCTGAAGTGTGCTGACTTCAACAGAGACCTAGAGCTGAGCCAGGCACCTCAGGCTCTGTTTTGAGCACAGTTGTCCAGATTTGGGTTTTCCTTTGGAGGAAGCTGAACTGGAGGAGGCCATTGCATCCCCTCACTGCATTGCTGAGCTCCCCTGGTGTCAGGGGTGTGGGTAAGAGCCTGTGGTGTCAGTGGCTGCTCTGGGCTCTGCCCTGTCCATCCTGTGTCTGTGGGACAGGGCCAGTCCCTGTGTCTCACCCAGCCTGAGACAGGCGTGGCAGAAGGGCAGGCTTTGCATGTTGTCCCCTATAAGCCCCATGTCAGGTGGCAGCTGGAAAGTGGGACCTGCTTCTGAGGACCAGCATTCTTCTTAAGAGTCTTTTTTCCCTCTCAGTTGCCCTGTAACCCGTTTTGATTAGTCAGTGGTGATTGCTGGGTCTGATGATAGGGTCTGATCATTAGCACGTGGGCCAGGGAGCAGTTCCCCAGAGCACAGAGATTTACCAAAAGGGAATACATGAGGCATGTGAGATTCCAAAACAGGAAACTGAAATTTTAGGATGTAATACAGCAGCATATTCTCCATTGCCATCACCTGCCACAGTCTAGAGGATGACACAAAGGGAATTGAGTCTGCATAATACAAACTCATGTAATTATAACAGTATCAACCCGCCTTAAGCCACTTGTTTAAGAAACAATTGCCCCCCTAAATGTTGGCTTTTGACTGTAGAGAAGAAATACTCAGGGGACAAGCTTAAATTTCGATGGCAAATTAGAGGTGTAAATTAAAAAAGCAAAGCAAGTCACTTTGCAAGTACCTACCTGTGGTGTCATAGGGTGAACATCAGGGAGCTCTGCTGCATGCCCAGGGGTGCTGGGTGCTGAATGAACCATGTCATAGCAGCATCTTCTGTGTGGATGAGGTGAGACCATTCATTTACTTATGGAGAAGGCAGCAACCTGAGAACCCATGGCCAGCAAAACCTTTTGGCAGTGGGCACCAAAAGCAGAAAGATCTAAGTGGTGTAAATCCCCTGATGGGGGAAGGAGCCTGTGAGAGGCAGGCAGAGCAGCACCCTGCTGAATCCCACTGAGGTCCCTGGGGCACACGGATGTGCTTCTAGCTGTGACATTTATTTCCAGAGCTTAACTGCCTGAATCTATCCCAACATGAGGCACAGAAAGTGCCCTGAGCTTGTTCTTAAAATGCAAAAGCAAAGTCATTCCTGTGGAGGTCTCCTTCATCCTGTGCCTTGCAACCCTCACACATGGACCAGGTGAGAGATGGCCTTGCATTGCACTCTGGGATCTGTGCATTTAAAGAGTCCAAAATCAAGAGATTTTACAAAAAAATAGACAGTCAACCTATACCTGACCTCTGCTGTGTGTGCTTGCAGCATGAGCTTTGCAAACACTTTTTCCAGTTGAAGTGCCAGGGGGATCATTTTTAGCACCAGAGGCAATTATTCTGATCTGGAATTTCAAGATGGTGTTGACTTTTACCACAAATACACAGAAGAGATCAGTTTCAGCATTTCACAATAGCAGGGTCCCAGGAAAATATGTCCTCAGTCAGACTAACAGGGACCCAAGTTCTAAGTGGAGAAGATATTCCATTGTACAAGAGGAGAGAAAAACAAGGAAAATCAAGGTATTGTCTTCTGTTGTTATCTGCTGGAGGCCCAGCTGAATATCTGCAGATGGCCGATAGCTTTGCCAGCCTTCACAACCCAGTGCCTTTTCTCCCTGTTTGTTTTGTCTCTAGGGAAACATGCGGCATTAAGCAATTAGACGTTGATCCAAGTATTCAGCAAGGTCAAGGAAAGCTTTTATGTTATTACAGGTTTTTTTTCCCCTAAAATAACTAGTTTTAGAGAATGTGCTCATGGGCCTCCTATTGTGGCAACAGTAGAGGAAAAACTCTGTGACTGCAAAGTGCACAATTTAAAATGCAGAAAAGGCACTTACTGGGAACCAGGAGAAATAGGAGGTGTGGATGAAACAGGGGGTTCCCAAGGAGCCCAGGCAGCAGAGCTACACTTGGGAGAGATGCTGCTTTAGCCTTATGAATTCTTACTAGCTTCACTGGGGTTTTGCAGATAACTTCACAGCTTGGGCCCATCCTCCCAGAGACCCAGGGCTGGCAGTGGTAATAACTTGCAAATTGAGTGTTTAATTATGCCTTTTTTTCCTTCTTGCATTATGCAGTTCAACCAATTGCTTTTTGTTGTTCACTGTTGCTTTCTTTTGCATCATCTGATGTCTTGCACATCACGCCATCATTCTTCCTTCCTTTGCAAAATTGCTGCAAAACTTTTCAGCATAAATGCCACAATACTAATAAAAATCCCTCCATCTCTCTGGTGTCAGGAGGGATGCAATAATTAAATATACGTCCAGCATTCTGTAATACAAATTGATTTGAACTTAGCTGAAAACCAATAAGTAATAAGGATTTGTTGGCTTTCCTACCACTTTGTATGACAGCAGAAGAAGATAGGATCAAATCTCACATCCTGAAACACTGTTAAAAATAACATTCAGGGCAAAAGTAACTGGTTAAAAGTACATCCAGGATCCTGTGGAGCTGGGAACAGGACTTGGAGCCCCTGACAGTGCAGAGCAGTTCCCTGGATGTCTGTCAGAGTTGTCTTGGTGTAAGATGATGCAAACTGGTCTGCAGCTATCAGAATGCCATTGTGAGGGCAGGAGAGGAGGATGAGCTCATGTCTCTCCAGCAGGCAAGCCCGTGATCCAGGATGCCAAGAGGAGCCACAGGACACGCGAGGATTCAGACATTGTCTTTGGCAGGGAACACCAAAGTCAAGATCCAAAGCCGGGAATCACATCCTGCTGGGAAGGGCAGAGGAAAGAGAGAGCAAGCCTTTTGTGGAATTCATGTTGTCAGTAGTCTTTCCTCAGATTCAGGAATTTTTCTTCGTGTACTTTATGGTGAGTTTTGCAATCAGATTTTTCTGAGAGAAGCTTACATTGGTAGGTCAAGGGTAGACTCTTCTGGAGGTCCTGTGCTGATGTTGAGTAGCATCAAGTCTAACAGTGGTGAGGTCCACATCTGGAGCTCTTTTTATATCCTGCAGAGGCAAAAAACCCCTTCTCTTTATCACACAGTGAGATCCTGGCTGCAGCATCAGTTGATTCAGCAGCAGCAGCAGCAGGGCTTGAAGCAGAGGAAGAAGCAGAGGTTGAAAACTGAACCCAGCAGGAGTTCAGAATGCAGAGCCATGATGTTGCAGAAGATGACAGAAAATCTGGCAAAGTCCTCTTGTTTAGCACTTCAGGCTATGTGGCAAGATGGACTGGTTCTTGTATTTTCCCTTCAGCCCTGGCAACACCATTGCAGAGCGTCAGTCTGCACAAAAACTCAGCAAGACCCACTGCCCAGTACAGGCAACACAGAGTTAATGCTCCTGGAAAGGTAACAGCTCCCCCGAATCCCTGGAGTCTTTGTGGAAAGGCTCTTTAGCTCCACAGCCAGGACCTTGGCTATATGTAAGGTACTGATTCAGAACAAAGGTCTCTCTGCTTTGCCCTGCATGAAGCAGGGTTTTCTCTCTATTGAACCTTTGGGCCAAAAAGGCTTTCCCCAGCTCCGTGGTGATGTGATGACTCCATCAGGGGATGAAACGTGATCATGCACCTTCCATCCTGCCTCCTCTCCTTCCCTGTGCCAGCCCCATGCCCTGAGTCCCATGGGAGAGGCTCTTGGTGCAGCAGCTGGAGCTCTGCTGCAGTGATGAGAGTATGTGAAATTCAATATGAAACTCCAAAAGTCTGGCAAAAACCCTGCCATTTTCCTTTTCTCATGACATTCTTACCTTACTTTGCCTCTGCTACACCTGCCCATGCACAGAGTCTAATCTGCAGGCTTCATGAAATTACAGGAAAGTCTTTCCATGATCCACAAATGTGCAGAATTGGGCCATATTTGACCTATACAGCTCTTGGGCAACAAGTTAATGGGAGCTGTGTTTGTGAAAGCTGACCCTTCCCCACCCATTCCTCATGGAAAGCAAGGGCAGCAGCAGAAGTTATACGGGATAAAGGCCTTGGGTACAGCCCTGTCAGTTTTGGTTTTACAGCCACTTTATGTCTCCTGTCCACTCCTCTTTCTGCAACCAGAGGTTCACAGAAGCCTGATGAGGCTGGCAGGAAATTTCCGTTATCTTGGAAATGAAGAACCATTATCTTGCCTCTGACCCTGAATCATCTTATTCTCTGCAAGACTGAGCTGCTGACAAAATCCTTGTCTCCTCCCAGTCCGCCTATTGCATTTCACCCTCATGAAAACCTGAGATCTGAGCTATGTTCTGTGGTTTGTGTCCCCTGGTTAGAGCTTTATTTTTATTCCGTCTTGTGGGTAGTGTTGCATGGTGGTGGACTGAAGTTTATCTTTTTATAAATAAATTGGTACATGAAAATCAGTCTTCAGGACTCAAAATTGTCCATTCTTTCCGAACTTTTACAAAAATAGCCAATTTTCTTATGGAATCTTAAGAGATATCTGGTTCAGATGATTTGCATGGTTCATACTAGACTGAGGTACATTAGAAATACCCTTAGCTTTTTTCTAGCATACAAAGACTTTATTCAGTGGAGTAATTAAAAACAAAAAAGCTTCTGTGTAAAGTACATTTGGAGCATATTCTTTTTAAGTCAAACACAATACAGACTGGTATTGATGAGAATATTCTGCTCTGAAGAAGATCAGAAGAAGGATTTTATGCCAGCAGTATTGATCTGCTCAGGAAAATGAGGAGGCTGAGGGGACAATACAGATTTCCAGGGGGCTGGTGCCTCCTCAGCTCAGCTGTGATCAGCTGGCAGCTCGTCTTGAGCTGGCAGCTGCCTGTCTTGCCTGTCCTGCCTGTCCTGCCACTGAGTCACTCTGCAGGGCAGTTCTGCTCCCCAGGATGGGTGTGATGGCCTGATGCTGAGCTGATCGGGTGATGCCTGACAGTTTATTTTGAAGGAGGTGTTTATTTTCAAATCGAATTTCACTGAAATGCACTGGTTTAAGAAATTTTCTTTTGGGTTGTGCCCATGGTTCCGCAAGGATACAGCCTTGCATTGCCTCTGAAGTTTTTTGTTCTTACCTTTCCAAAGCGAAGTGTTCTGTTTTTCTAGATGAGTTAACGTTTCAGCTTTTAACGTTTTCAAGTGATATAAAACAAAATATAAAGCAAATTTGAGGTTTTTTTCACTGTATCAAACTCCACCATTTTGAATAACTAACGTATTTCTTTGGAATTTTAAGGAAACACCAAATTTACTTTCTTCATTGTGTTTTCTAAAATGGAAGAAAGTCCAAATCATGCAATTTGCCATGAGAAACAGATAGAAACAAATATTAAGAGTGTCTATGAACTTTAAAAGGAGTAACACAGTTTAAAATGGTACCTTTTTCTTATCCTTTTTTTTCCTCCTTGCGTTAATTATCAGTGAAAATACTCTTGCAGGATCAGGAGCTATTTAAACCAGATAAAATCTTTTATCTCCTGGACACTGTTATCTTTTCAGCTTCCCTTCTTGACTTCAGGCAAAAAGGAAAACAACTTCGTGATCTTCACACAGTTATTCTCAATTTTGTCATTTGGGATCCAGCACTTTTGGGGACAGCTGTAAGTCAGTTTCTGAGCCTGGAACTTCTTACAAGGGCACATATTTTGGTGTGGATTAATCTAATTTAGGAAGTATTTGAGTGGAGCTTGAAGGTAAATAGGGAATATTGTTGATTTACAGTGGCAGGCAGAGTTGATGGGCTTCAGCCACATTAGAGAGGTCATGGCTGGGCTTTTGATTTAGGAAATAGTAGGAGTGAGTTTGGACAGCAGATATTTTGCCCTCTTTCATGGGAGTAGATTTTTGTACCATCTAAACCACAGCAGAGACTGTCAGGTTTTATTAGGCTTTCGTTTTTTTCCCTTCTGCAATAGCTGAGTGTGGCCAAAGCAAAAATCCCAAGCATTTGAGCTGTTTCTTGGCTGAGCCCCCTGGCCTTGGCGCTCGCTTGGAGCCTGTTGCCACTCCCGAGTATGATGGAATGGCTCCCACTGGGAGCTGGATCAAGTTTTGAGCTGCTCCTCGCTGCTTGTTTATTTGTCCTATTCTCTGGGCTTGGCAGGTGGCATTTTTGCTCAGTGATTCATTCTACGGCACATGCATTTATCTGGGCTGACATTTTAATCATGCAAATAAGGATCTCCTTAATGAAGGAAAAAAATTAATTTCGCAACTGTTGCTACAAAACACAGTGACAGTCCTGCTAATGTCATTACATTTATAATACAATCAGTGGCTTTTCCATAATTGCGATAAACTGGCTCACTTAACAGCGGAGTAAAGGTTACACAAAGAGCTGTGTGACTCCCCTTGTTCACTCCCTTTTTTATCCAGAGTGTTTGGCACTCCTCACATGTCCTTTTGAAATCTTTTGGTCATCACTGCTTCCTTGCTTGTACCGCAGATGGCTTTGCCTTTGTTGGGGGAACAGACAAAATAAGTGGCAAGGAGACAACTCCTCTGTGACCTTTTGTGGCTTCTTGTCTTTCACATCACAGTCTGCAGGGTAAACACAGTGACTCATTCTCTTTCAGTGAGTAGCTGCCTTCCCGAGGTTTTGTTATTTGCAGGATTTTTCCGTTATAAAATCTGCACCCAAAGAGCAGCGGGATGTGAGCTGTGAGCAGCCAGTCTCTGCCTCCAGACCACTAGAGATTAGGTAGGCAATAAGGAATGAAAATTCCTGGGCAGGATCACACCTTTGTAATCCTTCTCTCTTCCTAAACCTTCCACAATGAGCTGCATTCTTTTGGTTCTCCTCCAATGCAGTGTATCAGTGAGAAGCTTAAAAAAGCAATTATATAGAAAAAAAAAAAATCAGAAGAAACGGCTTCCTGGGGGAAAAGGTGCTAAAATGCTCTAAAATTAGCAGAAAACCAGTGGCTTGTGAAACTGAGGAGTCAGGATGCTCAGCACTGTTGTGCAGTGTCAGCCTGGGATGAGGAAGAGCTGTTTCAGATCCAGGGTCTTCTCTTTGACATGCTGTGAGTGATATATATATATTTATGCGCTGTGAGTGAGGTACCAAGGCCCAGGTAAAGATCTTAATGCCCAGTGAAGAGGGTTGGGAACTATGCTCTGCTCCCAAAGTGATATGAATCACCCTCAGGTTGTGTCACTTCTGCAGAAAGGTATTTTCAGGTTGGCTTTTTGGGTTTTTTGGTTAGCAAGGGAGGGTTTTAAAGTGTTGGAAAACATCTCTCAGAATAAAGCTCTGAGCTCAGGGTACTTCCCATAGGCACTTGAGGTAGTTCCTTTAGAGCATTTCATGTGTCAATATTTCAATTTTTACCCAAATGGGATGAGCTTCCCTGGTGGCAGAAATGCAGGAAAAGCAAAGCTCTCAGGAGCATCAGGTTCGCTGCCAGACATTTGGGATTTCTCAGAAATGAAAGAGGAGGAGGAGAACAGTAAATGAATGGAGAAAAAGCACAAAAGTAGGGAAAGGGCTGGAGAATGTCAGCTAGAGAGATTCATCTTGTTGGTGGGAAATTCAGAACCCCTTCCAAGGTCACTTTGGCCCATGTTTGCCACCATACCTTCACTGATTAACCACATCATATATTTAATTGACCTATCTAAGCTGGAAAACTCCTGGTGTAGGTGGAATATTGGACTGTGTCAGCCAGATGAGACCTGTATCTGCACCAGCAGCAGTCACTGTGTGTGGGACAGACTCAGTGGAAGCTCAGGAATTAAAGAAGTCAGTGCTTGCCCATGATGGGCATGCTCCAGGTGCTATTTCTTTGCAAAGCCTCTCAATACCCTCAAATTGCACCAGGTGAGGTTTAGATTAAATATTAGGAAATATTTCTTCAATGAAAAAGTGGTCAGGAATTGGAAAAAGCTCCTCAGGGAAGTGGTGGATGCACCATGCCCTGAAGCATTCAAAAATTATGTGATTGGGGCACTCAGGGTCATTATTTAGTGGTAACATGACAGTGCTGGGTTAATGGTTGGACTTGCTGATCTTAAAGCTCTTTTCCAACCTTAACAATTCTCTGATCCTTTGATTCTGTCCCTGGGAACCAGAATGAATGTCTGTGTGCTGCACAGACCCACCAGAAACTGGGACCACACTGATGAGGGGAAGACTGAGACCTTGGCACGCACTTTCATTTTCACTGCCTCCCTCCCCTTGGAAGATGTGCAAGTCTGCAGCTCAAAAAGACTTTTTCCATGGTGCCTTTCTGTACTGTAAAGGCTCAGAATCACAGATCAGGGGATCAGTTCACAAATATTGAAGCAGTGCCTGTGTCTGGGGCGTGAATCCTGTGTTATTATTATTGCTCAGGATATTTCCTTTCCCATATTCACCCCAGGGATTCTCAGTGGGAGATTATTTCCTGTGACAAGACAGTTTGTTGCTTTTGCATCAATTTCCAGGAACCTGTAACATGCCATTGCAGTGAAGGATCCTTTGAAGTGTTACTGCACCTCTCTGGCTTTTCATACAGGGCTGACTATCACATGTATTTTTATTAGATGAGAATCATTCACTGTAATGTGTCTTTTTATCTAATGCTGGAGCATTTCTTCAACCACAGCTACAAAATGGAGTCCCATAGCAAGGGTTTGTAGCATTCTTCCCCAGCCACCTTCACAGCCCCAATGGCTTTTTCCTCTCATAGTGCCAACTCACAGAGTTAAAATGTCATGGATCTCACCTTTGAAGACCAAGACAAAAAAGAGAGGATGAGTGCTATGGCTTGCACGACAGTTTTTATTTGCTTTTGGTTTTCCAGCCTTTCGGGGTTACCCTTTAAAAGACTGTTTTCTGCAGGTGCTAGATCTTGGAGCTCATTTTTTAGCAGTAGCTGACATTTGTCCAGAACTGCATGACCCCAGGATCTGGAACAAGTAGCAGTGAAATCACATTATGAGGACTGGCTGCTGCCACTTTACCACTCTGACACGGGGACAAAATATATCCTGGTTGTCCCAGTCAATCTTGCTTCTTTCAGACAGAAGTGAAACGATATCTCCCCTCATTCTCCTATGTTGGTACCACAGCCCCAGCCCAGTCTGTGGGTTATCCTTGCCCTCTGTTTGTGGTGTGGCATTCATGCCCAAAGCTTACAGAACACCAAGTTCTGATGAAGAATTAATTCTCTCAAGTGAGAGGTGCTGGACACTGTGTGCTGCTGGCGCGCCAGGGCTGGCCGGCGTGTGCCCTGGCAGGCTCCTGCTGCCTGTCTGCCTTCCCTCCTCTTGGCCAGGAACTTTTCCCAAACCCTTTGGTCTTCTCCAAGAAGTTTGAATATTTCCCCCCTGCAGCTGTAGAACGGAACATTTTCTCTCCTAGGATCCACTGGCTCTTTCACTGATCCTTTTCTGGGGTAGGAGGGAAGACCACAGGTGTTTACACTTCTCACCACGCATTTGTGTCTTCAGTGTAACAATAGAAACCTGAATAATGTCTGTTGTGCATAATCCATTCTGCCTTTACATCAGGAAGAAAACTGGATTTCAGAAGAAAAGTGTTTCTGAGCCTTTACTTGTAGTTTTCTGACTGAAAACAAATACATTTCCACAAGGCACTTTAAAAACTTGTTAAAAAAAGTGTTACTTTCAAAGCTTGAGCTGATGCTCTCTAGTCCAAAAACCCCAAATCCTGTGAGCCCTTCTGAGCTCCCAGGCAGGACAGTGGCAGCTCTTTGTGCCACAAGCAGGGCGTGTCTCACAGAGTCAGCACAGGAAAATTTGGCATCAGAAAGCAAATTCAGCACGTGAGCAGTCACATTAATGGCTGCTGCCATCATCTCCCCCTTCCCTCCCTCTGCTCCCTCCCCCTGGAAGGACATGGAAACTGTTAGTTGGGACATCACCTGCTGAAGATAAAAGTGACATTTCTGAGACACATCACACGGGGGAAGCTGAGGTGTTTTGATCTGTCTTAGGCAAGGCTGATGGCAATTTAAAGAAGATGTTTTTGTACGTGCTGAGATGTCATAATGCTGGGCTGATGGGCAGAAAAACTGCTGGTGGAAAAGCAGCCTCATATACGAGTTCTCTTGCAAGAGAGGCTGGGGATGCAGGATCTGATCTTTAATCAACTCAGACATCAGAATGGAAACCACAAATACTTGCAAGAAGATTTTTTTTTTAAACAAAACTAACACATAAGATAAATATGAAGTATTGATCTGAACCCCATAGTTCTTCAGTCCATTGCTGTCCAATCCCGTCTACTTTAAATGCAGACATTTATTGTTAAATATGTAGTTCAGTGTGTTAATATGAACAGTTCATGCAATTCGATATTACAATGCACGCAGCTAGTATATATTAAAAATGATAGATGTTTTCTAGTTAGAGATGATCCTGTGCTAAGTCAAAAGAGTGAATGCAGCTAAGCCAGTACTGGTGCCTGGCTTAGCAGCTGGTTGGACCTTTCATTCTGCATCTCTCTTCCCAGTCTTACTTCCCTGCTCCAGTTTTCCACTGCAAGGAGGAAATTCAGCAATATGCCATCTTTATATGGTCTTTGAAATTCAAAGTGGACATTAAAACAAGACAAAGCTCCTCTATCCTGAGCATGAGGGGCTGCTGAGCCCCTTAATGCTTCCCAGCTCACTTTGTTTAATTCAGAAATAGTTATGCGAGACTGCAGTAGCAGAGAGTCAACACTAGATAGCATTTTATGTTTGTTTTGAGGAAGAAAAGCCTTTTGTTCTTGTGTTTAGGTAGGTTCTGAAAAATTCCAAGCACATATTTTAGACATAATTAATTGTCAGTGTCTTATGGTGATCTGTGTGATGTCTTCTATGAATTCAAAACAACAGGCAACAAAACTATCTTTTTTTTATGTGTCGTTCACTTGACATCATTGCATCAGTATAGAATTTGTGTGCATTTCTGAGGTGATTAATGCTGTTTCGCCTCTGGGTGCAGAGGTCAGAGGCTAATATTTGGTGTTTGCATGGGCCATGTTCCTGATCCTGTTAACATCAGTGTGAAACCTCCACCAGGCTAAGGTGCAGCCCATTGTGCACTTGTAAGCACAGTGTAGGGAAATCATGGCACAAGCAGCTACCTGAGCAGCAAAGAAACTCTACTTGTGATCTGCAGAACAACAAAAGAAACCTTAGGATGGGCTGTGGCTCATGAATTAAGGCACACTCCCCTTGGTGTCTGTGGGTGGGTGTTGATGAGGAAAATGCTGAGCTGCTGCTACACGAGGGGGATCCAGCACTCAATCAGTGTCCTTATGTAGGCATCTATTACCACCCAATACATCCCAGGATATCCCAGACAGCCACATATAACCCATGTGAGAGCTATGGGCTTCTGGGTGCCAGCTGAAGCCCAAAAGGGACACACTACAGCATTGCAGATTAGACCAGACTCCTGTATTTGAGCAGTGGAATCACACCCCTGATGTCCACTGACAGTGGTGGGAATGAGACACCCTGCCCGCCTCAACACCTGCATGAAGATTCTTTGACTTGAATCTCTTGCTCTTCAAGATGAATCTCATCCTTCATGAAGGATTAGGTCACCTAAACCTGGGGGTGCATTTGAGGGGCCCTAAGGTACCTTGCCCAACTTCCAGATGTTGACTCAGAATATTATAGGTCTCCTACAGGGTTCCATTAAAAAGCTCTAAGAAAATGTCTTGGATACCCTAGGGTCTCTCAAAGNATCTTATTTTATTTACTTTTTTTTTTCTTTCTTCTTATTAAATTGTATTTCTGACTTGGAGCCTCTCACTTGGTTTGCTTTCAAACCACTACAGCAGCCCTGTGCTTTGGCAGCAGCCTCCTGTTCTGCACAGCTGAGCACACGCCTTCAGGCTCCACTGAAGCTGGTTATAGCCAGGGGAGTGATCCACATGACTGCAGCACTGGGTTTGGGTACTCCTTGGTGAAAGTGCCCACCTCAGCACAAGCACAAGCAGAATATGACCCTGTTTGCCCATGTTCTGCAGAAGAACTGCCACTGTGGGGTTCCTGATGTAAGGTGGAGTGAGAACGGGCAGGGAACAGATCCTGAAGGATCCCAGAGGCTGCTGCAAGTGAGGGGCTCCCACATTGAGGAGATGATGGAGCCCAGCTGTGGCAGGAAGTCTGCTGTGGGTCCCCAGGGCTCTCCTGTGATTGCAACATCCAGAAACAACACTGCAAAACTCTCCTTAAAATATGCTGATCACACAGGAACTTGAGGCAGCTGTGCTGCAGTGTGTTACGATAATTACTTGGCATGGCTTTAGCATATGAAATTGGTTTTGAAGGGAATGACATGAAGCTGTGTCAGGGGAGATTTAGGTCAGATATTAGAAAAAGGTTCTTCACCCAGAGGGTGGCTGGGCACTGGAACAGGCTCCCCAGGGCAGTGATCACAGCACCAAGCCTGACAGAGCTGAAGAAGTGTTTGAACAATGCTCTCAGGCAGGTGGTGTGACTCCCGGGGTGTCCTGTGCAGGGCCAGGAGTTGGACTATGATGATCCTCGTGAGTCCCTTCTATCTTGGCATAATCTGTGATTCTGTGCTATTTTCATGCAGGTCTAGTGAAGCTGAGCAGGATTTCAGAGCTTTGAAGCTTTGGTTTCTTTAAAACACAGAGTTTCAGATTTCTTTGGTAAGGGTTTGTAGCAAGACTCATTTCTTACTGTAATTGCTACCCCAAGACCTCATTTTTAGCATTAATAGTTAGTGCTGATATGCAACATGAAACTGAGGTGTCTAGGATGCTCTAGCACCGCTCAGAAACCATTGCTCGTGCTCACACCCTCTGTACAGGCAAGCAAGTGGGCTGGAAATGGCAGTAATTTGAGGATCAGCTGAACACTGAGGAACAACTCGCTCCTCATTTGTCTGTTGGGGTATTATGAACCCACCCAGAGTTCAATCAAAAATTTGAGTGCTGGTCCTCAGTGCTGCACCAGAAGAGCCCAGAGCAGGTATCCAGCCTTGCAACAGCTGTGTGAAAACCTCTGTGCCAGCCCTGGGGGATGCTGGCATTTCCACCTTCACTTCATCACAGTAACAATCAGAATTATGGCGGTTTAGGTGGAAAAGGAAATATAAATAGCAGCCACAACAACAAACCCAAGAAAAAGTCCCTCAAGCTCAAATTAAAAGTGTTCAAAGGTTTCTTTTTGCTCTTCCTGGGATCTGACTATCTAGATGCTTCCCTCAATCCAAGAAATGAGACAGTTGCAGCCTGAGTTGCAGAACCGCTGCTGGGACTGGAATCCTGGTTTCTGATACAATGTTTGTCTCTCTTGGCCCTGAGCCTTCCTTAAAGGATTAATCTATGAATGCATAGATGTGCCTCTACAGGTCTTAACTCTGTGCTCCTCCTTCAAGCCCTGCTCTGCAAATAAGTCAAAAGCTTGTTGGAGAAACATGGGTTTCCTTGCAACTGTGTGGTCAGATTAATTGCAACTGGGCATTGCTACCAGGGATTCTGTAATGGAAGAGAAAACCAGATGAGTTTAAACTTTTTAAATTCTGATCTATTACCTTAATTTATTTTGGAAACAGAGTACTTGCTTTAAGCAGTGCTGTTTGCACAGCAAATGCTGTTATCTGCCCCATGAACCTCCAAATGCAGCACCTTGCAGAAAATATGTTCCTATTTTTGACAAAGGATATGTCCTTCCTTCCAAACAAAATACCACAGAGTTTGATGCTATGGCTGAAAGCAACCTGCAGCCAAAATTGACTCCTTGCTGCTAAGTCAAGATAAGGTGCTTTTAAACCAAAAATCAGATAGCCCCAGGCAGAGGGCTGCAGTGATCTAAGAAGATCCATTAAAAGCTGTGTCTGCAGAGGCTTTGCCTGTAGCTTTCCACTCTCAGCAAGAAAAAACTCACATGTGTCATCTGGCCCATGCTGATTGAATGTAAGTATGGTTATGGGGGCAGGACACAAAAAATTATGCCAGAAATTGATTTCTTTGGGATTCTTAAATATGCTTTTAATAGCAGCAAAGGGAAAACAGAGAGTGATCAGTGCTAAATTTACTGCTCTTGAGGTAGCATGCATTCAGTTTTCTGATTGCAATTTCACGGTTTCTGTTTAATAATTTTCCAAACCTCTGTTTTTGTGGGAGGTAAAAATGAAGTTGTCACACTTGGCTGAGTAAAACTTTTGCCTGCTATTCATATGAGCTGCAATTTGTGTGTGATGCACTGCAAAATCCAACACTGGCTCCTCTCTGATGCTGCCACAACCCTCTAAGTGTATTTATACAGAGCTGCTTCCCTGCTCCATCATCACAGGTGAGATGCTGGAGTCACTAAACCACTCAGTATGGGAAGGAAAGAGGCTCCACCGGTGCAGGTTTCCATGTGGGATGGGCAGGGATGCACCCCCTGCACACCACTGGGCCATCAGGGCAGGCTTTTGGGAACAGGGGTTGAAGACTCAGCATCCTCCTCCTCCTCTGCACCTTTGTGTCACTCCAGGACTGGTGCCTGGGCACTGAACCTTTCAAAATCTTTTGCAATTTTATAGATAATAAATAAGCTCAAGTACTTTACAGCAGTAAATGATAAACTGTGAGGAGTGCAAAGGTAACTATGTGTGCCCTGGCTGTCACTGCTTTGCTGTAATTCTACCCAGGGGTGCAAATGACCCCCCAAACAGTCAAATTCAGCTTTTACAGAGTCAGGTGTCTGTGCTGCATCATCCACATTCAAAGGCACCACTGCCTGAAGTGTTGCCTTAAATTTAATGCCCATTAACATTTAAAGGTATTTCCATCCCCTTTTAAAGGTGCTCTGGTTTTCATAAGGTTTATGATATTAAAAATAATAATTAAAAAAAGCCTCTATTGTGTTTCCTCATGTTTAAGAAAATATAGAAAAAGGAAAGCAAGTTGAGAATAGCCACTCAGGAATACCTCAAGCCCTGCAAGGGACATGGGAATGGAAGCCCTGAGACTTGCAGAAAGTGTGGGACATCATCCCCATCAGCCAGACACACTGTAGCTTCTCTTTTAAAGTTTGTGCTTAATGAAAAAAAAAAGTCTGAGACAACTTTCTGTATAAGAATGTACCTTTTTCTCAATAAACTTCCCAAATCTGAAATTTCAAGTAATTTTTCCATCTTATAAGATATCTCTTTCTTAAAGAGCAGATGAAAATATTAGGTAAGGTGGAAAAAACAATCACCATTAAGTTAGAAAATGTGTGAACAAAAATCTGTAAGTAAGGAGAAAAGTGCAAATGGGAAATCTCTTCAGCTATCAATGTAGTTTGTTTTTTCAGGATTTATTTACAGTAATTAATCTTTTCAGACTGCTGGCTTGTCTGCTCCTTTTACCTCCTCCAGGCGTTTCCCACACAGGCACAGGTTTAATAGACGCAAACTAAAGTAAGAAATTTTCTCAGTGGCTTTAAAATAAGCCAAACCCGGTGCTGTGCCGAGAGCTTGGAGAAGGTGGGAACCTCGTGTTGAACTGTAGGGGGTAATGTTGCTACACACACTCTGCCTGCCAGCTGCAGACGGTAGATAAAGCCATCCTGTGTTTGGGTTATTATGTGACACTCTGGATCTGCGGGGAGAGAATAAAAACGTGTGATTATTCCCAGAGACCTCCTCCCTCTGCCCCCACCGTCCCTGCTTTGCAAGGGCACCTCAGTCTCCAGTTCTTCTGACATCTCATGTCATGCTCTGCTCGATGGTCTTTGCCTGGAATTGTATGTGCCTTTACAGGCTAGGGTCATGCTTGCTATTTTGTCTCCTATTTTGGTCCTTGTGGCTGGCCCTGCTTGGTGCCAAAACACCCATTGATGCAACGTTGGCACCATCTGGGGAGAGCTGGGCAGGTGGGGGAAGGCAATCTGTGGGTTTGGTGGAGCAATGAGACATTAATACAGTCCTGCTGCAGTGATTGATTGTTTTTTTTCATTCTGGAAGGAGATGTAACATGGTTAAGAAGAAGGGAGGAGGTTAGGCGGAGATGTTGGCCAAGAATTGCTGGGGAAGTAACAGCCCTGTCCTGTCCACCTGTGGGCAGGTGGGTGAAGCCTTCCCTCATTGCACAGCTCCCATAAAAGCACAGCAAGCACTGGAAGGGGCTCCCTGGGTCTGCTGCTCATCACTCAATCCCTTTCACAAAGTTCAATCACAAAACTGAATTTTGCTTCTGCACAGGTAAAAAAAATTAGTTTGAGGTGGCTGTGGCAACATTCACATCTGGATTTTGTGCTCAACTAATTGGAGCCAAGAAAAATGAATCCGAGTGGAAGCCAAATTGAGCGGCTTGGCATTTTTCCCCCTGTTTTTGGCTTGGTTTTGTGTCCCGAAAATAAAAAGGTGAGCTGGGTCATCATTCTGCTTTTTGATGCACCAGGCTTTGATGAGGCCATTGTTATCAGCCCCAGGTGTGGATACCAATGAACATCTTCATTCCAGCTGCTCATGGTGTGATGTAACATGTGCTCCACATACAAGGACCAAAGATGGTTTTTTTCCATTAAGACATTTTTTGTGATTTAACCCCCACTGACAACTTGGTTTGCTCACACTCTTCCCCTCCTCTTGCACCATTTTTGGAAGAAAAACCAAGTAAAAATTTTGGGTTGAGACGAAAAGGGGTTAATAATTGAAACCAAATAAAATGTAATATTATAATAATAACAACAATAATCATAGTATTGTAAGGGAAAGGGGAGAGAGAGAGAAGAGAGGAATAAGCCCTAAGACAAACAAGAGAGGCACAGCACAGTTCCTCACCTCCTGCTGACTAATGTCCATCCTGTCCCTGAGCAGCAATTGGTGGCTCCTGGCCAACACCCCCAGGTTATACACTGGGCATGAGGATCTGTGGTGTGGAATATCCCCCTGGGCAGCTGGGGTCAGCTGTCCTAGCTTTGTTCCCTCCCAGATCGTGCCAGAGCATGGGAAACTGAAAATTCCTGGACTTGGGGTGAGCACCACTTAGCACCAGCTAAAACATCAGTGTGTTACCGACTTTATTTTCTCATTACATTCAAAACATAGATTTGTACAGGTATTATGGAGAAAACTAATGCTATCCCAGCCAAAACTAAGACAATATCTGAGCTGAGCTCAGAGGTGCAGTGCTTGTTATTCTGCATTCCTTCCAGCTGCCTGAGAGCTCTCTGGCACTGCTGCTGTGTCTGATGGGCCGATGCCTCTGTGGAAGAGTTTAATGGGATAAAAAGTGGTTTGCTGTAGGGGCAGCACAGCTCCTCTGTGCCTCCAGGCAGCCAGAGGGAGTTGTCTGACACACCTGACAGCCTCCATCACAACCTGAGGTGATTGCCAAGCACAGTGAGCTGTCCAGGTCCCTGTGTGTGCACTGTGGATCAGAGTTACGGTTTGTTCTCCTGAGAATAACAAGGGCTACTGCAGCCCCTAATTGAGTTCAGCCTTGCCCTAATCCCTGTGCTGTCAGGGCTGTGAGATCAGTCATGGGCAGTGTCCTTCCCCATTCAGCCAGAGCTGAGCACTCTCAGCATTCCCCAGTCCCACGTGGAGACTGGATAGTGTGAGTGTAGCTTTTCCTCCTGTCAACACGAATATATTTGTGTTATGAACCAGAGTTGCATGCTTGCCTGGCTGGTTACATGATGAATGACACTACTGGGGTTATTCCAAGGTGATACCAGCAGAGAACAGTGAGGAGTGCTAATTTTGGATACAAATGCTGGAGATGAGCAGAATTAATGGACTGCTACATCCTACACATGTCAGGGGAGAGGTGGGAACAGCAACAGGCTTATTGTGCCCTTCAATTCTGAACAGAGGCTGTATCAATCTCCCAAAATCTGAAACAATTCATAACCTGGTTTTAGGGATTTTCAGTAAGCATCTTTCTTTAAAAGTGCCTGCATGGAAAAAGAATCTGTTAATCTCTGCTAGGGTTTCCCTCTTCCTCTGTGATATGGGCTCCTGACTGGTGGGGGGCAGGCTGGAAGGTGACTGCAGACTTCCTTGCCAGTTTTCCATCAATTTGCAGGCTGGACGTTTCTCCTCGTGGCTTTGTGGAGGGGAGGAAAGTCCTGGCTGCTGCAGGATCTCAGGTTTCACTGCAATGTGAAAAGGGACTTGCTGTCCCCTGTGTCAGGCTTTGAATTGTAAAATGAACAAATGGCTGAAAAATACGAATGCTTTCATTCAGGAGCAGCCTGTGTTTCCTTTGCATGGGCACAGATGACTTCACCAGGGAGGCTGATGTTTTATCCTTACAGGTTTTGTGCCCCTGCATACACATCCCATCCCATCCATGAAAAAAGCCTTTTCTTCCCTTACCTATCCATTGAAGAAGACCTTATGCAGGGGCTACCATGGTAATGAAGCCTCTCTCATCACAATAACAGATTTTTTTTGTGAGAGCCCCTCTTCCCAAAGGAGCTGTGATGAATGCAAGGAAACTTGGCAAGAATTGGGTTTTCCCTGCCTTTTTTTTCTTTTTCTTTTTTTTTTTTTTACTCAGCGTCTGCCACATTGAGGCTCTCACAGGTCTGATCACAGCACAGCTAATGCAGGAAAAATAAAGCTGCTCCCAAGACAGACTGACTGACAGACTTGTCATGATGATAGTACACATATTTGAAATATTATGGCTGCTTTCTTGAAAACCATAGCTCGGGGAAGCTGTTTCCTTGAGAGCATGTGGTAAAAATAACACCTGCTTTGCAGACAGTGGATTTGGCAGCTGTGAAGATATAGTGTAGGCATCTCCAAAAGCTCTATATATTTTTGCTTTCTACACGAAAAAATAACAGGATTTGTTATGGAAAAAAGGCAGGATGTGATGTGATTTCCCAGGTACAAGGGGAAGAGTGTGGTGGGGGAATATGTCTCAGTGGAACTAATACAAAGAGCATCAGCCATGAAGGAGCATCACTCATTTCTTACGTGGTGCATGGGCCCAGTAACCCACCCCCTGTGCTGCTCACTAGGGCTGCTTGGCAAGACCTCAAATCATGCTGCAAGATGCAGCCCTGGTTCTTTGAGCATGAGGAGTTTCATTTTCCTCTGTGGAGATGTTTCTTGCTGGATCCCCACACAGGCTGCAGAGTCCTGCCTGGGCTCGTCGTGGGCATCTCCCAGAGCCTCACCTGCTGCTGACTCCCCTTGCAAGGCTCCTGTGGCACCAGGGGTGGCATTGCTCTGCTGTTGATGGCTCTGCTGTTGATGGCTGCAAACTCCAGCTCCTTTGTGAGAAGGTGCCAGAAGAGGCTGCAGTGCTTTAGCAGGGCCAGAAATGCCTGGGAAATCAAGATAACATTCTTTCATTGCTTTTAGAGAGGAGACACAGAGGGGTCTGATTTAGAGTACTTAAAGGGTAGAAGAAACGAGTTTCTGGACTGGAATGCACACGATTATCACATTGACTACAGAAAATGGTGGTGATGGTTCTCACTCCTCAGAAAACCACCAAGGTTGGTGGTTTCCTTAGTTAGTTTGCCTTGGTGGTTTCCTTAGTTAGTATGGTGGTTTCCTTAGTAAGCTTGCCTTGGTGGCTAATCACCTTTCAAATGAAAAAAAAAAAAAAGAGTATTCTATGGTTCATTGATAGTTGTTTGGCTGTACCTGTCAACCACTGGTTCTGGTTTCCTGTCTTCTAAGGAATTCTTTCCTTTAAAGGTATTTATGCTCTGTAATCAAACCAATTTTTGATTTTTTTGATGAAGACAAGCAGATTGAACTTCTCAGGTTTTGTGCTTGTTAGGCATCTTTTTCACTTCTCAGATCTTTCTGTTGTTTCTTACTAAAACCTATTCCATCATTAAAAATCTGTTCTAAAATGTTACCAGTTAGAACTGCATTCAGCATTTTAGTTTCCCTACCTAATCTCACCAGTGGTATACTTATACAGGTAAAAATTACCTGTCTGGTGTTTTATTACAACATTTTCCCATCCTTTTGTGAGTATTTTTTTCACAATGCTTAAGAAAATATAATGTTGAGCTATTTATTCATGACAAGTTGCAATTTTACAGGATACAATCATCTAGTCTTTAGGTTTGCTGATAGCTGTGTTCCAAATGATATGCACTTATTTTTATTTTATTTGTATTTTTATAAATCAGGGTTTTTTAAAAAAATAGATACACCTTGACAAGAAATCCTGACACCTCCACATGCTGTTAGAATTGCAGCTGTTGTTGCATTCCTCCTGATTTCCCAACAGCAGCCACTCTTCATGTCTCTCCTGAATATGAGCTGATCATTTGAATTTATGAGCTGAAAGATGCTGTCAACATTTAAGAGTCTTACATAGAGATTAGTTCTTTCTTAAATTATTTTAATAGACTTCTTCAGTGAACTAATAAGTTTAGCTTATACAGGTCAATTTAATGCACTGAAGTTATGCTTTTTAAAGGATTTTCAACCTATGGTATGATCTAACTTTGTTAAAACTTTGCATAAAAATGATACAACACATTAAATGGATTAAAAATTGGCTGATCTCAGAAAGAAGTAAATTAATATTAACATTAAATGAATATTTTAAGTTAGGAATTATTAGACAATTTTTCCTTTCAGGAATTATTTCTTTGCCCAAGAGATATCTATGTATTTACTGTAGGATCATAGGTCTGTCATAAATTGAGGGGAAAATATAAGTGATTGGTGAAAAACATCCAGATGATGCAGTGATTGGATGGAGCAGAGGATGTAGCAGACATATAATTTATACAGCATGACCTTAATCACTCAATAGCTTAATGACCATAATTAAGAAGATATTTTTAAGACGATATTTTAAGGTGATGAAAGTAAACTCATAAATTTAGGATGAAGGAATGCATGGTGCCAAAATGAGGGACAATCCTGGAGAAGACAGGTTCTCATAAACAGAAGAGAACAGGTGAAATCTCCAGGGAATCAATAGGCAGTGTAAGTGCTTCAGGTTTGACACAGAAAAAAATGTGGTCTTTGAGTACAAAACTGCAGCTCTGACTGCCCTCCTCAGCATTTCAGTGAGCAACAGTTTGGTAACTTCTGGAGTTTTTTACTTTTTGTCTCAAAGAAAACTGTTATAATGTGAAAATAGAAGATCAAATGTGTCAGGCAAAGCATCCCCCAGGCCTGTACCCCATCTCCAGCAGGGATACTTCCAGTGACACTTCCCCAAAGTCCTCTCAACCTTGTAGTGGTCTGTGATTTGGGACCTTTCCAAGCCAAGAGTGTCTTTGTGTCAAAAAATCTGTACAGGGTTTTCTGCCATGCTTGTGTCTGCTTGCCCTTGGAAACTTCAGGTAACTACCACATCCTGTGGCCATCCACAGCTTAATGACTTGCTGCATAAATAACAACCTCCCTGAATAACAGCCTGCTGTCTGCTGGTTTAGTTCAACCAGTCATGGTTCTTGCATGGGAGGAGTTGTTCTGGCTCTGTGTGTGCTCACAGACCTCTACCTTCTCTCTTGCCTGGTGTCTGCTACAATCCTGGTGTTGGGATTCATCACATCATGGAATTGTTTGGGTTGGAAGGGACCTCAGACATGACCTAATCCTCATGCCATGGGCAGGGACACCTTCCACCAGACCAGGCTACTTAAAGCCCCATCCAGCCTGGCCTTAAACACTTCCAGAACTGAGGAGAGTCATTAAGGAGTAAAGGCAATTCTACACATAAACAGCACTTTCCCCCCTGATGCCCCAGAGAAGTGATTCCTTGAGGGTTTGTACTCAGCATGGCCAGCAGGGCACTGGGATGGGTGCTGGTGGCAACTTCAACAGCAATCAGGGTGATTTTGCTGTGAGCACCATGGTGTGAAAAAAGGGCAAAGATGGCATTTGTGGGTAACCAGGCCAAGGATGAACTTCAGGTGGACCCTGAGCAGGAGCAAATGTTCCAAAGGAGGCCTTGCAGAATGACTTTCTGCTACCAAGGCTTCATTAAAGGACTTAATTTCTCTGGGATGTCCTTCAAGCACAACTGACTGATGTCAACAACTTCTTCTCAAGCACGCATGGGAAACAAGCAAACAGCCCTGCTGCTGTATTAGTTCTGGCTGTCATTCTTCATCCCCACCTGGTATCTGCATACTGGAAAAAGCAGCAGTGTCTGTGTAGATTTAAAATGACAGTAAATAGTGCTGCTGGGCTATATTTCATTTCAAGGCAGGCAGGAAAATTTGTCCTTTGGGTTGCTTCTTTGAGGCAGACCACAGCAGTATTTAGAGAGCTTTGATGTATAATGTTGATTGTTACAAACAGGGCAGCAAGAAGCATGTTCAGAGCTCTCATTTTGGTTGACAGCAGTAGAGCACTGCTCCATCAGCAGCTCCTGCAATTTTGCTGCAGCAGCAACATGCAGGTAAAATTCTAAGGAACTGAAGCTTGGAGTTGGACTTCCATGGAAATTATGCTAAGCTAAATCTGTGGACGACCCTCTGACTCCTATTTATTTGTAAGCATTAATAAAACAAACTGGTATTTATTTGATAAGTTCATTTTCAAGGGAGTTTTGTCCATACATGCCAGCTACTTGATCTAGACTGATGTAGATCTGAGCTAGCAAGTATTCCCCTGAAATGAGTGACATGAACCTCCTTGGGTGTCTTTAAACATCCAGAAAAGCCAGGTGTGATGTGGTGTGATGTGATGTGGGTTACCTGGCCTGACAGCAGATGTAGATAAGAAACAAACTTGGCATGGTGAGCTGTCACACTGTGGGCTGCAGCAACTGAGCTGGCCTGACTGGCTCCTGTCTCACTCTGACTGGTTCCTCAAGGTGTTTTTCTTTTTTTTTTTTCACTCAGGTCCTTCATAAGCCTTTCTATTTGTTGAACAATACTTTTCAGATCTGCTCTTTCATACCTCCCTGATTCAATGTACAATGTTTTGGTTTAGGGGGGTTTTGCTCTTCAGAGCAGGGAAATCCCTCCCTGGTTCAGCAGAGGAGCCTCAGGCTGGCTCAAAGGAAGACCTTGTGCTTCCTCCACATCCACAGACGTGGTTCTGTTGCTACTGCTCTGAAGTGAGACACCTAAAAGATTCCCACAGACCTAAAGGCAGCCAGGCACTTACTATGGCAGGGCATGTCAGGGGGACCTTGGCTCTCCACATGGTGTGTGAGGAGGTCCAAGGAGACAAGATCCCTCAAGGACAATCCAAAGATCCAGGAACACTTCTGGGAGACATGCTTGATGTCAAAGTGATGCCCCAGGAGCACCTCCAGCTTGAGAAGTCCAGGCCAGCAGTGATGACCACCATCTTTGGCAGAACCCAACCATGAACCAACAGAAAGGAGTTTGCTCTGCACACCAAAGGAGCACGTTAAATGAAGGAGACATTTGAAATAAACCTTCCCAGCATTACCTGCTCTTTTCCCAGGGGGCTGTCCAGCCCAGGGCATACAGGCTGGACTGGCTGCTGTCATATTGAGTCTTTCATGGAAAGGCAGGTATTTATAGAACCCCACTGAGGCTGGAAGGAGATGAGTGTTGCCTCTGTGACTCCTTTTGGGGCTCAGGAGCAGGCTGGTGTGCAGTGAGGCTGTGTTTTGATGAACTAAAACTGTGACGAGATGAATCCATCACAAGTTTCCTTGGCTGATGAAGTTACCTTGTGACACAACAAACTGATTAGATTTTGTTGGGAGCCAGAAAGAGTGTGATTTGTAGGGTGATTTTTAAAATCACTGTGTGAGGAACAACGTGCAAGGATCCTGATACTGTTTTATGCCCTTAATTTTCAATTCTTTCCCTTAAAAACATGTCCTAAGAGCTGCACAATGGATTATCAATAGGCCAACACTTCAGTTTTGTGTGGTGATGATAGAAATGATAACACTGGGTTGGGTTTCCAGTTACTTTATGCAGGAGATAAGAGCATCAGTGCAGAAGTCTTTGGGCACAGCCCACCTGTCAGGCAGAGCTGTGTGCCTGTGAATCCCATCAGACAGGTAACACATTACAGCGCCAGGAGAAGAAATGACAGAACAGCCAATGTGTGAAAAAGTGAGGGACACAAACCTTCAGCAGCTCTGAGTGCATGGGAGGACAGACCTCAGGGAACACGGGACCAGAGACCAGCTGCAGCACTGAAATGTGATGCAAAAGCTAATCAGTCAATAGCTTTTCTCCCCCAGCGTCTGGCGCACTGGAGAGAACACAGGGCCAAGGCAGTACTTTCCTGCCCCCAGCCCCTCACCATCCTCAGCTGCTTCCCCTGCCTACACCAGGGCACCATAGCTGGTTGGCATCTCTCCAGCAGCTCTGTCTGCATCCCAGCAGGACAGACATCCCACCAGCTGCATAAGAATGAGGGTTGGGCTGAGATATGAGCTGTGCCCTTCTCCCAGATGATGGATGGTGAATGCCACTGTCTGCATCGATAGCAGCCCCCAGCTGCTGCTGGACACAAACTCTTTTGTAAATCTGACCGTGTTTACATGAGCAGTGTTTGATGAGCCTCATCAGGTTGCAATGCAAATGTTTCTGCATCAACTGCTCCCAGAAGAGGGATGTGGGGGAGAGGCCACGAGCACTCAGCAAACACAAGCTGCAAACAAATTTCAGTTCACACACATGCTCCAGAAAGGAGCCAGAAAACATAATTGTGTCAAGAAATAGATGAAGAAGCTTGAAGACTTTGGCAAGAAACTTTTACAACCAGAATATCTTGGCAATTATAATAATATTGGCTTCAAACTAGGCAGTGTTTCTGCTGCTTCTGTTGCAAAAGTAGCACCTCACTTAGAAAAGGGAACCAACCAGCTGGTATGAGATTTTGTCTGAGATCCTTCCCCATTGGCTTGTTACTCAGGAAGCAAAGAGCTTGTATTACCTGTTGCAGAGGTGTGGTCATCCTGCTCTGGTTAAAATGGACAGCAGTTGGTGCATGGAACCTTCTTTGGGTGAGGGTTGTGAGAGGGGTGACCACCCTGGCACAGCCCCTCTCCAGTGTCCCCAGGGCTGAGGGTGTAGAGGGGCAGAGCACTGGATGTTCCCTCCACCTTGTAAATATCCTCTTGACCACTATGAGAAATTCCAAGCCTATCATATAAAATTTTGATTTGTACTTTATTTAAAGCAGAGCAACAACAGAGTTTTCCCAGTGGCAAAGCCCCAGACAGTGTTTGAAGCTGACTTCAGATGTAGATATTTCTCCCCTGACACCAGACCAAATCCTCCTCTCTAAATATAATAAAACCAGGCAAATGGTAATGCTTGGTAAGTTTGAACCAGGTTCATGGCATTAAAATGGGAGGAATTCCTGAGGATACAGTGCACCATCCATGCAGACAATGCTGTTTGATGGTAACAATCACACTAAACTATTTCCCTGAGCTGGACCCCAAACATTTCTGGGAAAAGAAGAAAACAGTAAGTCAAAATTCCCTTGCCATTTTCCAGTCTGAGGTGAGGTGGAGGCCTACAAACCATAGGGTAGATCTTGGTCTCCCTCTAGTGATGGACCTATCAAAAGCAATGGAAAACCAAGCTCCAAGTTCCTACTTCCATCCTTCATCTCCACCCTGGGCTCTTGCTCAAACCCTTCACCCAGCCAAGGTCCCCTCACAAAAATACTTCCTGACATTTTTCCACTCCACACTGGTGTGCAGAATTCCCAGTGCCTGGCTCATGGGATACCCCTCATCACTGGACCCCTGAATGTGTTCTGCTCAACAATCATGTTAATATTTCATATCCAGATTACTGCATCGTGCAGGAGCAAAGGACAGGAGCTCCTGCCTTTCACTGCTGCAGGGATTTCCTGAAGGACACCCATCACTGCGGACTCCAGTGCTTGTCACCTCAGCAAAGGCAGAGATAAGCATGACACACAAGTCGTGTGGCCCTTGGGGACATGTCCAACCACCAGTGTATGTGCTCGCCAGGAGCATCCACCTCTGAGGAGGAGTGCTGGAGAAGCTCAAGGTCTCAAAGCAGCTGTCCTGAAGTCACTTGAGGTAGGAGCACACTTATGTAGTGGCTGTGTGTCCTGGGGAACTGAGATGGGGCAGCCTGGGAAGCTCAGAGTACCCA
Source organism: Illadopsis cleaveri (assembly GCA_013399915.1). Lineage (NCBI taxonomy): Eukaryota > Metazoa > Chordata > Aves > Passeriformes > Timaliidae > Illadopsis > Illadopsis cleaveri. The sequence goes on along the minus strand of VXBB01024219.1, from coordinate 25,817 downwards.
CAATCTCTGGTGTTGGGTCATGAAGCAACTCAGAGCATATTTACTTCTGTGAAGTCCATAAGGATGCACATGAACACCTTGAGTCACGTGTTGTGGGCCAGTTTTGTTGGTAACCATGGGCTGGATGAGCAAGGACTCCATGGGTCTGGTGACATCAGCCATTCTGTCTCCTTAATTTCACAGCAAGGCCTTTCAGTTCTGTCACTTTCAGTGACATTGTCTCCTGTAGAGCTCATTTTCCATTCAGAGCTTCATTGCAGGATGTGATTAAAATGAGAGAGTTTCTGAAAGTCATGCACTTGAGAGGAGCAAGCAAGGGGAAAATGCCCTGAGCAATGTGTCAACATGATCTGGAGAGGCAGTTGGGAAAATAAATGAAAAATGTTATTTAATTATATGAGACATATTTTCAGCCTTTTTCTTTTCTGTATATATGCAGAGGAGGTACAACTGACACCAAAGGAGGCTTCAAGCATCAGCACCTTGTTTTCCAGAAGTCCCTCATACCTTTTCTATGTAGCCTACCATGGGCAGCTCCACACAGCTCTGGCTCTTTATCTCCTTCTTTCTTCCTTCTGCAGTTCTGGCTCTCTCCTTCCTGTCCCTAGCACAGCCACCTAACCCTGTCCCTCATACACCACCTTACCCTCTCTGTCCCTCATACAACTATGGGGTTTTTTATCTTCTTTTTTTCTGTTAGAGCCGGGATTAAATGCTCAAGAGACGCAGCTCGTGTTCAGACTCAGGTGCTTATTAATTTATATTTATAGTACAGTCTCATGAGTTGTGAGTTCTAGCTAACAAGGTGGAAAATGGCTCTCTCTCTATCTCTTTACAAGGTCTTTTAAGCACAAACTGTCCAATTATGAAATGACACCTAGATTATTTTTACTTTTAACCCAATAACCAATCACCCGTGGTCCGCAATTTGGATTTTTCTACCCAATTACAAGATACCACCCAAACCCATGAAGAAGAAGGTGAAAAAGAAGGACTTACCCTACACCCTAAATCCTCCATCTTGCTTTATATGTACTATATACTAAAACCTTAAACTCTAAGTTTTCCACCATGTGATATTACACACTTCTACTCAAACTACACACCCACAGTCCTACTGCTATCAGTCAATTTTGGAAGCCTCTTCCACAGCCTCAGGTCAAATGTAGTGTTTTCTTGAGAGTCAGTGCCTGTAAGCAGAGAAAGCCTAAAATTCTCAGTGCCCAGGGTTCCAACACACAACCTCCTGTCCCTTCCTCCTCACAGCACAGCCAGCAGACTCCAACTCACTCTTTATCACACCCATAGCTGTGAGGGCAAGGCTGTTCCCACTCTTTGGTAATTAACACAGCTGCAATACATCAGGGGCAAGATTGCCTTCAGCACTATCTCTATTTGTCTTCCCACATACATACCTTCTAATTTTTAATGCTCTTGCCTAAAGATTTTCATAGTAGAAAAGTATCACTAAGGTTGGTAAAAATAATTGGATGTCCACCTTGAAATGAAATGCATATGATCTTGCATACAAACACTTGCAAGTGAGGAACGTGAAGAGTGGCATAAAATTAGAAGAGAGTTTATTACTTAGAAAATACAGAAAACAAACAATGATGTTTTTGTGGGCTGGACCTGCTGTTCTCCTGCTATACAGCTGACTTATCATTGCAATTACACTTTTTTTTAATTGTTGTCTTTCCTGCAGTCAGACTGCCAAATGAGAGAGTATGTGAAAGTCAACAATTCTGTAATTCTCTTTGGTTTTTATGTATTGAAATTTTGAATGTTCCAACTCTAAGCATAGTTCTAAATAGACTTCAAGTACTAATTTTTTTAATCAAGTGTAGTGACAGAAATTGCTAAAGGCACTGGCAGCAACAATTCATAAACAGTCAGGTTTAAACTCCTCATTAACAAAATTCGTTACTCCAAGCCAGGACAACACTCAAGATATATTTAAGTGGCTCATGTTTATTAAACACTTCTCTTTGCCAGTGATGTAGTGCATGTTTTGAAGAAAGGAACCTTTCTACTGAAGGTGTGCAAAGGGGTGTTCAATACCCAGAATTGTTTGTTGAGATGGTTCCCCTTAGGCTGAGATATTGACAGGGAAAGTGTGTTTCAGAGAATCACACAGAGGATGGTGTCTTCGACACAGAAGAAGCTGCTTTAGCTGCACTTATCCCAATAAATTGCTCTTGGGTGTTTTTAAGGACTCTTGTTTTTGACAGAGACAGCTGAAAGGAGATTGTGAATTTTCACTACAGGGTCGAGCTGTTGTCTGTCAGGATGAATCCAAGGCCTCTCAAATCCCTTCATGACAAGGCACATTAAGTTCAGACCAAGTGAAAAAGGTGTTGAAAACCATAAAGCTCTCAGGTGCAGACTGTATGTCAAATAAGAAATAAAGCAGCAACCTCCACAGCTGTCAGGTATGGCAACATTGCTGCCATATACATTGAGATGCATGATGGATTTGAACATAGGTCATCTGGGTGTTAACAAAATGTCTAGTGTCCTTGGGATGTGGTGTCAAACCTGAGAAACCCCTCTAGCAACTGTCTTGTTGAAACACAGGGTGTTTTTCCACACACAGCTTTGGTTTTGAGAGGCTCCACACGGGCCCAGCTTTGATTTCTTATTTAGAGTCACTTGTCTCAGAAGTATCTCAGCTTTATGTCATTGATTTGTTCTCTGTTCAAATCTCCTGGTACCTAGTGAAAGGCAAATGTGAGCCTGGCTCATTCCTTTATCTGGAACAGCCTTGTCAATTTCAGAGCAATCTGGGAATAAAGATTGGGAAGACACCAAACAAAACCCTGAGGGGTCAATTCAGTTCCAACCTGAGCATAGTATTGATGGGAGAACTTTTGAATACAAATGCTGGAAGCTTCAATGTCACCTGAGCTCAATATAACAGAAAAAAAAAACAAAACACGTGGTCATCCAATACTTCATAACTGTCTGTTCCACAGTAGGGGAAAATGGGTCACTGAAATTCCAGTCCCCATCTCCTGGGAAAACGCTGCTCACAAACAGGGACTTGACCTTTAGATGCCAACATGATCCTGTTGGCACCTCCTGCCAGGAAAAACTGATACGACCGTGAATGAGCCCTGAGAGGCTGAACAAAATGTAGTTTTGATGTTCATGTTCACTCAGAGGCTGAATCACTGCTGTATAGCTTACCAGACTTCTGAGCCTCCTTGACTTCCTAAAGGGTATGTGGAACTTTCCCTCACACATGGATTTATTCACCTTTTCTCTTTCTCAGATCATTAATGGAATTAGAGAATAGGATGATCCCACGACCAGAAGGACTGAACAGGGGTTCAGTCTGAACTGAAGCAACTGAAAACCCCACCAGGAGCATGTCAGACTTGTTCTCTCAGTGGCCAGATAATTAAAGGAGAAGATGAGAGCCACAAAATGAGTGCATGTTTGATCAGAAGAAATAATGTTTGCTCTTTGATCCTGATAAACAGCAAAGAAAAACAGTTTATGAAAAGAATGGAAAAACATTCCTTATTAACATCAAATAGGAAATCTCTGTCATGGCAAGGAAATGAAATATGGATGACAGATCAAAGGTGTGTTCTGCAGAAAAACCCCCACCAGTATTGCAACAATATCTGCTCCCTTAAAAGTGGGGATTTCAGTCTTTGCAGAACCCTTTTGAGAAATGCATGAGAGAATTTAGAATTATAGGGGATGAGAAAAGAAATCTGTAAGATCAGAAATGAAAAATGGAAGAAGGTGTACTCTGGAAGAACAGTATTTCAAGAGAGAGACAGAAACTGCTTTTCCTGTTATAAAACTTGAAGATACAAAACAAAAATACAAGAACTGACCAATTATTTCCCCACAAACCAAGTGACCTCTTAAAATGAAGTACAGTCCACCAGCAGAGAGACATGAGTGCTCTGTGCTCACATTATTTGCACACCAGACCCTGCCAAGCACAAAACAAATGCTGAGTATTGTCATGGACACCTCTTGTCTGTCCTTCAGGAGTTACCAACAGCATGATGAGACTGAAGGACTGGTTAAGCTTCACCTTAAATAATGTAATTTGGATTGGTTGCCATAACTCCCTGTTGCAAGGTTAAGATCTGAAACAGCATCAGACAGAGCCAGACAGGAAATTCCCTAAGAAAAACAGAATGAAGCTGCTCCTGCTAAGAAGACAGACATTGCTCCAGCTCCCCTTGGACAGCCCAGCTGCTCTGTGGCCACCACCTCCCTCAGGGCCTGGGGTACCCCAGCCAACACACACAACCTCAGCCATCACCCCAGAGGTGAGTGCTCCTCATGGGAGGAAGGCCATGAAGAACCAGGTTCTGTCATTGTAATTCTTGATGGAATGCTTCTTCCTCCCTGATAAACATGAATGATGAGGTGCCAGCTTAAAATTTTGCCTTCCCCGACTTTCTGTGGGCCTGTGCTCTCTTAATGTTGTATAACTGCTGATTTTGGCATTTAATAGTCTGTAGCTCAGACCTGCAATAAACTCAGACTGATCTAATAATGAATGACAAGCTTAATAATGTAACAAACTAGGAACTTAAGTCAGTCTCCAGGGTTTAATAAGACTGCCAAATAAGAAAGCATTAGTTATGTATTACAGCCCTAATAGCTGAAAATGTTGGTGTGAACAGAGCAGTGAGAAATGGGGCTGATGAGGGTTTTTGTCTGGTGTTTCATGGGCATAAAACTGCTTGTCAGCTCATTTCCAGTACAAAGAGGTGTTAGGTGTTTATTATACTGGTGTACCTATGGAATGAAAAACAGCTGCCTTGTGTTTGCAGTTTTGTCAGCCACATGTTTGTTTTGGTTTGTCTGGTCAGGGAAGGCAGGGAAGGTGGGGGATCACAGTTGGAAGGGACCTCTGGAGGTCACCTAGTTCCAGCACACACCTGGATCAGGTGGCTTGCCTTGTGCCATCAGGATTCCCCTTCACACCTTCACTGAGAACCCTTTTATTCCTTACATCTGCTCAAGGTTGCCCACATTCCATTTCAGATGATACAGAAGATCTGGAACAGGGTGCCCAGGGAGGTCATGGAATCTCCCTCTCTGGAGATGTTCCACCTGGTCATGTTTCTGTGTCAGCTGCTCCAGGTGACACTGCCCTGGCAGGGGGTTGGACTGGATGATCTCCAGAGGTCCCTCCAAACCCTAACAATTCTGGGATTCTGTGATCCTGCTCCCATTTCATTTCAAGTTGAACATCTGGCTGCAAAAAACTGAGATCTGAACTTCAATGTGAAGTTCTAATGTGTTGCTTTGGTTCTTCTGTAGCTTTGCTACCTGCACAGGTGTCGTTAGATGGACATGAAAGAACTACACTCACACCGTCAGGTTGTGAGAGCAAAACGAAGGACGTTTATTTGGGATTTGGGTTTTTATAGTTTTTGGAGTTTGATCAGCGATTGGGCCATGAGGTTGACACCTCTCTGACCCCACTGGTCAAACTAGAAGAGTTCCATCACAGAGAGGAATGCGAAAACAATCCACTTTGTTTATGTTACAATGCATGAGAACTCTAGTACAAAAATATAAATATCAGAAGGCTGAAAAAATCAGGGCAACGCACAGGTAAGGAGAGACAGCAGCAGTCAAGGCTGAGAAGAGCACCTGAAATTAGGAAATGCAGGAGCTGTTGGAAGTGCCTCCAAAAACATTGACAAATGTTTTCAATGAACATTTGTGGTGCTTGAAAAAACTGCTGAAATAAAATACTTGGTGTGTCCTAAGGAGGTGGAGAGATGAGACTCTCCATTAAGACTAAAATCAGCATGTCCTCTTGCCCAGAAAGACGCACTATTGGAACAGAAGAGAATTATAAATAATCTCTTAAAATGTGCTGCTAGATCCTGGTTCATTCAGAGAGCAAGACAGGATGAAATGGCAAAAGAGAGATCTGATTGCCTGGCAACCCACAGGAAAAAAGATGGTGAATTAATCCAGCAATCTCAAATTAAGTACAGATAATGTGACTGCTGGGACGATGAATGCGAAAAAGTCAGAAACTCTCAAGAGCTCCATTTTTCCCATTAATTTTGGATATCTTATTGGTATAACTTTCTTTATACACTTTCATAACAGACCTAATACTTTCAGATCCATAATTCAGCCTCAGCTACAGCAGAAAAAAACTGTTGCCTTTTATGACAGAGCTAATAAACTCATGTTTACCACATAAGCCGTGTCTGAGGAGGGGAGTTCTAATTTGTAATTTCCAGAATATCTACCAAATAGTCTGAAGCTGCATTGCAATATACACAACAGGAAATCAACAGGCCCCCTGTAAAATGACATTAGAGCCTCGGAGATAGAATATGCAGCAATTATAAAGCAGACACACAGGCGTCACATTTCTCATAAGCATCATTAAAATTAAATTAGAAACAACGCTTCAAAAGATAACAGATCATATTTTGCTTTAGCGTTATCTTGGTTCTCTGGGGCTTAATAATTTCCAGAGAGAAAATATCTCAGATCCACCAGGCCTTCTGGAGTTTGCCCTGTGGTACCCAGGAGAAAATTCTGGTCAGAGTCATTGACTAAATATTTTGGGTCATAGCCCCTTGTTCATTTTCCTCCAGGTTTTGCCGCAACAAAATCAGCCAAGGGTGAGCAGCTGGGTTCTTGTAAAACTTGACACAAATGGCTGCACAGATGTGCCTGTGACCACTCATGAACCTGTAATCAGTGGCTACACAATGCTCGTGTTGCTGTTCATGCCTTAACCTCTGCCATCAAGAAACCTCCAGAAAATTGCTTCAAATAATGCAGTATCTTTAATTGCAGAATTTAAAAAACAGATTTAGACCAATGTTCTCCAGCTACACATCTCAGCTTGGCCCAGACAGAACCTCAGTTAGAGCTGAGTGCAGACATTGAAATAGAGACAGTAAAAAGGAAGAAATAAGTAAGAGAACCTTGGGGAAATTAAAATGAAAATGAAACTCCAAGGAGCTAAATTAAATAACTGTGACACCATTAAAGTGATAAGGAAGTGTGTAGGAGGCATTTGCAAAAGAAGTTGGGGGATCTCTGTGCCTGGATGGTCAATGAGGTGTTACAGCACAGCCCCCAAAAGCTCAGGGGAGCACAGCAGCTCAGGGTGTGGCTAAAACTCAAAGTCTACCCTTGGTGTGAAGGGCCACACCCAGGGTCACACAGCACGGATAGCAGTTATTCCACAGGAGGGGGAATCCACAGGAAAGGATGCAGCTGCTGAAGGAGAACCAGGAAGAGCCTTTTGACTCAGGCTCCTGTTGCCAAGCTGCCCAAGGAGGCTCAGTGGGGACATGTCCTTATGGGCCAGATGAGGTCACTTCAGAGACCCCCACAAGTGCAGACTCTCTCCACAGCCTGGTCAGCTCCTTCTCATCCTCCCTGAGAATGGGATGTGGGCTGGAAGGGGCAGGGAGAGGTGTCTGCCCACCCTGGGAAAGCTGGAAGTGTTTCCAATACACTTCTATGATGCTTACATTTTCCTTCTGGGGCAGGTCATGCAGTCAGGTCTTTGCAAACCCTGCTGGTTTGATTGCCAAGTGTTAATCAGACCCTAAACAGAAGGAATTCTTAAAATAATTGCTTCAAAACCTACTTTTTGCTACTTTCTTTCAGATTTCTGACCAAGTCTGTTGTCAGTAATAAAAGGCAAGAGAAATTCAGAAATAGTTTATGTATAATTTTCATCCTTAGAAGCAAGAAAATTATGGAATGGGGGAGGCAGGAATAAAAAGTGAAAGAGCATATGGACTTGGTAACAGAACCGGAGGCAGCATAGGTGCAACCTTTTATAGGTAATGCTTGAAACAAGAAATGAGACCTCTTTTTTTCATTGGCAAAGAATTTTTCCAGCTCCAGGTTGCCCATCTAATAAGATTTTGTTTCCAGTCTCCACTATATTGGTCTTTCTCTGCTCAGTTGTGCCATGTTCATGCTGATGTAGCATTGCATTCCTGCCTTCCTTTTGTTCTTTAGATCAGCCTGAAATTCTCTCAGTCAGATTTATTGTGTACTGTAAATGCAGGTTTTCCAGTCTGACCTCCAGGGAAGGAAGGAAGGAAGGCAGGAAGGCAGGAAGGAAGGAAGGAAGATAAGTAAGTCAAGGGAGCCAAGCTGCTTGTCCTGCTTGTCCTGCTAGGAAAAACCACTAAGTGCCTGAGGAAATGGGAGAATTTGGCTCTTACCCAGTTTGAATTTTAGTATTTTGGCCATTCTTTAAAAAAGGTCAAGTAGTTTAAAACTGTAGTATTCAAACAGGACCAGACTGTCCATCTTGTTTGGATGTCTAGGACTTTTGAACACCCTGCCATCTGTGCTCTGCTAGCTGGATCCTGGCCAGCTCATTTCCTTCTCTGTCTTCTTTCCAAACCAGCAACATAGTTTTGTTCATACTGAATTTATCTGGAAAGAATTGGTCACTGAGGGGAATGGCCTTTGACCTATCTTTTCCTCTGCCTTTTTTTTTTTTTTTTTTTTTT
>VXBB01024219.1:0-17285 GCA_013399915.1 Illadopsis cleaveri | reverse complement strand
TTTTTTTTTTTCCTTCTGCAGGCACAAGGAAATCTCTGGGGTTTTCAATTTTCTTCTGGCATCCCAAGTTATCCCAGAGCTGTATGGTGAGGATGGGTGGGATGCAGCCTGCAGGTTCAGCCAGGTTCTCAGGAGATTCTTCTCCTTTCATCTCCCATTGGACTCTGATGCCTGCCTTGTTACCCAGACACTCAGTCCAGTGTTGTAATGAGAAATATTTCTGCCATAACAGAAAAGCCATTTAAAAACCCCCAAATTGATGAAAATCCCTATGGCTGTAAACCCCAGAGGTGCCATCCTGCTGCTGCACAGGCAGTGAAAGCAGTGGGATATCCCACAGGTGTGTGCTGCTGCTGAGTGGAGCTTCCACTGTGGACTGAGCCTCTGGCTGTTTCAAACTGACCAGTGAAGTTTTAAAATCTTTCTGGAAGTTTTGCACCCATCCAGAACTTTTAAATCATTCTGGACATTTCATTCTGTGTTTTCCCCTATTCCAGATGACATATTCCTATGTATATTTCTGTATTTTACATCCCTTCCTAACAATAAAGGAACCTGCTGGTAGAGGAGGAGAAGTTTGGTTTAGAGAGATGAAGATGTTTTTCTATGGTATAAAGTCATTTCTCAGCCAACACTGTCAGAAGTAAAGCACAGGCATTTTGGGAGGTTGCAGAATGTACTTCCACAAGGAATTAGGTCAAGTCCAGACTTGAATCTCACTGGAGGCCTGGGCAGGGGTGCTGGACCCCTCCTGGCTCCACTGGGAGGTTTGGTGGCAGAGGCCACCTTTGCTGCTGCATGCACAGGGAGGGGACAGGGAGTCCCCATGGACACCATGGGATGCCTCTGGGGTCTGGGACCTGCTCCGAGCATCTCCAGGAATGGCATGGACAGGAGATCCTCGTGCTGGGGCAAGGATCAGGCACTGCTTCAGAGAGCAAGGGACACCTGGCCGTGTCCACACACCTGTGGAATTTCAAAACCTGCATCAGCACCTGGATTGCTGTTTGCTACTCATCTCCTTTGCTATTTTCCTGCAGGTGAGAGGGTGAGAGCTACTTTCATTAATGACATGAGTTTCCATGCCATTACGAGAAGCCACGTGAGTCGTTTTCCTTGGTTACTCTCAAGCATGAAAATTAAGGCTAAATTAAAAAAGCAAAAGCCAGTGTAAATAGCCTCATGTCTCTAATTAAGTTGTTTTGATCAACCCTCTGCTGAGAATGTATTTTAAGGCACTTCTGGCTAATTTTTTAGAGATAATAAAATGTGATTTTTACAAGCTGTGGGCTGGTGCTGACTGCATTCATGTTGTATTACTCTTCACAGAGTGGCCCACACCAGTCTCTGGAGTGCCATTCATAGAGCTGACTGTGTGTAAATATGATTTAAACTCTGTGTTTCATTTCAGAGGAAAGGAGGAGCACACAGTTGAGTATGAAGTGATAAGTGGCACTCACAAAGTTCATGCAGAAGTTGAAGCAAAGGTACCTGTTTGTTTAATAGATGGTGTTTGATTCGAGCCACCTGAGCCTCCTTTCAGAAAAAAATGCAACAGTTACACCCAAGTTCTCATGCTGCTGTGTTGGCCAGAAAAAATTAGCTAAATTTCCACTTCAAGAGGCAACAAGAGCAGAAGGAAGAAAAAAATCACAATTCAGCCAGAGACGCTGAATCAGCCACACTTTATTAATCATTGGCATCTAATTACTGGCAAGACACAATGTAGTTACCAAGTGTGATGTTTCAGGAAGCTGCTTATGAATTCTGGTTGATGTCACAGCGTTGTGAAATTGCCACATCTTTTTTTAATTTTTTTTAATTCCTCCACAAATGAGCAACAATGTGGCTGCCAAGGACAATGTCTCAGGCTCCCTGTTTGGAGAATGACAGGAGCTCTGAGCAGGATGCTGGGGATGCCCCTGGACACCACAGCCACTAACAAGGTCAGCTGAGGGCCCCACCTTGCCTCTCCTGGCAGAACTCCTCCCAGAGGTGACTGTGCACTGGTGGACAGAAAACCGAATGTCCCAGGCACCCCCAGCAGCCATCACATCTTGGTGTCACCTTCCCTGAGGTTCCCACATCTCCAGAGCTCCACAGGACTCCTCTCCTGTGCCCTGTCATCCCCTTGGCCCCAGGAACCTGGCCTGGGTGAAGTTTTTGCAGCCCTTGGGAAGTCGTGATGGAAGGTGAGGGCCCAGAGGTGCTCCTGAACACCTGGGTGTGTCACCCAACAGCAGCCTCTGACTTTTCTGTGTTTGCCCTGTCCCCAGGTCTACAATGAGCACAGAGGATGCAGACGTTTTGGTAACAGAGTTTCCATGCCAGCAGTATTTGAATTGCTGATTTGTTTGTCCCTTTAAAGCTCCCAACTGCCCTCACCACCCTCTCACTGTCACATCACCCCTCTCTGCCTTTGCTGAGAACAATTTTTCTCTCTGCACCTCAGGCATGGAGAATATTTGCAAACAACAGCTCTCCTCTCCTCTCCACCAGTGCCAGTTCATCATGCTGGGAATAGCACTGGGGATCACTGGAACCATCCAGCATCCCTGGGAAAGACCTTATGAGCCTCTTCATCATCTCCTTACTGCTTTCCCTAATCTCTTACCATGAGAGCTGCTCCTGGTGGAACTAATGTCATTTTTCATCCGTAAAAAATGTCACTGTTCACTGTTAGCAGTCAAGCAAAAAGATGTCAGTTTTAATTACAGCATTTATTTACACATATCTCTCCTGCTTTACATGGGAAGAGAGGACTGCCCGTGCCTTCCTCACACAGGTCCCATATGCTGCTGTTAGAGAAACAGGCAAAACCCTTGCCAGAGGGAGTAAATCTCTTGGTAACACCTGCTTGTATTTCTTCTCAAAGCAAATAGCTGTAATCGATGACCTATTTAAAATATATGACAAGTAGGGTTTTTTAAAATTGATTTTAAGCTTGCTAACCAGGTGCTGTACTAAATCTGACATGCCTCTGATGTACTGTTCTGGTAATCCCTGCTTGATTTTTATTTTTACATGTATTAGTTTTACTCTTTATGACCACAGTAAATAAAATTGGTGAGAGAATAGCAGACCTCTTTAGAGAAGGCACTCCAAGAAGTATTATTTCAATTATGTTTCTGTGATCCGAAATTCCAGCTGTTTGGTTTTTCCACAGCCCCCTGAACAGCTGTCCATTTACCTGTCCTCATTTGCTTCCATCTCTTAGTTCATCTAATACTTCCTTTTTTATACACTTTTCCTGCTGGTCCTCTTAAGTGCTGTCAGCACCAATGAGTTTTAGAGGGTTTTTACACCAGGTTTCATATTTTCTGGAATGGTTGGTAATGGCTGGTGTGGAAATCACTGACAAGTTAACTAGTCTTTTCATTTTTTTGAGTGTATGGCTGCTTTCTTAGACTCTGACTAAGCAAAAGTCTGTTTTATCCAGAGAACATGCAATTAGATCCATCCTGACTGATTTCCTTGTATTAGCCTTGTCTTTGGCACTTTAATGGGGTTGTAGAAGGTGAAAAAGTTGAACTGTTTCTCTCCCTTGCACTTCTCATGACTTTTTAAGACTGTCTGGTGAGTACAGTGTGTAGAATGACCTGAGTACCAGATATCTCATCACACCCACAGACAGACAAGCCCAGGCCTGGGCATCAGGCTGGTTCTAAGTGTTTTATGTTCTATACAGAAAGTCAGTGTGGAGGAAAGATCGGTATCCCAATTCACCTGCTTTTAACATGCACCTGAAAAAGTTACTTACCTGAAAAATCATCTTGTTCCAAACTGACATTGTTTCTCAGTGTTTGGAAGCCCAAAGGAGTGGAGTTTATCTGCATAAGACACTGTTGGCTGATATCCTGTGGCACTGAGCAGTGATTGCTTTCCTTCATGAGAAAGCAGAGGAGGAACATCTCTGTTAACCAGTGAAATGAGAGACATCCCAGTGGATGTGAGTTGGTGACATGGTCCATTGGACCAGCCCAAAGGAGTCCTGTGGATCCAGTCTGCTGGAGCCTGCAGAATAACCTTGGGAATGTTGTAAAAAGTGTCAAGGGAGGAGTTTCTTCTTAAATTTAATGGAGTCCCTGGAGAGCAGGAAACCTGCTAGGGTTTAGACATTTAGACAGAAGCAGTCTTCTCTCTTTCCTGTTAGCATGGAGAGCAGCCAAGTCTGAAATCTTCCTCTTTCCTTTAAAGTTCAACTTTACCAACAGCAAAAACCTCTGGAGCCAGGAGCATGATTTTAGCAGGCTTTTGGGACTGTGGCCAACCTCTGGCAATGGTGCTGGAGCTCACAGGACCATGTCCTTATTGGTGACAACCCTCCACATCCAAGGCCTGGGAGCTCTGATTTCTCGTTGTGAAGGCATCTGGCCCGGACACTGAGCGCGCTGTGATGGGGCTCTGCTAACAACATCACTCCTTCAAGGCTGAAAGTTCTCTTCCAGCATCCTTTTCCCCATTAATTGGATGACCTCTGCTACCCAGCACTGGGCTGTGAGTCAGGAAAAGGTCAGGTCTTTTTCATGGTTGCTCTTTCCAATTAACTTTTTGGTGTTCTCAGGCAGGGGTCTCTTGCCCTTCAAGCGTGGGAGATGCTCAGCATGCCATAGAGCTCAAAGGAGCACAGGAGGCTAAACAATCCTCCTGGGAGGAGCCTGACCTGACTGTTAACTCAGGTTTTACATGGCAGAAGGAGAAATGCCCTCACTACTTTCTGTCAAAAAGGCAGAGATATCATTACAGAGAAGCAGCTCCATTTTCTCTCATCAGCTGCACATTCATCCCTTCCCAGCTGTTATCTGTTTAGCCTAACCCATGTCTCTGATGTAGGAGTACCATCTTTTTGTAGGACAGACCACTGCATTCAGTATTTCCAAAATATGCCTGCAAAGGAATAACCATTTGGACTGAAATTACATAAGAAATTTTTGACCTGTATGTGTTTCCTATAACCTGCACAGTTGTCAGTCTCTACTTGCCTATCCTCAATTTCATTGTTCCTCCTGAGGCTTTGGTCAGGCTTCTGCAGGTGAGAAGAAGTTGTAAGGATAAGTCATTTTGCCTGAATTGGACTACATCTAAATGGGTGGCCAGAGAGAGGAGAAAGATGCACTGCAGACCTTTGACAAAGAGAGAGTGGCAACACGTGCTGAGACCATTCCAAGTGTCAGCCAATTCACATGGCAAAAAGTCCTTGTATTGGTGAATGAAGTGTGAATGAAGCCCACTAAAGTGTGATGAGCTTGGATTTAAGCTCACCCCTTCTCTAGAGGCAGCAAACCAGCAATGGGATAAAACCCAAAAGGCTTGAGGCTCTGGAAGTTCTGGTGCTCACCTTTACACCTCTCAAGGAAAAATTAATTCTCACCTAAAGGACAGGAACCAACCTCTGCCCTCCTTGTGACTGAATTACCTCCTGTTGTGAGGGTTTGGGTGTCCCTAAGTGTTTAGTTGATGCTCTGCACCAGGAGAAGATGGTCCACCAGCCTCATTTCTAAGGGTCTGATCTGCCTGGCTTGGCCCCTGAATCTTGTGCTCTCTGAAACCAATCTGTGGTCATGGAACAAGAACAGGCTGGGATCATGTTTTTTCCAGCTCGACTAGATTTTCCAGCCTCACTCTTCAGGCACAGCAAATTATTGAGTACTGCTGGCAGTTATAGAATCTCCCTCTGCCCCAGTGCCCCGTGCACAAGAAGAGGATGATAAAGGTGCTGAAGGTGGTAAATGCTGGGTTGCTGACTCCAATAATGGCAGTGAAGTTCTGAGAGGGTTGTGGACACAGCCCTGAACCCAAGAGCAGTTCTCAGTCAGAGCAGGGTTTGTGCAGTGGCATGGGCTGTGCCAAATCCCTGGGACACCTCTGTTCCTGGGTTAGCTCCACCTCACTGGGGCTGCTCTGCTCCTCCCTGCCCAATGATCAGCTCCTCACCCCCTTGCTCCTGGCACCCTGTTTTATACCATGTGCACAGGCCAGCAGGAGTTCAGGCCAACAGCAAAATCCCTTCAGCACAGAGGGGGTGGAAATGACATTTCAGCATCTAACAATAGGAAAAAAGCTGCCAGGGCTGGAAATCCATTATGGGCACTGCCTGCCCTGTGAGTGGCCAGCTCTCCAGCCTTCGAAGCCCTTTGGGGTAGCTTGGTGGTGCACTGTCATGCCTATTTCCATGGCCATTCTTTTGCTGATCACTTTGTGCCTCCCTGAATCCCCATCTTTGGGCAGTGGGGTTTATGATGTACAGAACAAGCCCCTCTCCTGCCAGCCCCAGTCTTCTTTATCCCAAAGTATTTGACCATCTCACCAGTGAGAAATATTTGCTCCCATCAGAACATCAACACAGCAAAAGAATGAATCACCTGGTAAAATTTTGATTTCAGAAGCACCTGCTAATAAATGGAAATGCTGGAACTGGAAGTCGATGGATACCCAAAGCTACAGATTACCTTTGTCAGTAGGGCATCTGTCATTGCTTAATTAAGATGTAAATCATCACTGTCTCCATGGTGACAGAGTCACTTTCTCATGTGGATGAAATACGAACAGCTGGATGTGCCCAGCTGAACTCTATAATGGAAGGAAAAACATGGCAGGGCTGGCTACAGCTCCAGCAGTGCTCAGCCAAATCCTGCCCTCATCTCCCTCTCCAGCCAACCATAAAGAGGTCTCTGGGCATGGCCAGGTCCCAGCACTCACACCAATGATGGCAGACTGAGGTAAGTTCTTAAAAAGATGCAGTCAATCAAGAAATAATGGGCTGAAGGGAGCTTGTTACCATTTGCTTGTGGCTGAGATCCCCCCAGCCCTTCTGGGTTTGCTGGCAGGAAGATCAAATCCCAGCCAGGGCAGTGGCTCTGCAGAGCCTTAGACAGGAGCCACAGCCACATTGCCATGGGTGGTAAGAGCCATCTTACCCAACTTGCAGGGAGCAAAAGGGCATTAATTATAGGCAAGCAGAATAATTACGGGGGCCATAAAGATGTTTATGAGACACACCTTTGGGAGGGATGCAGGAGTGAAGAAGTTTTCTGCCCTGCAGCTGCTTTTTACAGAGTTTGTGATGAAAAACCCCAATTGTCTACACCTTTTTGTCACATGGCCAGCTGGGCCATGAGATCTTGTACACCCTATGTGGGTGCAATACAAATATTCAGGCAAAAGGCCCAGAGCTACCAGCATCAGTGACTGTGATCTGTGCCTCTGGGTGTTTGCCCACCTCAGACCCTGGGGCTAAGCTTGTCTGGGTATAGAAATCCCCATACCTGAAAAAACAGCTGACGAAAATGGGAGAATTCAGGACTCACAAGAAATTTTTTTAAGCCTGGACTTCTTCAAGCCTATTCCTGCCAAAGCTGGGTCCCATGCCTGGTTGTTGTTGGTATTTTGAAGCAGCCATTGCTGGTATCTGTGTGACCCCAACTCATTGCACAACTCCAGGGATCCTCTTGCTGCCTTCTGAGTGGCTTTGGAGGCTTTTTTGCCTGTCCTGCCTCAGTTTCCTTCTTCCTCACACCAAGGGATAACAATAGCAACCAGGTCAGAGATACTGAGTCCTGCCATAGCACGTGGCCAGGGTAACCTGTGGAAATCATGGGGGTCACTGTTTTGCTTTGGTGTGGGCTCTGCTGCATGAAATGAAGCAGATTTTCCTGCACAGACAAAGCCAGTGGTTGCCCATGCACCTTGGACTTGGTGTGTGCTGTAGCCCCTGCTCTGGTAGTTCCCCATGCAGTTGTGTGTGTGCAAAGGTGCTTTGTTACCACTCAGAATTTACCCTCTCTTCAAGAAAATAAGATTTTTCAACAGGAATAAACTGTATGCAGAGTGAGGGGTCAGCCCCACCTGAGCTGCAGCTGGAGAGCAACTCTTGCTTATAAATGAGCATTTAGGTTTATTTGGAAAGAAAGAAGCTTGATTGACTCCCAAGACAATGTCTTGAAGCAATGAGGAAAGAGTAATTTAAAAATCAGCCACCTAGAGGCAACTGTGGCAGCAGGGATAATACCCTCTGGCTGCAGCAGAGTGGCTAATTGCTCCAGTTTGGGATTCATGTGATCATTCATTAGCTCTCATTTAATAATGATTTACTCTGCACTGATGTGGAACCCTTCATGTCCTCTCCAGCAACTCCACAAATAGCAAATCTGGACTAAGAGCACTGCCAAGGGGGATGCTGAGCTCTGGGTCACTCTGTGGGAAAGTGGGACACAGGAGGGCTTAAGGGCACACCAAAGCTCTGCAGAGTATCCTCTGCACTGCATCTTTGGGCTTCCATCCTCGGCATTTTCCCCTTCCCTTCTCCTGCTCCATGTAAAATAAAGTCCGAGGGGGAATGTTTGACATTTGCATGGATATGTTGATGTGCCAGCTGTTACACAGAGAACAGGAGACCTTTCCCCTTTAATCCAGCTGGAAGACTGCCTTCAGGATGTGGGTTTCACTACTGGCACAGGAGCCACTGCTCTGGGAATGGGAAAGAGGCAGGACCATCAAGCAGAAAGGCATTACTGGGGTTAGGAAACACATGTGGTCGATCCTCTGCTATCCTCAGTTTCCAGCAGGAGCCACAATCACACGTTCACCAGGCCTGGGGAGCTGGGTCTCACCCAAGCCACTGCCACAAGCAGGATCCAGCCTTGGGACAGCCTTAGGGATGGCCTGACATGTGCATCCTGCACCTGGTGGAGAGGGTGCCAAGGTCTGGCTGTATCACTGCCCCTGGAGGTGGTCACTGTGAGCCCAGGGTATGCCAGGGGCTGGCCTCAGTGGGTTCCTGGGTCCTGCAGTTGAGGAATAAGACCATCTCTCAGGTGAGGACTGAGACAGAGATTTAAAAATTCTGGCCAATCTCTTTTAGTGAAACTCAAGAAAATAGTATTTTAGAAGACATTCTTTCCATCCCATTTCAAGGAGTTTCCATCCATCCCTGTCCAAAAGCCCCACTTGCTTTT
The DNA here is from genome assembly GCA_013399915.1 of Illadopsis cleaveri. Taxonomy (NCBI): domain Eukaryota; kingdom Metazoa; phylum Chordata; class Aves; order Passeriformes; family Timaliidae; genus Illadopsis; species Illadopsis cleaveri. Next base: position 8,331 of record VXBB01024219.1, on the reverse strand, counting down.
CTGTCCATTTCCAGCCTTACCCATGTGACCAGTGATGGATTCTATGCAATCTCAGGTGTCATTGCCCCTGTCACCCACATGCCAGTGGCACAGAGATTTCTCTTTACTTGAGGGCATCTTAAGAGCAGCACCTGCTTGCTGGAGAGCTTTGTCACTGCCCTAACACAGCTACCCCAGAGAGAGGATTTCTCTGCTACCTTATGGCAAACTTTATGCTGATGGCCTGAGTAGGAGCAATAAAAGCAGGCCCTGACGAGGGAATTTCCTCCATCAAGCTCCCTGGATGCATCCATGCTGCAGTAATTCTCAGATACCCTGTCCTGTGCACACAGAGCTCACTTCCTAGCACAGCTTACACTTACCCCAGTGCCATCAGCTGAGGCATGCCTGGACTGGAGGGCAGAGCCCAGGTCACGCTGGCCACAGCAGTGGCTTTTCTGGAGCTGTGATATTTGTTTTCCACCCACCTTAAAGGCTTGGGAAAGCATAGCACTCATCAGAAAGCCAGCAGGATGGAGCATGTATTGCTGAAGGCAGGTTGCTGTTCTTCCTAATTAAAGCCAGGTCATGGAAAAGGGCTGCAACTGCTGTCTTTATTATACCTGTGCCTTCATCCCTTCCCTCTCCTGCTTTCCTTTGCCACTTCCAGCTGTTACATACTGTCTATATCATCTCTGTCCAGATTCCTAATGAATGCCTTGTACAAACAGTAATTGGTCTCTTATTTAGTAGACTCATAATGATTATAACTGAAATATATTATCAGCCATAGGGCACAATCCATTTCAAACTGCAGTACACAGCAGCTGAGGTTTACGTTCCTTGGTGTGATTTCTTTTCCTTTTGTAGAAGCAATTATGTGCATTTGACTGTATATTGCTATTGTTGAAGCCTTTTATGCAAGAGTTAGCTGTGCACAATGAGATTAAAGATGGAAATCCAAATTACAGGCAGCAATACAATGGGACCAGCAAGTGGGTTTAACCAAAAAGGAAACCAAATACAAGAATGCAGTGTGCTCCCAAAAAATTATCTGCTTCCACTCTCCTGATGGATGACATTGTCAAGAGGCTGGATAATACTGGAGGAAATAGCAGTAACTGGATGTATTCCTGTATTCCACATACCAGGAATGTGGCTTAGCAGGGTGCTGATGGAATTCATGGCTGGGCAATGCCAGCCTGGGGGATGCCAGCAACATTCAGGGACAGAGCCTGAGGAACCACTTTTTGCTGTTCCTTGTGTGGATAACAAAATGGAGTTACTACTCTTTGCAGTTATTTCAGCAGTAAAAACAGCTGAACTGGGGGTCTGAACTCCAGCCATCTCTCTGGAAGCTGTTAGTGTGATACAGTCTCAAATCCAAGTAGCCCAGAAGATGCATGCACAAAGCACTATGGCATGAGCTCCTTTGCCAAGCTTCCTTGGGTAATATAAAGCATTGAAGACACTGAAAAAGTTGTGTTAAGAGAGAATTTACCACACCTGTTTTGGAAAAAAAAGATGTGGAGAGAATGTTGGGGAGTTTTTGGTCTTTATGCAAAATACTCAGTTTCTAAAAGCAGCTGGATATCTGTGTACCTTGATTTTTGGCTGCTGAACTGAAATCTGTTAGAATTGTTTTGACAAGAAGTGGCAAACCTCAATTCCCAACCAATAATCTACATGGATGTCTAAAAGGGAAACACCGAAGTAATTAGTGGGTTTAAATTGTAGGAATGAGAACAAAATGTGCTAAGGCTTGAGTTTCCCAAGAACACTGTCCTCTAGGCTTTTTCTCCCAGTTTGCTCATGTTATCCAGTACCTGTATAGATCAAAAATTAACATTATATACAGAATCTGCAAAAATTTTAATTCTTATAGGAGAAAAAACCCAAGGCTGAGCTTTCTGTTAGATGTTTCTTGGTGTTGCCATCATCTCTGTAATCTTGACTTAATCACTTCTGGTGTGCTTCAGGCACATTTAATCTGTCTTCCCTTTTGGAAACTCCTGCATCACTTGCTATGTATTTCAACATATTTCGGCAAAATTCTTGAGAAGGGGTTGGACCCCAAGATGTGCCACCCTGGCTTTTCCTAGCAGGAATTAAGTGTATTTGTCCATGTGCTACCCAGGAGCTCTGCACACAGGAGTTTTTGGATGCATGTGGACAGATTCTTTGAAGGTCCAGCAGGTTTCAGAGGTATCAAACACTGTCCTTGCACAGAAAACACACTCAGATTCTTCAGGAAAATCCACAGAGCCCTTAAACTCAAACCAGAGGGCACTCCCCAGCAGCTGGAGGGCAAGTGTGCACAGGGCACAAACTGGCTGAACTCATCTCTCATCTGAAATAATCAGAGCTGGGTTAAACCAGATGATTTATGAGCATTTCAATTTCTATCAGGAAAATATGGTCCTAGGGGCAATTTTCATGGAGATCTTGCAACTGATTATAAGTGGTGTGGATGATTTACTGTAACCTACTGGACAGTACTAGAGCAAGGGGGTCCCAGGCTTGGTTGGAGTCTTCTGCTGCTGCTGTGTGGCCCATAAATAACATTAACATGGGCAATTAATTGCTTTATAAGGGTTTAGGTTGTCTGTGAGCCTCCCGTTTGCTGCCTGTAACACAAACTAACATGTTTCCTGTTTTTCTTTTGTAAAAGTTGTTTTACACCTCCAGTTCCCTTCTAATGGCTCAGAACTGTGAAAACTTCATTATCTTCCCCAAAGCATTGGGAATTGGGATTTCCCCATACTAACTGCAAATGCCAATTGTCAGTGCCAAAAAAAAAAAATCCCCAGCCCACTGTGTTCCCCTGAAAGCACCATTCCTAGGAGCTGTTTGTTTTGAATTAAGAAATGCTGCAATAAGGATAATTAAATTAGAATGGAACTTAATATATTGAAATAGTGGTAGGAGAGAAGAAGAATGGGAGCCTAAATTACACCTGACAGAGGTATGTGGCAGCACATCCAAGCAGAGGGTGTATGTTTTCCCCCTTTCTTAATACATCCTTGCCCAGTTTTTGGCATGAAATCCAGAATTTTGATAAGTTTCAGTGGCTTTGAGAAAGTCTGGATAATGGCTGTTACAAATGCTTGTGAGTGTAGGTTTTGGTTGTGTTTTTGTTTGTTGGCGTTTTTTTTCCCCCCAAGGAAGAAGAGTCTTGCAGAGGAGGCATTTATGTACTTCTCTTGAGAGCTTGGGTTGGCTCCTGGCTCCTCCACAGACTTCGTGTAACTTTGGTTCCTTCTTCCCTCTGAGGTGAGGAAAAGACCCATGGCTGGTTCTGGAGGAAAAATGCCCCAAACAGAAATTGTGCCCCTGGAAGGCACTGTCCTAATCAGATCTCATGGTCCAGAGGAGGGAAACTTGTCCTTCCCAGCCCAAAGGGAAAGCTGGGGATGAGGTTGTGCCAGCTTGGACTCTCCTGAGCCCTTCTTGGCTCACCAGCAGCAGATGGAGCTGCTTGCCAAGAACCCCAGGAGGAGGTGAGGGAGGACAGGGCTGGCCAGGCTCACCAGGGGAGGGGCTGACAGAAGGGCCAAAGCTTGGGAGCCTGGGACCACAATGTATTGCCTCTCTCTGGGACCCCCAACACCAGCAGGACATCATCTCTGTTTACGTGATTGCCTCTCCATTGCTCTTTTTGTCCTTTTATCCCCCCCCACTCATGGCTGCACCTGCCTGTCACTTGACCCTGGGTGTTACAGAGGTGAACAGCCCTCAGGTGAGGGGGTACCAGTGCTTTGTTTCCTGTCTGTGCTGCAGACACCCTCCCCAGCCCACCTGAGGGGTGTTCAACCCAGTCCCTCCTGAGATTGTGACCACATTTCTCATTTTCATAACTTCATCACACAGACCACTCTCCAGTCAGCTGGTGCTCCTCAGTCATTCCCAGGAGGTGAGGGGCACAGGTATCAGAAAGCTGCATTTTTAATGGCTTCCCACATTCATTACCGTGCATTTCACACCAGTGAATTTTATCTCTCCCTGCTTACCTCTGTCCTCAGGAACATGAGCTTCTGGTTTATTCTCTCTCTGCTTACATATTGACATTGCCTCTAAATTTTGCCATTAGCAGATTTTGTCAGGCATTTTCTGTGCCCAAGTAATTAACAAAAATGTTGGTGTCAAAACTGTCTCTTAAAGAACTTTAGTAATAATTTCCCTCCCTCCTGATCCCTACCTTTACAGCAGTGCAAGTTTCTATCTCCCCTTCTCTCTTCAGCACATTTGCAGCTCATTTAGGTTCCACACTTCCCATCTGAGCTAATGTCTCAGATGCTGTTTAATCAAGTGCTCTCTCCCAGACACTGTGGATGAGCTCTACTGCACTCCCTGCATCTAGAAAGTCTTATGAAAAAATTATGTTTCTGAGCTAACTTTGATAAATCTGTACTGCTTGTTATATCATTTTTCTCCATTATGCTTTTCTTAAAAATTTCATCTTAAATCTTACATGTCTTTGAGGTCAGACTTGAGACTGATTTTACTCCTTTCCTTTCATCTCTTCCCTTTAAACCTGCTGTTTTCAGCCATGTGATGCCACTTTTGGCTAGACAGACAAGTTTAAAAAGCTTGTTGTTACCCAGAGGTGTCACATGGGATTCAGGAGGGGAAGCTGATCCTTCAGTCTGGTGCATGTGAAACTCTGGAGCTTAGGGTCAGTCTGACTCCTTCTCTTGTTTCCATCCTCTTCACCATGTTAAAGTTGTCTCAGATGCTCTTTTCACTTCTCTGAGTAAGCCATCCTAACTTTTTAGAGATGTCCTCTGGAAATAATGAAATTCAGCTTCAATCTTCTTCTGCCTTATCCCTCTCTGTAAGCCCTACTCAGCAATAACAAAAATATCTTAATATTATCAACCCTGTGCTCAGCACAACCCCAAAACCCAGCCCTACACCAGCCACTGGGAAGAAAAGTAACTCTACCTCAGCCAAAACCAGCACAAACCATTGCAGTACTCTCCTCTACTTCCCCTTTTCTGACTCCAGGACAAGAACACCAGGTAATAGTATTAAGAAATCTCAGTTCTAGAGTACAAAGTGTTTCTTACAGAGTCATCTTTTCTAACAAACACCTTCTAAGGATAATTCATATTAGGTCAGCCCAGGTTTTCTAATAGACTCCTTGTGATTTTTGTTCTTTCACCTTAGGAGAGCATAAAATCCAGCTATAAAAAGTTGAATTCTCTGAGTCTGACTTTGAAAATCTAGGCTCCTCTACATCCACAATAAACGTAGGAGTTTTCTTATACCACCGTGACCCTTTGGAGGAAAGCAAGAAGAAAATGTGCATCTATGATTTATTTTTTGTTTCGCCCCCCTTGCCTATGAATTATAACTTCTATTAATATGTTGAATTCTCCAATGCTACCCCAAATACGTGGAGTGCAGAAATTCTCCAATAACATTTATGCACAGAAAAATAGTATTTATCCAGATAATATTTTAAGATCAGGTGGGATTCAGGTCAAAAGCTAAGGCACCTATACTCAGATGTCTACATGTCTGCATTCCTTTGTGAGCACCTCAGCTGAGATCCCATGGTAGGAAATGGAATCAACAGATCCTAGAGAGCTCAGACTGTGCTGGACACCCAGATGGGATTCAGGTTTCTCACAAAGTTGTCTGAAGGTTTTGGGGTGCCCTTACACACCCTGCCTGGTGTGCAGGGTGAGCAAGAGCAGCAAGACCCTTTCAGATCCTGTTCCACTCTGCCTGCCCCATCCAGACCTCACAGGAGTCTGACATGGCAGCAGATGCTCACATCTGGGCAGCTGAATTCCCTCTGTGTGTTTGCTCAGCTGGATCTCCCCAAAAACCTCCCAGATGTGAAGCCCTTTGGTTTGCATCAGTGGTGGATCAGCAGATGTTTGCAGCTGGAGCTAGGGAGGCAGTTTCTATGGCACATGTCGATTTTGGTGCACTTTGGCTGAAATGCAGCTGGGAAAAACAAAAGCTGCTGCCTGGTAGCCTGGGGCTCTCAGGGTGCCCAGCTCTCAGTTACAGGCAGTGCTGGCAGGAGAACAAATGGGTATCAAATGACCACAAGTACATTTTAACCTGCAAATTAATTGGAAGTTTCTAATTATCAGGATTGTAATGCTCCCACAGCATCCCCAGCAGAACAGTACCAAATGCTTTTGAGATAGATTAGTTTCCTAAACTGATCTCAAGACAAGGTTGCCATGACTCTGGGTGAAAAAGCTTCACCATGTTGGAAGGCTCTTAATTGTCTCTGCAAAGGGAGACACACAGGACCTGTAAGATCTGTGCTCTGCAGGGCAGTCTGGAGAGTCCACAGGTCAAAGTTGTTTCTTTGCTTCATAATGGTAAAAATGATCTGGCATTCCTTGCTTGTTTTGTTTGTTTTGTTTTTTTGTGGGTTTTTTTTGTTTTGTTTTGGGGTGGGTTTTTTGTTATTTTTTTCTGTTTGTTTGAACTTAATTTTTTTCAAATTTTCTATCTAGATAGAAAATTTGAAAATTCATCTGCTTTATGAATCAAAAAAAATCAGAAGTTACAACTTTTTTATACAGGAGAAAGTCCAATATTTAACTCTCTCAGGCTGTAAACATAAATAAGTGAACAATTGTTTCACTTGTTCTTATACATCTACTTAATCTCTGCTCCAGTGAGAAAAACATAATAATAAGTTTAATGAAAATAAGTTGAATGCATAAATTAAATCAGCTATTTCTGTGGCTCAGAGAACTTGTGAGTCTTCTGTGGTGTCACAGAAATACTTGGGCAGGATTTGCTTGAAGTGAAGGCAGTGGGAAGCACCTTTTGATGGACGTCATTTGCAGGGGGTTGCACAGACTTTCATTGATTTCAGCTTGTGGGAATGCATCTCATTCAGATGAGAATAGAATTGAAGCTGAAAAAAAGGGAAATAATGGGGTTGAACAAATTCTGTGAAAATTATGAATTCTACTGTCAATGGGAATATTTAAATAGCAAATGCTTCAGTTATAGTCACAAATACTTTTCTTAAATTGAGTTAACTGCAAATTTCAATATTATTTCCATATCTTGCCCATTATAGAGCTTTTTGAGCCCATTCCTGTTTGATTCCTATGGAATTATCACAGCCCACATGGTCTTCCTCCTTGCAAGTTTCTTGGGAAATAGTCAGCATTAACTTCCCTGACCCTTTTCAGTATTTCAATAACATTTAGTAGCAAAAGGTGCTGTTTAATGGAGTCATAGCCTTCAGACAGACTCCAGATAAGCAATAGTCCTGTGATAAATGCAGAAATAGGTTAATTTTTTTTTTCACATGGAAATATGAAAAAAATTATACTGTTAAAAATAAAATTTAACTAAAAATTATCAACATCTCAGAAAAAGCAGAGGGCCCATAGCTTTAACTGTCTCTGGTTTTGGGGGCTTTTTTTCAGAAACCACCTACTATTTCTGTAGTCTTCATGGCTCAGTCTTGCTCTCCTGAGATCACAAACCATTTTGGAAGCAACAGTAGATGCATTTTTAGAGATGACTTCTGCTGGGCATACTACAAGGACCTGGAAGCCTCAGCTCTCTCCATGTGGTGGTCAGTTGAAACTCTGATGGTCTAAAAATGAGAGGAGGCTAAAAAGAGTTTGGTGAACAGCTTGCAAAATGCATCAAAGTAACAATACAGGATAACATTTTGAAAAATACTTCAGGATAGGAGGCTTGCCCAAAAGTGGTAAAGCTCATAGAAGACTGAGACAAAGAATGACTGGGATGAGGCCATAGGAAAAAAAAAACTGGAATAGTTTTTTTTATTTTGTCTATTTTCACCTTAATGTATCCTGGGGAGCATCTTGACTTGGGACTCAAAAGAAGCTTCATGCCAAAATGAAGTGCTGGTAGAACAGCTTATGGGAAAGGTGTAGAAAATGATGGTTTACACTCAGGACTGGGTGCTATTTATGATTGTGAAGCCAAAGAAGAACCAGCTGAGCCATTACCAGTGGTGTATTTTCCTCCTTAAATATGGCTCATTACCAGAAAACAGAGAGGTGCTGAATTTACTACCAACTTCTATAAAAATGGCTGGGGAGGGAAAAGCAATAGGAAGTGTAAATCTTGGTGAAATTTAATAGAAGGTCACAGTTTGTGGCAGCCCATGCCTGATGTGCCCCGAAGGGCAGGAACATCACCTTTGTATCTTTTCAGAGCCACCTGCAGATCTTATTCTGGATTCTAGGAAAAACAAGCTCAAACCCCTCTATTTGTAGGGAGTCTTGGGTTACAATATGTAACCAAAAATGTGTATTCTATTTGCCATCTGTTGAAACTGGTTGGGCAGATATTTTTCTTTATGTCTTGTGTAACCCATTCCTCATA
>VXBB01024218.1:599159-641362 GCA_013399915.1 Illadopsis cleaveri | reverse complement strand
TCCTTTGTTTTTAAGGGCTGCTTCCCAAGGAACGCTCTGAGTAAGTCTCCTAAATAGGCCGAAGTCTGCCCTCCAGAAGTCCAGTGTAAGAGTCTTATTGATGTTCCTCCTGATTTCATCAAGTATCAAGAACTTTATAATTTCATGATCACTGTGCCCCAAGCACAGTGATCAGCAGTGCTGGCAGCTGGTGAAAAGCAGACATCACTGTCCTTCAGGGGTGATGTCCCTCTGGGATCTCCTGCTCTCCAGCTGTGACTTTCAGGGTCCTCTCCTCTCTGCACCGGGACATCTCAGAAATTCTCTAAAGCTGCATTTGCCAAGGTGGAAGCAGTGATTTGAGCACTGCAAGACTGCCAGGTGAAACTCCTGGGATCTTCAATATTCAGACACCTGTTAAAATGAACAATGACAAGTTCTGTATGCTGACACTCCATAGTCTTGAGACTGATGGAACATCTCTTAGCATCCTTTGATACAGCATAAAAGCAGCTTGTTTAGATTGAGTTAGTTTGCAGTGGAGATTACATCTTTTTTAATAAGATGCAGGGCACAATGAGACTTCAAAAATCTCTTGTAGCTTCTAATTTTTTCTGCAACACAGCAGATGAAGTTGTGGAGGACCAGAATAGTTCCAAGAATGCATCAGTGCCATGCTCTGAGCAGACAGGCCCCTGGGGATGATGCATGCCAGTGGTCTGACAACATCTCCAGCCACAAAGTAGTGACACAATGCTCATTTCCCTGAGGACCTGGAAAATGGCATTTCCTGCAAGGCTCTTTGGATTCCCCTCCTGGACAGGGACAGGTTCTTCTAGCACAGAGGTTTCTCAGCCCAGAAAGGAGCCTTGCTTTGGCTTCCCTGACCTTTTCAGCAGCCTCCTGGAAACATGTGGTAGGGAGAGAAGCTGCTTTTCCTGACACATTCAGCTGCCAAAATCAGTAACCCCTCCACAGTGCTCCTGCAGCCTTGCCTGGCCCCAAGGCCATGGAGCAGGAGCCTCCAACCTGCCTTGATCCATCCCCTCAGCAAAACCCACTACAGTGAATGGTGATGAGAGCAACCAGGGCAGGGGTAGTAAGCAAATCTGTGACCCCATAGGAGAGGGCTGTGCCGTCCAAAATGTGGAATAGTCTATTTCAGTTGAAATGGACCTACAATGTTCATCTAATCCAATTGCCTGACCAAACAAGATGTCTGACGTACAAAATATTAAGCGGGAACCTTATTTCTGATATTTCCTGAGTCTCAGAACTTGCAATAGTACCTACTCAATCTGTAAATTTGCATATGTCATTTATTAGACTATCTGCAATAATTCTCACTGCTGAAGAGTTAACATGGTTTCCTTATATCCTGATGCTTATAAATAATTAAAGACACAGCAAAACTCTTCACTACTGTAATCTTTTCCAGAACTGATTTCTAATCCTTTCCAGGACAGCTGCACAGTTTAATTAAAAAAAAAAAAAAAAAGTGCTGAACCATATTTCACAACTTGCCAGCTGTCTGCCAGGGCAGAGGGGTGTGTGGTCCTGGTACAGAGGGCACAGCCTCAGCACCAGCCTGCTTGGAGAACCTAGCTCTGCTCAGTGCCAGTGTCTCAAGCAGCAGCAGCTCAGGAAGGACCCTTTCCCAGCCCATGCAAAAGGACACAGGGATTTACTGCTCTGGCCACAGGGAGGAGGTGAGTGTGAAATGGGGAGGCCCCTACAAAAGTCTGGAGTGGGCAAGGAAGGCACAGCTGAGAGGGAAGTGCTGATTCAAGGTGGCCACCTCAGCCCCTCTCCTTTGTTACAGCTCTGCACCTTCCCCTCCTTGCAGGTCACAGCAGGAGGTGACAAAAGGCACTAGGGGAATTAGTTGACTGAGCTCAAACAAGCAAGCTGGTGGGCAGCAGGTCCAAAAAGCTGACTTGTAAAAAAAACCAAAACCAAACCTAGAAAGGCCAATAGTGAGATCCCCACAACAGAAATGCCCTCTAATAGTACAGCCACTGACACACTTTTTCTTCTCTTGCTTTGTCACTTATCTTGTAAATTAATCCATCTGCTTTCAAACCAAAAATGTCAAGTAAATATGAAGATTATTAGGAAGGCAATTTTTTCCCTGTAGAGCAAATTAAACAGCTGGAGGTTACATTTTTTTAATATTGACAAACTATTACCAGGCATAACATAAAGCAGTTGGCTGTACACAGAGCCCCACAATGTTTCGCTGGGCTGATGCAGCAAAATCAAGGAACTTGTGCCTTGCACCCAGCTGCAAATGCCAGAGAGGCTACTGAATGCCACTGAATTTATGGCAACTGTCACACCAGAAGAGCTGATCCTCGCAGAATGATGAATGTACAGTGGAAGTACACAATTACGTCACATTAAATGTTGAGAAAATACCACAGGAGTTCCACATGACAACTACAAATGAGTGACACTGGAAAACAGCTCCTGGCTGGCAAACCCCATCCCAGCATCAGTGTGTAATTTCTGCTAAAAGTTCACAGATGAATTCTGAGGGTGCAGAAGTCTGAGCAATCACCCAAACAGAGGGCATAATAACATTTTCCCCCAAGGCAGAGAAGTGAGACAGGCAAACACTAAAGACAGGTTTACTCCTCCTGAGAAGCCACCACTACCTCCTGTTCACAGAAACTGAGGGGCTGGGTACCACATTCCTTCAGGAGGGTTTTCTTTAGGGCCAGAAGAACAAGATGAAGCAGTGATGCTCACAGCAGAGGCTTCAGATTTGTGTAGGCTTTTTATCCATGTACAGCACCAAGCATAGTGACTGGATCTCCTAGCCCTACTGCAGGAGGAAAAGTGTTTGCAGTGTCCTTATCATTGCATCCACACACTCCAAAGCATGTCTTTGGCCAGAGGTGGACTGGTGAGAAATGCACAGCCCACTCTGCTTACAGGAAGCCTTTAGCACCCTGTCAGCATCATGAACTATGTTCAGCCGAGTCCACTCTTGCAAACCTGAAATCAAAGGTAGTTGTCAGTTCCAAGGTAGCTGTTATCACAGATAACAGACACTCTGTTGCACAATATTTGGAGCTCACCATAAATTGCACTGAAAAGATTTCTATGCCCTTTCCACAACTGTGATAATTATTTAAAACATTAATAAAAGGGCTCTGTACAGGACCTCAAAAAGAGGGCAATGCTGCATGGGGAGAGACCAGACCATAACATGTAAACTTCAACACTGTGAGAAGTGTCAGACTATGTTTTTTTACTCCCATGTATCTTGAAGTTACTTGTGGTGTCCACTGATTACAAAAGCATGTTTAATTTTGCCTGTGATCAAACACATACCCATGATGCAGCAGCAAGCAGTGCACCTCAGGGAAATGTCACACAGTTTTTAGGATGGTGAGTGGGCAGCACAGCTTTCTCAGCACATGAATTAACACCTCAATTCTTTCAATGTTTCCATTTTTCCAATTTCTTCACCAAGCTTTTTCAGTAGAAACACTAGTTGTCATGATCAGCAATCCGGTTGCAATATCTCCTCTGCATGCATCCTCACAGAGCATGCCCATGGTTCACTCCCAAACACAGGAACAAGGCTATTTTTTACACTTTTAGGTCAGACCTTTAGCACAGACCAAGAGCAGCATCTCATCCCAAAAGCAGCTGTCAGAAGGGCACGGGCAGATATGCATGTAGGAAGTAACCTCCTGAGGTATTGCTGCTGCTGCAGTGCCCATGACCAGGGTCTGAGAGCAAAGCCACACACCAGCACATATTAAAAACCAAGATCATTTTGAGGAAAGAACCAATCTCCAAAACATTTTGAATTGTGAAACTTAGATTAAGTTCCAGCCCAGAACAAAGATGGTAAAGTTATGACACCCACATAAATCAGATTTAGTATGGTCTGTCATGGCACAAGATTACAACGTCACATTTTCACAGAATGGTTAAGATTGGAAAGGGACCACTGGAGGTCATCTAGTTCAAGCAAAGGTCCCCCAAGGCAGGTTATTGAAGAATGTGTCCAGATAGCTTTTGAATATCTCCAAAGAGAGAGACTCCACAACCTCTCTAGGGAATCTGTTCCCATGCTTGGTCACTGACACAGTAAAGAATTTCTTACCCATGTTCAGGTAGAACTTTCTGTGCAGCAGTTTCTGCCCATTGCCTTTTGTCCTATTGTTAGGCAACACCAAGCAGAGCCTGGCTCCATCCTCTCGGCACTCTCCCTTCAGATACTGATAGACTTTGATGAGGTTCCCTCTCTGCCATTACTTCCCAAGGCTGAACAGGCCCAGCTGCCTCAGTCTTTCCTCATACATGAGATTCTGCAGTCCCTTCATCATCTTTGTTACCCTCAGCTGGACCCGCTCCAAGGGCTCCATGTTCCTCTTGTCCTGAGGAGCCCAGAACTGGACACAGCTCTCCAGAGGCGACCTCAGCAGGCCGAGCGGAGGTGCGGGCTGCCCTCCGTGCTGGGGAGGAGGCAGGGGGCCGTGAGGGGGCCGGGCGGGCTCTGCCCGCTCCTCTCCCCGCCGCCGGGGCCTCAGTCCCGGGCCCAGTCCGCTCGGGCCCGGGGCAGCAGCGCCCTGCGGGAGGGCCGGCGGCCGGAGCCGCGTCCCGGGACACAGCCCCGCTCCCGCCCGACCCTGCCCCCGGTAACTACACATCGAGCCGTCATAGGCGGCCGGGCTTCGGCAGGAGCGAGCGCGGTGGAAGGGAATCACAGGGAAATACACATACTCCACACTCCCCAGCTGGGGGGTGAGCTGTTGTGTGTCTGCAAGAGCTCATCAAAACGGGCTCAGCCTAACCTGGAGAAGACCTGGGACATAGGAGCTTGCATGTCTCATACCTGGCAAAGCAACCAAAATCCTTAACCAAAAATGATTTAATTAGTTTCTATTTAGCATAACTTTCCCTCCCTTACTCCCCATGCCCTCCCCATGACCCCAGCCTGCCTGGGCTTTGTAGGGTAATTTTAGGGCTCCGTGTTTCTGACCAGATCTCATCTGCTGTGACATGTGACAGAGCCCAGTGAGTGGAAGGCTCCAGCCCACAGATACCCAAGAAAATCTAAGATTTCCTTGCTGCTCATGCAGTTTTCTCAGACTGCTTGTCAAAAGTTATTGGTGGCTATTTTTTAAATGGAAGGAGTAGTGAGAAAATAGCTTTGCAGCATATTGGGCTAGCAGATTGTTCAGACACTGTACTGGGACAATGAAGCCTTTAGGATCCTTTGACTGACATATATAATGACTGTAGCTGTCAAACTTTTGTGCAGCAATTTTATTTTGTATTGGCAAGCTATTTCACTGGCCAGGGTTTGCATAAGAGGAATAATTCACATTGTTGTGGTGTTGCTGTTTACAGAGCCTAGAGGACAGTGGCATCACTACAATATAAATATTAATATTCAAATTTCTTTTGAAATACATAATTCTGTATGCAACCTACACTACGTGCACATCTTCATACCGGGAGAAAGGCATTGTGCTGCAGAGAGAAGGGGTCTGGAGCTGCTGGGAGTTGTTCATTCACTGATTCATTATGTAGACCTTGAAAAGGCACTTAGTCACTCTGCAGTTTAATGTTTCTCTCTGTGCAGCAGAGAACAAAGCCTCAACACAAACTGAGATCACTGTTATCAGTCAGAGTGGCAGAGGTCACAGAGCCAGCGTGGGGTCAAGGGGCTGCTCTGAGCAGCTCTTGTGTGCACAGAGCCCAGGACAGCTGTGTTCTTCTGAAACAGCTTCTTTCTCCTACTAAAGCAGTGGCAGGGTCAGCTCGGGCTACTTAAGACGGCAGTTGCTGCTTACCCACTACCTTTCTTTGGTTATGAACAATAACTTGCCAAGAAATCACTAGCCTCAGAGAAAACAGGCAGAAAGCTACTGAGAGGGCAAAGCAAAACCTAAAGGAGAGGAAGAAAAAAAAATCTACATAAGCAAGGATGACTCTCACACTGTATTTGCTATGCAATCAAGCCCACAAGTGGGTTGTGTATCTGAAGGTGGAAATACAAAGACATGTCCTGTTCCCTGGGGAAAGGTAAGCAACTTCTCAAATTATCTTTAGAGGCTATTATTAGCCTCACTCTAACACTGATGTACCCCGTGCCCAAAGCCACAGCATGCACACATTTTATCCATAAAAAGAGATATTCACAGTTTTGCAGTTTATAGAAATGCTGGGCCCATGCTCTGGTACCAGTATAATTTAAAAAAAAAACAGTCTGAGCAGTAAGTGAGGGCATGGAAAGGACATGCACAGCAAGAACTTGGAAAGAGCATGAAAATCCAGCTTGGGGTGCTGAGGTCAATGGGCACACTAATTTTTAAGAGTGTAACAAGTTTGTTTGTTTGTTCAGTCATTCCTATATTCATTTTCAAATCTAGAGGCAGGAACTTCATGTCTACCCCCAAAATAATAGTATTGTCTGAGACAAAGCCAACCTGGTACGGCATGCCAGAGCTTTTCCCAGCCCATTTATGTAATAAAGCATCCTATACAACCAGGAAGCAGAACAGGAGCTTTATGTCCCTGTTACTTGGGTCCTAAAATACAGAGAAAGGAGACAGAGCACAGAGCAAAGAAGAAGAACAGGGCTTTGCCCTCATTCACATCACAGCCCTGTAAGGCTTTAACACAAAAGATACAACTATGTGGTGAAACATCTATGGGGGACACTCTTGTTTAGCACAGAGGGGTTCTGCAGGTGGACTTCAAAGGTGGAAAAGAAGTACCAAGGTAGCAGTGCAAATTCTTCAGGCCAAACTCCAATACATAACTACAGATTCCATATACAGATCCAGCCTTAAGCCCAGGAGCAATACAGGTTGGGAGAAAGGAGCCTGAGTGATTTAAACTAGATATTTAAGCAGTTCAAGGTAGCTGAAAGTAGCACTGATACCTGTTCATTATTTAAGGTGAACATACAAAACTCAGAGTGCAGGTGCCCAAGGATGTTCCTCACTGGCTTCAAGCTGGCAGTTTCCTAAAAGCAGCACTTGTTGGTTTCCTTGGTTTGCTGACCAGCAGTGCCACCTCCTCTCCTTGCTGCCATGGTGCTTAGCCTTCCCCAGTGTCAACAAAATGGCATGTTATTCTACTTTGCCAAACTTTAGCAGTAAGAATTTAATTTCAAAGAGTTTGGCATCTGCTTTAGCCAAAACAGTTCAGCCATTTCTAGGAATATTATTAAAGGAAAAATATACTGCTTGGCACATGTTAAATAAATCCAGGCAACCTTTTATATGAGGATCTCTAGCTTCAGAAGGGAAATTTTGAAATTTGGCAGAGAAGTGACCTTTGTGGTAGAAACGTGTCTATCCCTATTAAAACCTACCTAAATTTGGCTAGATTCAGAACTAGAAAATACTGCAGTTAAGGACTCAGTAAAGACTTTTGAGAAATGCAGTTACTTGCTGTTTCTGCGGTAGGCAAGAAGTCCCTATCTCCTGTAGAGCTGCAGTTTGTGCTCACCCATTGCCTTGGCCAGTTGTGCCTGCACAGGTCCTCCATGGCTGGATGACAAAATTACAGAGCCAAGGGTGAGTGGAGAGACCAGCATTTCATCTGACATTTCCATATATTCCCACATTTTTCTGATACAGAGGAGCCCCATCTGCCACACAGCCCAGGTTCAACGTCAGCATCACGAGGGCTGAGCAGGCACAAGGACACAGCAGAAAACAAACTGTGACCGAATAAATCAGGGCAATTACAATACACAGATGCACAGCTGGAAGAATTCATGTCAAACAGACAATGGCATTCGAGACATCCCCTAATAATGAAGACTTGAATGTTCTGTCTCAGTAAAACTCTCTGAATGAGGTTTGTGTGCAGTATAAGGAGAGAGTCTGAAAGAAATATAAATATAGGCCATGATTCTGCAAAACTTCACAAACCTAAGCCCTTGCATTCAGGTGCCATCTCACTGACTTTTCTGCAAAATCAAGGTCATTCATGTTAAAAGCACAGACAAGAACATCTGCTCAAAGTGATGTGTTTTAACTGTATTAGTTAATTATCCAAACAATATTTCTCATGTCATGGAAATGCAGTTTGAACACTGGCATAAATGTTCTTGCATAAAATAAGGAGAAATCAGTAATCAGAAATCAGAGATACAACAGCAGTATTTGCTGTTGTATTTCTGGCATGAATGGGAGTGACATGAGTAGGTGGGCTGCGGGCTCCCATTCATCTCTTACAAATAGAGGTTAAGAGGATTTACAGATTTACAACGAAAGCACTCACCCGATTGATAGTTGCAATATTTCAGTAATTCTTCCATCTTGGCTCATGGGAAAAGGATAAAGCAAATCAACCTCCACCTAGACTGTGCTATTCCTTCAAGGATTTACAGCCCAGTATATCAAGGAAATGGTTTCAAGACAATGAAAAAGATCTATGGAAGAAACATTAGAAGCAGCCATTAGGAAAAAAAGGTTCCACCTTTCACACAAGGGTATCCTCTCCCCAGTCTTCAGCACACCATGCAGTCCTTTTGTGTATCCATGTGTGGGTTCTCAGGACTCATGTCCATATACCACAAACTGGCATGTCATCATCATCCTAGATAATGATTTCAGTTCATGAAGTGCTGCTAGGAGAAGGGTTATAATTCCTCTCACCAAAAGACTCGACAGGCTACAAAGGAAGAGTACAAGGGAAAGTTAACTTCTTTATTCAGGATATGTACACCATCCCCTTTCCTCACCCATAAAGCAGAAGCAACACAGAACTTAGATACATATATAGAAGTTCTATATCTATATAGATTATATACTTCAGTACATATATATATGTAGATAGATATAGATCTGTGTATTATTATATACATACTTCAGGTCTGGCTGAAGCACGGTGCAGAGCAGAGGGAGTCTGTGGGGCTTTTGTTCCATGGGAGAAGGAACCCACACCTCCTACAAAAGGCAAACTGTCCATGCAGACTGCAAAAGGCACTCAACAAACAATTTTGATTTGTCACTCAAGTGCTTGGTTAATAATTCACCCTGAACACCCAGGCAAGCAAGAAGTGAGCTTGTCCTCCTTAAGTGCACTGGCTGCATTAAGAAGAAAAGATTCAGAAGATAGATCTCAGTGTGGAGCCAGTGCAAGAGAGAAACTTCCCAGCTACAGTGCTGCAGGATGTTCTTCCCAGGAGCATGAACCAGGATTATGCATCACAACAGCAGATATGGCTGGAACAGGTATGGACCAACCCAGTCACACATGGACCTTGTGTTATATTTTTCGTTAGCAGAACCCAGATCCTTTACACAATAATAGACTCCCAAATAGGGAACTGAAACATAAAAAGCATTTGGGTGAGTTCCTGATAGGCAACTGCAGAGCCACAGGCTCATCTCAGCTCTTCCACACACCCAGGCTTGGAGTGCCTGCAAAATCCTTTTTTCCTCTTATGCCTCAGAATGGTTAAGGCAGCATGGGTAGCCATTTTGCAGGGGATATCAAGAAAATTACACACTTGATGTTTACATGATTTTGCCCATGAGACAATTTTGATATGCTTTGTGAAACACATGCTTTCACAGAAATCTGAGGAGGAAAACCACATAACCAAGAACAGTAAAATATTGTTCTGCTTGGAACAGACAATTTTAACAAGACTGTTTTAATGGAAAGAGGATTTGGTAGATATTTTTAAATATTGGCAGCAGTTTTTGCTAGACAAAATTTTGTTATATCATTCATTGGATAGACTGCTAATCTGCAAAACTCCATTATTTGAGACCCAACAAATACCATTCTAATGTTAGAAAATTCCCTTGACTTCCATGTGCAGCTTTGGAAACTGTGATACAAGGTCAATTTGTGAGTGTAAAGTGTCCTCAGTACTTAATTTTTCCAGGTGACACTTGGTGCCACTTGACTGTTTGAAGGACAACTTGAGTTATTACAACTTGAGTCCTTTGCTTCAGCAAAGGACTGCACAGAGTAACCATCTTCTCCTTCCCTGTAGGCAGATAAATGTTTCTTATTCATTAACTAAAATTAAGATTCCCTCTACCTGTAGTCTCCTTCAAGAATGTCGCTATTCTGCTTGAGAAACCACATCCTGCTCTGCATTCTATGTGGATTCATTCTGTTAATCAAGAGACATCAAGCTCAGCAACCTTCCAGGACTGCTGATAATCTCTTGAGAGTCTACAGTACATTTCTTTACAGACTAGATCAGATCTGATGAACTATAGAATTTCACACCACCCAGGAAAGTGTATGGGACTGGCTTTTTAACCAATGCAGACACAAGGGTGGATGTACAGGCCAACTATAATTTTTCCTGGAGAATCTGAGTGTATCTTTTTCCCACTCAGAGCTATTGTTCCATGTTTTCCCAGGACTTCAGAGTGTGCCCAGCAGCAACTGGAACCCTTATGTAGTAAATACACTCAGGCTTACCAGGAAACTGGGAATCCAGGGTACATACATGCTATAGTCCATGTAACCTGCTACTGCTAAGAGTATTATAAGAACTTTGGAAAGTCTTACTCCAGATACTGCTCATGGCTGCACAGAGGATTTGCCCAAGTCCAATCCTGCTGGAAAACCATCCTACTCAGTTAGTACAATTCACACACATACAGTCGAGGACCTCCCAAAGCATCAGATAACCCACACAGCACCTCAGCTATGTTCACATCTTAGGCAAGGGAGATTTGACATTTCTTGCACAAAGTCCTGTATTTGCAAGTTCAAATACATGCTACAGGCAGTAGTAGCACTACAGAGTGCATTTGCAGACCCAGCTCCTTGAGACACTTCAAATGGCTCTCTCCCCACCTCCTGCATGCCTCAGAACATGGGGAAATCAGACCCAAGTGCCTGATTCCTCAGTATGGCCAGCTGGTTTGCACAGACCCAGTGCTTTGCCACCAAGCACCTCTCAGGGCAGAGCATGAATAGCTGGTCTCCAGCAAAGCTGACATAGGCAGGTCCTGGGTATCACCACGCTTCACTTAGACGAGGTCTCATGGCTGCTTTGACTTGAAGGTGGCCTTCACCCCACCTGATGAGACCAGCAGTAGGCTGAGGGCCAAAGCCTGTGCAAACATCTGCTGGGAATCAGTCAAACAGCCTTTTGCTACCGAAAATAAGTCTGATTTTGAAATCTGCCCTAGAGATCAGTAGCAGAGGGCGTCTTCTATGCACAGGCTGAGGCATCACGTCACGAGCAGTCTCAGCTGAACATGCCTATTTATGGTGGCAAGCTAAAGGTGCTATGAGTCAGGTGCCTGAAGAGGGATCTCTAATTATACCTTCCAGCTACATGTAATATGTAAATATGCTATGTGGGCAGGAAATGTATGAAATAGGAAGGCATTTATTATAATTATTTTAAAGGAATTTTAAAAATATTTAAGTATTTGAACTTTATTTACGGCATGGCAAAAGCTGCTGCCAAGAGAGCTGGAAGTGAATAAACTCCTTACCTACGTTTCTCTTATGGGCCATTGGGCAAGATGAAGTGAATGTCACTTTTCTGCCTCAGTTTCTTTATTTTTTACAGCTACACCAGGCAATACTGAGCTATTTAATAAACTGATCTGAGTTTTGCAGATGGAAAGGAATTTATAAAGCCTGGTATGATTTATAAAAATGTAATACAAGGGCATTTAAACTGTGGCTTCTTCTGACAAAGTGAACAAATTCCTGGATTTCTTGGTTAATATTTATAGCAAATTAACCTACTAGGAAAAATGCTAAACTGACAGCAACAAGAAGCAGAGCCAAGAGGCACAAGGGGGTGAGCAGCAGTGGTGGGAAGGCTCCCCAGGCTAGCATGTGCCCTCAGGAGAAGGTCCAGAATGACAATGGTGACAAACACAGTGGCCCACATGCTTTTGTCTGCTATGCCCTGGGATGAGATCACCATATATGCCCATCCCTGGCCAGGCCACTGCTCCTTGGGGACAGCCTGCTCCTCTGCTCCCAACTCTGACTTGGGAGCCTGCATTGTAGGATATGCCTACGCATACTCCAGGAAAACCATCTAAAATGGCCACAACATAGCTGCCTGACCAGAAGGGGACTTCCCAATAATGGAGCAGAAGATACTCATGAGTATTTTAGAATCATCTCTGTAAGAGGGGTTTGAACCTAAGGGATAGGTTTGGACAGTGACTCATGGTGCCCGGTGCACAGCTGGAGGAGGACTGCATGTACAATTACAGTTATTAAAGTCAGCCAGCTATAAAAACCCGCTGCTTCAAAGTGGGATCTGAGAAACCACAATTATTTCCCGTTCAAACTGTAGAAGAAAAATGTGGTATTTTTTGGTACCAGCGTGCAGCAGTGTTTGCAACAGCTGTACATGTTCAACTGGAAGGGAAATGATGAGTTTTGACAAATTTAGGTTCCAATATTAAAAATCTGTACTATAAAATTCATCAGCCATGAATCATATATGTGTTATAGATGTGACTTTAAGACCTTCACTGTCAGGGCAGGCTTTGGACCTGTGATGTGTTCATACCCATGCTGAATGTCCATTTAGCAAGCCCTGATGTCATCCATTTTCTCCTTTCTAATTTAAAGGGGGAGCAATACTTACTGATAGAATTATAATATTCTAGATAATAAAATTAAGGCACAAAAGTTGGGAAGCAGTAAAAAAACAACTGTTGAAATAAATTCCTAAATCAAGCAGAGAGAACCTTTGACAGTAACCATGGCTCAAGGCCCCCACAACACTGAGAGCAGTGAAGCAGTGTTGTGCTGGACTTGTTTCCCAACAGGAATCTGGGAACTCCTTGGACGGGGCTGGCATGAAACCCTCATGGCAGGATGATCACTCAGGCTTACAGCAGACACACCACAGAGAAGTAAACTGTCCCATACCTACTCTGTGGATCAGATGGAACTATCATTTCAGAGGAGGTATCAAGGGAGAGGATTAAGAGCGAGGAACAACTGCATCTGATGTCCTTGGGTCAGCTAAGCTGCAGTGCTCCTTGTCTAATGGGTAACTGCCCCAATGTTTGGGGTTTAGCAGTTTTAAATAGTCAGTTAAACTGAGGTGCGGGCAAGGAGGAATAGCCTGAAATAACAGTTGTGTGTGTATGATGCTTTCCACTATCCTCTGATAGTGAAATGATCTCTTTGGAGGGCTTACTACTACTTCTACTGGCCCAAAAAGCTGGCTAGGTACAAGCTGGGCCTTTTTCCCCTATTATATTTGTCCAGATTTTACCCTGCTAGAATCACACAGCCAAAAAGCATAGAAAACTTGGAGCTTTTTGTTCCAAGGCACCAAGGTGAGGCAAGTTCCCCAGAGTGTCGTGGTAACAGACTGACTTTGCTGGAGCAATAAAGTCTGCACCCATCCAGCGGTCCCCAGCACCTGTTAAAGTTTCTCAAAGCAGCTTTGGTGTTTGTGGATTTGAGTTATCTCTGAATTCAGAAAAACAGAAGAAAGTTGTTGACAGCATTTAGCTCATGTAGCCACCGTAAGACGGCCAATGGCAATCCTACATCAGCACTACATCTCTGTTTATCTCCACACTTAGCAGAATATTTTCTCCTCTACTTCAAAGCATTCAGCCAATCTCTAAGAGTATCTTTTAGTTTCATCAGCCAGATTCTACTCTTTAAGGTATCACGCCTGGAGAGAAATATAATTTTTATATGACGAATTCAGTATTTTCAAGCCTCTCTGGTTTCAGGACAGACTTTAAAAGTCTGCAAATAATGCAGATTGCTTTAAATTTCTATTTTCTAAAAAACCTCTCAAATTTGAAAAACACACTATTGGGGATTTTTGTACTCAGAAGTAACAAATGACAGATCAGTCTGACTTCCTTCATTATCACAAAAAAAATGTAATGTAAATGTGATGAATATTCTGACCGTTATCTCTACCTCTGATAACAGAAGAATTCTTTGGTTAATAGACTTTTCTTCATGTTCTATAGCTCAAACACTACAGTACTCCCACTAGTTTTAATGTGTTTTGTCACACAGGACAGACCTTTTAGGTGTTGCCATTCAGGGACATTACTGTTTCACAAAATAAACTGGTATAAATAGGAGATTCCATCCCAAAATGAGTAGTCCCATTATGAATGGGAACATGGGTATGTCCCAGTTTGCAGTGTAAAATGCTAATGTCATAATGTATACTAATCTGTAATATTAAAAGAAGCGTTTCTACAGGTTCTCTCCTGTGCATTTCACAGTTTCAGGCAAAGTAAATTCTGCATAAATCTTAACTAAATGGATTTAAAAAACAAACAAATTAAAAACAAACAAACAAAAAACCCAAAACAAACTGAAAACCACCC
Source organism: Illadopsis cleaveri (assembly GCA_013399915.1). NCBI lineage: Eukaryota > Metazoa > Chordata > Aves > Passeriformes > Timaliidae > Illadopsis > Illadopsis cleaveri. Next base: position 627,068 of record VXBB01024218.1, on the reverse strand, counting down.
AGAAATCCCAATGACCAAGCATCATCATCAGAATAGCAGGTCTGGTCTATTTAAATTTCAACAATCATGACAGGAAAGAAAAGGCAGTGAATTACTTACAGTTGGTCTCAGTGCCAGCTTCAAACAAACAAATCCAGGTTAGTTTTGAAATATGTCTATGTTTTTAGTCACAATTATACACATGAAGCAGAGAGACACACAAGACCTAGTTCAAGTGACAACACGTGTAAGGGAATTACCATCCTCTGTGTTCACACAGCCCATCTTAATCATCTCTGAGAAGTTGAAGAGCCTTTCTGTTGCACAAGCAATTGCTGAGATTGTGATCAAAACTCTTTGGGGTGTGTCCTGATACACCAAATATTGGGATATTGTACAATGGGCAGTTATCTGTGATGTCCCTGCAGCTGATTTCCCTTTCTGGAAGTCGGCAGGCTGAACCTTTGACCACCTCAATATTGCCACAGCACGAGTTGAGCGTGAGGCCTTTGCATGACCATGTAGGACAGCTTCTGGCAAACATGCTCCAGGGTGACCACGTCTCATCCTAAAAAAGTTTGACTGTAAATACACATGGAAGACTTGGGAGCAACTTGGAACGCTGGCACGCTCTGTCAGGCTGGTTGCTGAGGACCAATAGCTGAGTCAGCCCACACACAACGTGATAATGTGACAGAGGGTGAGCACACAGGCAGCATAACAGGCCACCAAACAGCACTGGATCCCAAGCCAGATGCAGTAACCAAGGAATAAAGGAGACTCAAACTTTCTTTCCACAAATAGACAACAAGAAATCTCTTATTTGGAGCAGTGACCTAATGCCAACATGGAACAAAGCACAGCTATGTGCCTGCAAGACCGTGGCCTAACAGAGAGGGTCCATTGCAGCAGCTGTGCCCTCACAGCCATGCTGTGGGACATTTTAAGGAAGGAGGTGAGCCTGCACTATCTGTGGCCACCTTCCCCATGTTGCAGCTTCTGTGCAAACAACATTCAAACACAGCTCAAAAGCTGCAAGAATTTGACAGGCTGGCTGAGTGGAGAGCTAGGGCTGGGGGTACATTCCACAAGGTATTCCATGAATGCTTCCCAGCCCCCACCACACAGGCAGTGCTGCCTAACCCAGTCCACTGTTTCTGAGTCTACCTACTCAAATTCTCATAATAAATCAAAACAGCCCCTCACAGCTTTCCCTTAAGTCCCCATTGTAAACTCATACTAATTTCTCATCTCACACAACAGCATTTAATCACTGTAGAATAAACAAATTGAATCAAGACAAAACACATAAATGAATAAAACCTGCAGCTTCAAATTCTGTATTTCTAGATCTACAAGCTCACCTACAGAAAATTGCAGGTGACATGCTGATCCAGGTCTGGATCTCATACAGGAGGAATCCCAGCCCTCTCATTTTTAACCTGGGTTGCAATACCTGTTGACCTAAACAGGAGCTGGGATGCAATGATCCTGATGGATTACTTCCAACTCAATCATATTCTATGATTCTATAACCCATCACACACATGCCAGGCACACCTTCTAACTTTCACCTAATGTCTATGCTGACCAACAATGGCACAGTAAGTTCTAGGTGGGGACATGACAGAGATACATAGGCACAAGTTAAGTAAGCTGTAGAATGAAAATACAGCTTCGGAAGGTCTGAACATAAACACATTATAAGAAAGTTTTAAACTTCTTTTGCGTATTTACTGATTACCTCAAAAAACTTTATGTGAAGGCATTTGCCTAAAGTCTTTCAGTCTTTTCCTTGTCCATGCAAAGAGATTGGCTTGGCACAGAGGACATCCTCCCAAAGTACAACTTCAATAAGCTTAAAGTTTTTAGGTTAATTAACCATAAAAAGTATGTATCTGTTAAAGCACATATTCACTACACACGAGGTCACAACAGCATTCTTACAGAAGCAACATCCATTTCCACAAACTCTCCACTTGGCAGACAACCCTACTATCCCTGGAATCTGAATAAATGATGAGGTGCAGTATTTTGCAGTCCCTAGGAGAGAGGGAAGCAGGGCACTGCTCTGCTGAAAGTTCACCATTCCTGGAAGCCCTCACATCAGCACACTCCTTGGTAAAGATGCAACCACACTTCCAGGTAGCTGCTTTCATCATCCAGCCCACCAGAGTAGTCCAAGCTTTGCTGAGTGGCATTTCAACCACATTTAATATTTTCATACTCTCACTTTCATTATTGGTGGTGTCACAACCAGCTCTTTGGTTCCACAACATTTAGATAAAAAAGCTGAGACCTGGATTTACATTGTGGAAGGTGGTCCCAAAAAATTTCATGCTGTTCAAACAGAAAACCAAAAGGTTCCTCAATCTCCAAGATAAAATGAGATTATTCAGATGTGTGTATCTGCAGTTTTGAGGAAGACTGTAATTAGCATAAACACAACTCAGATAAAACATCAAAGCAAGTGTAAAAGGCAATTTTTTCAAGAGAGAGGCAGTGCAGGGAGGGACAGCTAGAAGGGCATGCATTGCTCACCCCTGTCATCAATTTGACAGCCAGCAGAATGGTTGCTGTTGGGCTCAGCCATCTGATCTTCATAGATGTCTAATCCAGTTTAAATATTCGCTAAGGAAAGAGGTTTTAAAATAACATACAGAGAAGAAAATTAAAAGAGAATGAAAGGAAATGTTTCTAAATCCATAAGGTTTCTAACCATTGCAGGATGAAGGAGAAAACCAGTGTTTGAGCAGCAAAGATGGCCACAAACTTTTCACTAAGAAGCTCAGATGTCAGTGTGCCAGAAGGAAAGGGAAGAACATGTCCCTGCAGAGAAGTGATGACTAAACTTGAAGGAGAGAATCTAATTACTTGGCTTAAGCATTCATTACTGCTGTTAATTAGGGTATCTCCCAACAGGAAAGCAAAGTCATAACTTAACACTGAGGACCATATGACTAAGGGCAATGAATAGATCTTTGAGTGGAGATGCTGATTTAAAAGACTGTGAGCAAGTCTGAAGCATAGTGTTGATCAGTGTCTACTTGACTGTTACTGATTAGTTAATTGCTTAGTTATTTTTGGCAAAACTTGCTGTACCACAACAAATTATAAACTATTACTGAGTCAAGTTAAAATGGACATAGTGAGACTACACAGTGTCTTGAGAAAACCAAGGGGAGCCCTTTGAAACAACCTGAGGGGGGCAATTATACTGCAGAAAATCTCCTTACACAAAACTAAAGGCAGCTCACTGCTTAGAGTGCAAATTGCTCATGATACAGATATTATCTCTATAAGGCAGCCTGAGAAGAGCCCTGTTCCATTAACCAAGGCAGATGGGCACAATCTCTTACCTTGTACATGACGAGGGGGATGCCAGAACTGGCCCTATTAGGATGGAGGGATTTGGTCTGTAGGCTTATTCAGGCAAGAGCCAAGTCAAATTCTCTCCAGTCAACCCAAGACTTCTGGCTAAAGGAGGGTAGTAAGAGCTGTGTAACCACAGGGCAGGTTGGCCACTAGATCCATTCTCTGCCCAGTTTGAAATGGGAATCAACTCTTTTGCCTAATCCCTCTCTTCCCACCTACAACAGGTATCCCCAAGGAAGCAAAGGAAGATTGAGGCACATTCAGAGCCTCAGACCATCTCAAGCTGCTTCATGAGGTGGCACTGGTCCTGGGAGAAGCATAAGGATTAGAAATGGAACTTTTGTGAAAAGTTAAAACTGCCAGAAGGCAGGACAAGCTCTGGAGGGCACCAGTGCCTGTGAAGCACATAGTGCAGCAAGTGATGACCTGCTGGAAAGTGACTTCCGAGGCATCCACCAAGAGTTGCAGCCAAGTAGTGCTTCAGGGCAGTGCTCCACCTCTCTGGGCAACTGTATCTCTGGAGCAGGTGCCAGTCTTAAATTCCAGCCAGAGATACCAGACACCTGAGAATTTAAGAAGGTCTTAAAGTGACACAGATACCAGTCTTGGAAATAGCTCTTTTGAAGTTTGTGCTGGAACTATTTACAAGCACTTTCCCCCTTCTTTTCCTTTACCCTCCGATGTAACAAAACAAACAAGCAAACAAAAATCTAGCTGAGGTGACCCAGCACATAGATTAAGACTCCTGGAAGTAAGGAGTCAAGATGAAGCTAAAATCATTTTAAAAAGAAAAAAAGAAAAAGCTGAAGCTGTTGCTGTTTCTTGCAAACACTTGAGTTAAAACCCTCCACACAGAATGTTTCCCGCTGGCTTTTACCTGAACAGCATAAACACTGGCAGCACTGGTCAGCATTGACTCCACCACATCTGGAACAGTTTAAGCCACAGGCTTCATGCAAAGTCATGCCCACAAAGTCAGAAAAGCAAACCTGCAGTTTAAAAGAAAAGCTGGATAGCTCAGGCTCAAATGGACATTTAGAACAAGGATGAAAGCGTCCTCCAACCATGAGTACACAACGTGTGTGCCAGGCTGGGGGTGGAGGGAAGGAGAGCATCGTCACAAGCACTGCTGGGGCAGAAAAGTATTTGGCTGAAGTATCAAGGCGTCCGCACACCCATAGTATGAATGGTTACACAAGCAACCACTTGGAGGGAAGGTCTGTCTTTTTTCCTCTTGGCACATAATGAAACTGAAGACAAACGGTGTATAAATAAAACAGGGTGCTTCTAGAGTACAAAATGATAACAATCTCAGCAATTCCTCGCCTTATGCCAGGAAATTCTCCTCACACACTGCTTGCAGGTTTATCAGCCTTATCAGATTGGACACAAAAAATAAAATGTCAAAAGCGAGGAGGCAAAAGCCAGTGTCTCCACAATGGAGCTTCTAAGAAGCAAATGCCACTTTATGTGGGAAAACCCAAACTATGGCTTAACAGATGCTGAGTTAGGCCATAAAGGGCATATGGCACTCAGTGCCACACCACTGCATACCTGCATATCATGTATGTTGTGTCAGTCATCCCTGAGCAAAACCACTTAAGTGCAAATACACACACCTACCTCAGATCTATCACTCGCTGAAAGGAGAGTGTCATGCACACAATGCTCCTCACTAGAGCACAAAGTGTTTCACAGATGAATCAAGTATCATTGTTCTTCTTCCACAAAAGAAAAATGTGAGCAGCAACACATCCCACTTACCCCACGTCCAGCCAGTCTGATTCCAAGCAGTTCTCTGTGGCCTTGTGAAGTCTTTGCAACACTCTTGAAATCAAGATGAATTTACATATTCCTACTAAAGTAACAGATGAGAGCTACAACTAATGCTATTCTGAAGATTAGAAACTTTATAAATAGCAATTTTTGTTCATTTGGTAACTTTTTAGGAGAAGCTGTGAAATCTCTACTGAAGGTTTACAACCTTGACTTCCCAGATACCCCATGACACCTGATGGGAGAGTGAAGTGAAAACAGTCTCATAAGCAGGTCATGCAAACATAATTTCATCCACACCCAAGCTATCAGATGTTGGGAAGTTGAGATGTGAAACCACACTAATGCTCTTCACACCACCAGCTGCTTCAGAGGTGAAGTGACAACACAAACCTTTCTTATGGATTCATTTGTCCAGGTCCTCTGTATTTGGTGGGAGCAATGCCACTTCAGCAATCTCTACTGTGCTTAGAGCTCCTGCATTTGATCTAGGTAACCAAATAAATACTTACTGGACACTTAGAAGCCCAAGAAAAAACCTAGAGGAACATATTCTCCTCTGCACAACTTGTGCTAGTGTAACAGACACATTCTTTGCAGGGACCCTCCTACATTTACTCTATATACTGACATGTTCTCTTCTAGATACCTGCCAAGTTACAACAAAACAGCTTCCTAAGAGATTCCTAAAATTCCCTCCCCTAGGAAAGTGACGCAGAAGATAGTGATTTTAGGAACTTTAGCTTCAGAACACCTGGTGTTTTGAAACTCTTTTGAAATATTATTGTGTCTGTATTTTCCTTGGCTAAATACATACAATTCTTACTATAATATTAGGATATCTGCCATAAGTTTTACAGAATTAGAGCTTAATATTTCAAACCCACCACTACAACAGGCAAATCAATTTCCATACCTTTCATTTCTTAATCAATTACACATTTATTTCAGGTGAGTTTAAGACATGTAGGCTTCTCCATGTACCAATGAAGCTAAAACTACAAGGGCAATCTCTACATAAAACCGCCAAAAACACATGGTTTGCTTTCAGGGTTTCAGTTTTCTATTAGTTCACCAGTGATGAGCTATAAATACTCCAATGGAGCCTAGACTAAATGTATTTTAGGAGCAGTGGTCTAGAAAATATATAATTAACAAATTAAGAAGCCCAAAATAGTTCCGCAGAGCAGCCCACGACACTTCTTCAGCTTGTCACATGGTTGTTGCTGTGCCCAGCTCTAGCTGCTCACCAGCAGCATTTTGCTCAGTTTTCAAAATAAGCTATAGGGTTTGCACAAATTTGCTTTCGGAGCAGCTCCCATCAGGCACAGAGGAGAAACACTCTCAGTTTACAGGATGACATGTACTTCTGATCCTTAGTTTGTGCTCATGGGGGTTGTGCTCTAGAAGACATGTTTATGTCACAAAAACGTCCTTAGCCCACAGCTGGAGAGAAAAACACTTTAAGTGATTTAAATGCAAACTTGCTAAACTAATTGATGAATTTCAGAGAGTGATAAAACTTCTGAAGACAAAAACTATCTGTGGATCTCTTCACTCAAGTATTTTAGATTAAACAGAAAAGGATTCTAACAAACATGAGTTACTGATTAACTACTTATTGTTCTTGACATGTACAACTAAATATTTGTAAAACTATGCATTTACGGCATGGACTTAAAATAAACTCATTAAACCCACAACTTTTTGCTCCCAAACATAAAAAAATATATATTTTTTGCTCCAAATAATAATAATATTATAATAATAAAATTTTGCTCCAAATAATAATAAAAAAACAATATGGCAGTTTATACCCCGTTTATTATGACAGAGCCATCTATCGCTTAATACACTGGTTGGGTAGCCATAAATCACATTATTTTCTTACTCTATTAAGATGCAAGACAGTTTGGCAACCAAATAACAAAGACAAATTAGGCAGGGTGGAAAAACATTTAAGCTGCAGTGAGTTAAAAAACATCTAAGCTGGGGAGACCTAAACCAGCACAGTTATACAAGGTGCTGGCATCGGGTGACGCTTGGCATGGCGTGCTTGCCAGCCAACTCCTCGAGTGCCCAGCGGGCCTGCCAGGCCCCTTCAACTGGAATGTCAGAAAAGGTTCAGGGACCGTCTGGATGCCGCTTTTTTGGACATCTCCCAAAGAGCGCACCACCAAAGCTACAGTTTCTGTGTAGGGATCGCATAGTTCTTGGTAAGAATGAAGGCTTCTGGTAAGAAAGTTTATAGTGCAATCTGAATTAATTTGTGCCCACAGTGTCATTATTCATTTTCCCAAAACAGTTTAAACATAATTGTGTAGAAATTTGATATCTCTGTAAAGATATTACGAAGCAGTGCTTATACAGTTGGTGACTACATAGATTCAATTTTAATACATACACTTCTTCAAGCTTTTGCAAAACTACAAGTACGAAAGCAAGAAGTGACAAAGCGGCCAAGTGCTTCTGTATCTTCCGAAGGCTATTAAAATTCTCAGGGCTCAAAGGAGTTCAGATACCCTATCGCACAGGAAGCACACCCCGTGTTCAGTTTAACAGCTGCTCAGGGAAGAGCAAAACCTATTTCTGCTTCCTCTTTGCCAACCTGCCACCAAGTTACAGCTCCTGCTGAGAAGGCAGAGAGGTTGCTTTACTCCAGACAAGCAAGTTCAGATACGTTTCTGCTTGTCAGCGTAGCCGTTTGCTTAACATGGAAATTTGTAACACGAGATGTATCGCGCAGAGTCACACACTTCTTTTCCTACTGAAGACAAAAAGGGGTCAAGCACCAGGAGCTTCAGCTCATAAATTCATTGTGTTGGCCCTAGGGAACCTCGCTGGTAACAGCTGTAGCCTTAATGCAAATTTACAAAGTGAACACTTACTCAGCTTGAAAAGCATACATACAACAGTTACCCTGATAACAAATACACTATCAAGTTAACATCCTGTTGGTAGACAATTTTTGTAAGTGGAATATTTCATAAAATCATAAATGGCAATGCTTCATTGAAATAACAGATTTAATTTGCTTCTTGAAACAACTATTCTTAAATCAGTCTGGCAACATGCAAGCAAATTAAGTAAAAGCACCAGATTTCTTTTCAGTTTTTAAATGATTGTAAGGTTTAAGTCATCAAGAGATTGTTTGGGTTTTGTTTTTTTTCTTTTTTGAAGAGTCTTGATTTAAGACAGTGACGGGAAAACTTCTAAAAAGCATCTTCAAGAGATCCTTATCGCATTGCAAAACATTCACTTCATGTATCTTGACATAAAAACAAACTTTTTCTTTTCAAAGCCCTCAACAGGAGCAATTTCAATTAAAATAAAAATAATGCTTAAAATTCAGACATTTAAAGTCAACTGCATTCAGCAGACACAACTCATGGTCAAGCTAAATGATTCTCAATACTTCAAAAAGGGAAAGCAATTAGCAGTGTTACACCACGCTCCATAGGAATTAATACTTTAACAGCCAACTGATTTGATTTCTATTTTTTAAAAAAACAGGTATGAAGAATCTCCTTTGGTCACAAGTCCAGAAACAACTGTTTGGGTAAATGTGACAACAGCAGGAAAAACCACATCTATCAACTGGTCATAATATATAAGTGCAGGTGAAGATACAAATAGGATAATCCTTTTAATTGCAAAGCATGCCATACACAGACAGAAAAGAGAGAATTTTTAGAATTCCAATATATTAACACTCACCATATTGGTGTACTTCAGTAGCTTCAAAAAAGACCATGAACGTAAACATGCTTGGAGGCATCTTATTAGCATATAAATATACATGTGCCAGATACTTGCAGACTAAGGTTTGGCACATACGTGCTCACTTCACAAAAAAACTTTCAGAAAATGAGGCTCAAAAAGCACTTTCATAATTTTAAATGTGAGTTTTAAGTGTCTTAAATGGAGAAACACTTCTTTAGAAAGAATCAACTAAGATTCAGTTCATATTTTTTCATTAAATACTGTCTTCCAAGATGACTTAGAACAAAAATAACCGTGATGCCTGCAGATTCATCTCTCTGGTACTCCGCAAGTTCTGACAATGACAACTTCTGTCTTACATACAATTCTGCAGCAGAGAAAAGCTTTAAAACATTCTGCAAATATTTTGGCTTGCACATGGAGACTGGAGCAAACAGGTTTTTTTATCACAGAAATTCAGAATCTTTGCTTGTTTCTAACTAGTGCAGAATCTTAAAGTTAAATATGGACTTAAGGATTTGAGTGACATCTGTAAGGCTTGACTTCATATTGTCAAACACTACAGATAGACACATCTTTTCACAACTCTATGCTCCTGATTTAAGGACTATCATTTTGTAAGCAGCAAGTGCTCAAATGTGCATAAAATTTAAAACCACATAAATGCAAAACATTAATTTGTAACTTATTTTTCTTCAGAAGTTCCATTCTGACAAGCAAATTATCTGGACAAGTGTCTACTTGCCTTACAAGTATTTTCATGAACTATTCATTCAAAACTGATAAACACCATAGACCTGATAAAACTGGTAGAAGATCCTAAACTCTTAGACCCTCCTGTATACTCAAAATATAGTTTATTTTCCTTTCTCCAATTCCACAGGGATATAAAATATCTTTTAAGATTCCTCACAAAACCCTCCTATTGAGTAAGCACTTTCTATAGGTCTTTCTGCAGAAACAACAATCACCTCAAAAGAAAACTTGGCAAGACTGAGGCTCCAAAACTCATCTGTCATGTAACCAAATTAGATTGGAATAATACAAGTGTACCTTTTTACATTGAATCCTACTGTTAAATTTTTTTTAAAAAAATAAAGCTGTGGTTTGTACACCTCTTTAAGACATATTTTTAAGATTTTCCAAAAGAAATCAGAATGAGAAATACAAATGAGAAATCAACTATTTGCATTCTCCACCTACTAGCATTTTAATTTAATTTTACTTTAGAACTGAAAACATATTCATTAAGAAGTACAATGCAACTGGAATAGTCAACACTCGAGTCCACCAAAATTTAAAAAGTGATTCATTTTAGCGTAACAACACTAGCAAATTATTCTGTATATTTCAGTGAAGCAGAGCTTTAAAAAATGTTGTAGAGAAATAGATCATTCCTTTTGTGTGTGTTTTAGGGGAGCAAATATCTCCATAAAGATTATTTATACAAATGCAAAAGCAAACTTTCTGAGAGAAGGGTTTGGGGTTTTTATTTTTTTTTACCAAAGATTCCACCACATGATTAAAAATTAGATGAATGTGTATTCCTGACCACATTGACAATGTCACAACTAGTTCATGACAAGCAACTGCAACAGGTGTAAATGAAAAACAGGTCCCTACACTGGGACAAAGCTTGGTTGCAGGCTGACTGTATGACACTAATATTGAAAGCAAGAATTTAAGTAAACTCATCTGGCATTCAGATCTGACTGAGGGAACAGTGAGAACGACACAGTGAAGGTACACTTAGGTGCAATTTCATGCTGGTGACTTTTTCCTCTTTTTATGCTTAGAGCAGATTTTAAACCAAGAGTTGCATATCCAATGACACACACACAATTCAAAACTTAAGAGACCATTAGCACAGTTGTACACATAATTACAAACTTAGTATTTACATATTCTAAACAAAGTTCCATTTTAACAGTTGAAGTCTTTTAACACATGAAAGAAGATAATCTACTACAAAGAATGTGTAACGGGATCACAAACTTTCCACAAGCATATAAACACGTGTTTTAAAGTGCTTTCTGGGTGCTTCAGATCAACCCCTCGCAGTATGAGCTTTTATGTAGTGCTGTTCCAGTCATTACAAAATTATTTAAATCATTCCTCTTCAGGTGCATTGTGAGTTCAGGAATAATGACGACACCATTGATGTAAAAGCTTTAGGCTCTACCAACATAAATGTATACATTACTTAGGTTCAGATGAAGTTGTCAAATACTTTGGTTTATCATAGCTTGGGATAAATATTTGATAGAACAAAAATTGCACCTTTCCACTCTTGTTTTTTTTAACTAAAAAAATACCCCAACATAAATTGACAGTATTCTTTGGTAAAAAACAGGACATTTGGCCAGTTTGTGTGTACATCTATTTATTCAAATAGCCTAAAAGTGAACAAATGCCACTGCTGTACTGTCAATTTACAGGAATAAGCATTCCTGAGTGGGGAGTATCAAAATATTAACCTTAGCAGTTACCTATACAACAAGCTGAAACACCTTCAGCAACCATTACAGGGGATCAATAATGTTTTAGAACACTTTTTGCTTAACATTTACTCTTTGCATTACAAAAACCTATAAAATGCTCTATGCCTGCAGACAAATCCATTACCTTGCAGCAACTACAGAAATGTTATTCAATGGTGTACACCGTCAAGTTGCTGTAACAAAACCCAGGAATATGGCGTGCTGACCAATTAATACTCAACTGCACAGTACTTGTGCATTACCTATCCTAAATACTAAGAAAAGCCTATTAAAAATTCATTTAACTGCTACAAGTTACATGAATATATAAAAACAGAGCAGATATACAAGTATAACACTGAACATACTGTACTTTATTAGCACAAAAAGCCAGAACAAGGCACAGCAAGCAGAAAAATACATCAATAGAAGGGTTAGTGTAGCATACAAGAATAACGTTTATTGTACTTGCAGCCAAAATGTTTCCTACCTCGCACAGGTCACTGCTGTAGAGAAGTAAGAAATAAAATACTGTAGCAGCTGGTAAAGAAACTAGGGAGCACTCAGAATTGGTACAAAACATTAAACAGGGGTCAGGGCATTCCCACAAAATTTTAGTGCAAAATATCTAAGACAGAACTACTTTAAGTTCCATCTCCAATTAAATCAGCAAACAGAAGTTAGAATCTTGTTTCTAAGTAATCTGTTGAAACTATCATCAGTGCATATTACTTTAAAACATTTTTAAAAGCGCAGATGGAAAGATATTTACAAATAAAGTGTACCAGTACCTTTGAAACCTGACATTTGTTTCAGATATGTCAGATTTTGTACTCGGATTATAATAATTCAACCACTTGTCATGTTCTCCATAAAAATATCAAATGACTTTAAATAATTAAACAATTTTTTCTTGTCACTATTACCTTCCATTGTAAGTTACTAGCAGTCAAGCCACCAAAATCTGTTTTGGAAAAAAACCCCAACCTTATGTTTCACAGCAATAATCTAATTCTGTGTCCTGCCACAGAAGCAGCAATTCACACTGGAAGGTATTTTTAACTGTCTGAGACACTATTACTTTTGCTAACAATGCCACTTAAATCTCCAAGTGTTTGTAACACAATTACAGTACTGAGCAGGCATATTCAAGTCTTAATGATTAGGAAACCTTATATGCTGTGAAAAGCATGATTCATCTGGTAGCATCAAAGCACCATCAACTCTTAATGGTCTGCTTCTAATGAACCTCTCTTCATTACAAGAAAATATTCACTAGTATTTGGAAATTTGTTAGTGAGCTAAGTTATTACTTTGAGTAGAGAAAAGTTTTCAAGAAGAGAATTTTAAAAAAATACTTCAAATATTAGCAAAAATGCCCCTCTGATAAAGCCTTTCTTTAATAGCATTACATGAATGCCCCATGGGAAATGCCTCGTAGTTTCTTCATCCAATTACTACAGCTATAAAAGGGAAACAAAATATTTAGAAATTAGCAAAAATATTTTCATTAGGCCTTAATGAAAAACGTGCAGAATTGTGTCTGCTTATTGTTTCCAAGAGGCATCACAACTTAGTCTGATTAACAGCAGGCAGCATCTGACAGGATACTAACACTCAGCTTAAATAGGATATTGCAGAAAAGCTAGACGTCGTTGGTGTGCTTGCTGCAGTTGAACTGTAATACACAAAAAAAAAAAACCAAAAAAAAAACCAAAAACATGTTCCAGAAGCTTATTTTGATTTCCATTTACTTTGTTTTTATAGGTTCCCGCTCCAGCCATCGCACCCTGACTTTTTGTTTATAGTGATACTCCTTTAGAAAGTCTTGCAACATTGAGGGTAGAGGAAGGTCATCGATTCCATCGTACGTAGTGCACCTGCAGATTACTGCCCGGCAGATATACTGCAGACTAAAGGGGAAGGTCCTGTTCAGAGATACAGTAAGCAAGGGTTCAAAGAACATGCAAGAGCTGGGGTCTTTGTAGTGTTCCAGAAGCCCCGTGACAGTGGAGGAGTGGAACACACAGGGGTCATGGGCATCGAAGCTGAAGTTGTGGTTCCACTGCTCAATGCGTGCGTGCAGCGAGCGGTTGTAGCGGCGGAAGCTCACCGAGAAGAGGTAGTCCTCCTGCGCAGAATCCCTGAGCAAAAAAGTGCCTTCGGGTTTACCCTCCAGAAGCGCTTCTGCTTCGTAGCGGTCCATGACGCCCCAGTAACACGGGTTACCTGTGATCTGGAGCAAGTCTGGCACGAGGCAGTGGATGTAATCGATCTGAGTATGCACTTTCCAAGCCCCCTGCCTGCTGATATGGCCGTGGCTCTCTCCTGACATCTGACGCTGCTTCTGCCGGCGCGACTGCAGGCAGAGCGTTGTTGTGTCCTCTTCAGAGTCACAGTTCCCCGGAGGTGTTATGGTTTTGTCCCCGGTCAGCTCAGTCATACCAGGGGCTAACTTTGGTCCCAGTTTATACAACGTATTTACCTGTGCTGTAGCTTCAAAAGTGTGTATTTGGGCATTGGGAGGGGGATCAACCCCTTCTTCAATACTAAGTCTACGTCTCTCTCTGAGCCTGTCTTCTTCATCTTCTGTGGAAACCAAGGAAGGATCAAATGTGTCAAAGAAAGTTGAATGAGGGCTCACGGGCGCTGTGTGTTGTTTAATCAGATGCCACTTCTGGGCCAGATCTGAGCCTGCAGGAAAAGGGCATTTCTCAAGCATCAGTTCAGAGAGATGGATCTTTCTTTTGTTAGAAAACAGAGGTTTGGACTGTTTGCTGTAAGTTCTCATGGGAAAACACAGCCCAACAGTATCTTGGAGACGCTGCCGCAGAGAACGGCTGCCTACTGTCCTGCTGGACACTGCATCCGTGTCATGGACTGAGCTCACCCCGTACCTTCTCTCCCTCCTCTGCAAACCACTTCGTGTTCTACCAAATCTTTTTTCAGTATCCAAGGAGCTCTGTGTTTTGGTAGAGCAGGAGTGCTTCTTCTTCCCACCCCACGGAGCATGCCGAGAGTAAGAGTCCCTTCGAGCAAGCCTGGCTCCCGTGGTGACACACGAGTCATTCTCTTTCTCAATGCTTATTTCAACAATCTGAGGAATTTCTGTGACACAGTTTTGGTTCCGTCTTGCTGAATTCTTTGAAGGACTTAAGCCTAATTGCAAAGCAATGTTTTCTCTCAAAGGGCTGCTGGGTTGTTGTTGAGTCAAGTCAGTTATCTGGATGGCTTTGTCTTTACCAGATGGGCAATTATTGGAGTTCACAACTATACTCTCATTTTGGCTTCCACCCTCATGACTAAAGAGATTCTGGCACCTGTATTTGAAATTGTTCCACATCTTTCCCACTTTATCCATGGATTATGTTATCTAAATTCAAGAGGAGAAGAAATATTAAAAGATAAATACAGTTTTAAAACATGAGGATACATCTTCAGTTATCAATTAAATTTCAGACCCAAGAGGACTATTATTAACTAAATGCAATACATTTTAAGAAGTGCCCTAGTCTTTATAGGGTTATGTGGAAGCAAGATGCATCACACCATTTTGATATTTAGAAAAATATACCTATTTTTGAATATTTAGAAAAATCATCACAAAGAAAGGGTTTAGGAAATTACAAACATGTCATTTACAAGAAGGCCCTCCTATTTTTCTGTAGCCATGTAGGTAAGTCTGCATATTTGTATTTAATGAATAGGAAATACACAATCTAAAATTCTTCATATTAGGAAGAATTTTAAAGTCCTATGTTAGGTATGACTCCCTGTTAAGCTTCCAATAAGCAGCAGTAAAACAAATCCTGATAAGAACTGCTCAAGTCACTCCAAATTAGGAGGGCAGTTAGAAAAATCCAATAAGTGCACTGCAAATGTCCAGATACACCATGTAAAAGCAAAAGCTCCAGCTGCAGACCACATAAATTCCAAGATATAGCTTTGCAAGATTAAAAGAATTCACACAAAAATAGAAATTTAGGGGGAAAAAAAGCATTCATCATTATTAGATGAGACAATCACCAAAAGACAATTTTAGAATTATAAAGTCTCTGATACATTAATATAAGCCATATGAAACAGCTGAAAAAAATCTCACCAACCAATGGTCTGGCTTTATAACTTAAGATGTAAAAGAATGAAAGAGCCCAAGGAGCTTTTCTATCTTTAGTAAGAACACTTGAAAAGAAAGCAGCTCCACAGCAGAAACACAATGACAGTGAATCATGAAGATACAGTAAAAAGATAAAAACATTAGCAGTGTGTATTCTGAAACTACATCTTTAGAAACTGAGTTTGATAATTGGAACAAGACTGCCAAAATTACAGGACTGCCCTAGGACAGAGAGAAACAGGCTAATTCTGTACTAAAAAAAGTAGGCAATGCCAAGCTAAATTAGATCTAATTAAGTTCTGAGAGAAGTGCTAAACTTAAAAGACTAAAATACGTCATCTTATCTAATTTAACTCTTTATGGAAACTGCTCTGTTCTTTGGAAACAGATTATTTTGCAGCAACACTCCTCTGTTGCTGCACTTCTTTTCTGTTCATAACTGGAGAGGAAGCAGTGACTGAATGCACATAAAGTGGATGATAAACAAGTAGGCAGCACTCTGGTGATCCAGCCTACAAGTCCTTATAACAGGAGCATGGCTGTAAGCCTATGACTTTATAGCAGAGTCCACTGAGACTGAGGAAGAGTCAGAGGCATAGCTTACATGAGAAACATGAAAGAGAATGAATGTATAACACTTGGCTGTGGTAGGAACAATTAAAAAAAACTTTCTTTCTCACTCTGTCATCAGATGATCCAGCAAACCCAGCCAGCCAAGTATCCCACTGCACTAAGTAAGACCTTGACAACTGAGTGTGGATGAGGGCGCTGGGGAGAAGGGGGAAATCAGGCCTTCAGTCTCTGAAGGTTACTGGTACAAGTTACCTACAACACAGTGCTAAGGACAATCTGCACAGCACCCACATGGTTATTAAGCAGGGAGACACTTGCAGAGCAATGTTACACGTAGAAGATGCTACACAGGTCCATGTGTACATAAACACTGTAAGCAAATGAGCAAAGAATGTTTTCCTGATTCAAATTTTAAAAAAATCCTAAAGTTATTTTTCTTTCTAGAGTTGCCTGAATCAAGCTAGGGAAATTCTAGGAGCAGTAGAACTACTAAAGTCAGACCACATACAGAATTGCAGGAAGCATCCAACACATATCATATCATGTCATTGCAACGATCATAGCTGTTTGTGGTGTCTCAGAATATCCATGCTGACCACAAGGGAGCACATGTTTGCTGGCTGCCAGCCTGTCAGCACAATATATATAAGGTTGACTTCTACACTTTTGTCTCAAGTTTTAAGTTTTTATTATCTTCCTAGTCAGAGAGATGTTTAAAATTTTTGGGAAGAGGAAAAAACGAGATACTATATAAACTCCATTCCCTTGGCTAGTCAGGCTAGAAAATGTACACATTTTTGTGACAATGAACTGGAATTACTTTTCTAACCAAACAATCATATGCTATTCAGTGGTGTCTTTTATTCTGAAATTGCTCTTTATTGCTCATTCTTTGCACAACTAGTCTAAAACATCTTAAGACTGTTAGACAAGTGGAAAGTTCTCCACACGTGCCCAGAAAGCTTCAAGAACAAATAAAAATAAAAACCAACAAAACACTCCACCCACAACCTTCCCAGCATACTGGCTTGACAGACTGTACTTTTCAAATGTTAAATTTAAAAGGTTAAGTACTTTTTGTCACACTCAAGAGAATAAAGATACCTTTCTTACCCAGAAAAGCAAATGAGCCACTGTGTCTTGTCTTGAGAATATACCTCAACATGAACTTGCTAGATTCCTTCTTTGACTTGTGGACATGATTACTGCAAAGGAAAAAGTAGAAATTTTGTTAATAGGTAGAATATCTTTTCATTTACACATTTACTGTTAGTCACTGACATAAAAGGGATGTTTTACTATTTATTTCTGAAATGTGTCCATGGAACTGCCTGCTCTTTATATATTTTTAATGCATATTAACATAAACAAAAAGCATCACAGAACTTGCTTTTTTTATACATTAACAACAGTTGTCATGTGCAGTCATGGGGAGGACTCTGAAATAAAACTTTTGACAACCAAGAGCAAAGCCACAGTATCTGGATCATTGAAGTGCCAGGCACAATGGGCATAATCAAGCCTATGAAATGGTTTCCCCACATTTTGGTCTCAAGTCCAAAACAGTGGTTTCCCAAGTTGTGGCTGGCAGTGCTGTCCGATCACCACATACTGTCTCTCCTCCTTGTTTCCAGCTGCTACATCACATCAAAAGGCAGCTAAAAATACACACTTTTCTAATATTACTTTTCCAGGTAAGCAACTGCTGTACTCTCCACAAGGATGTTATATGATTGTGAAGCAAGAGCAATATGAACCATGATTCTAAAAATGGGAAAGTGGAATACAAGACAAGTTCTTTATTAAAAGAGTAGGTCAGCACTTCCCTAAAATAATCATCATTGTTTTTCAGAAATCCAAGAGGAGTTGAGGGATTTAATATGCTCACATCACTGTCAGAAATCTAACAGTAATAGAACAGAGGAGAATAATTTGCTTCTCCATGCTAGATCCAAGCCCAGGAAAGCAGTCAAGAGTTAACAGAAAACATTGGGAACTTATACTAAAGCTTTACATACAAAACAAGAGGAAAAATATTGAAATGTGATGCACATGTAGGTCCATGAAAAACTACAGGGCTGAGCAGTCACTAGGTGAATATTGAAAGTTAATATTCCTAGGTAGAAACTCCAGAGCAATGGCAGAAAAGTCCAAGTATTACTAGTTTCCATTCGCCTCTGGAAGCACTAAAATTGCTGAAACATTTTTAAAGCACTGTTGCTATTGAGATTCCATAAAAGTAACCTTTTCAGAGAGCAATAGAGTGAAAGTATTTACACCAGCCCAAGATCAAAGCACAAGTGCAGTTCATTTGCAACTGTAACATTTACTCTCATTTCTTTTGTTCTGCATTATGTTCCTAGCAAGCCTACAAACACAAGACAGTCAAACCTATTATAAGGTTCAGTGCAAGGCCTTAACAGAGCAAATGGTAAAGTTGCTAGAATAAGGGCTATCCAACTTTAAACAAAATCTTACTTGAAACATTGGCTCATTCAGCCCTCTGAAGTTCATCTACATTCCAAATAAAACCAGCGATGCTGTGTTACTGGGCACAGGTGGCAAAGGGGCTGCTGCAAGCTAACCATTTTAACTCATGAAAAATACAAAAAACCCACATGGATGTTTATCCTGAAGCATCATGCTTAATGGTACTAGTTTTATATATCCCTATTCTTCTCAGTTCAGCTCAGAAACATGAGCAGTCAATGCACCACCTATCACATCACCATTGCCAGACAGCTGACACAGCCTGTTGGACAAACTGCCAGGTGGCTCCAGGAGGGAGTGGTTTCTTAGGGAACCAGCCTTCCCTAACGGAAAACAGCTCCTTAACTTTGGGCAAATTGTCTCAGTTAAACATCTCAGACTTGTGTTAGAATCAAACTTGAGTCACTGGTAAAGTATTTAAAATTCAACCTAGCGATTTTAAATTAGTTAAAATCAATGTGCAACAGACGTGTGGTTTCACAGATTTTTTGTGGCAGCACTAAGCTTGACAAAATAAAAATTGTCTCTGAACTGGTTCTAAAGCCATCCCAGTTTTACAAAGGAGCACCGCCAGTGGTTATTCTAGCCTAAACAGGAAATCAATTTCATTCCATCAAAATCCACAAAGTGAATTAAACCATTTGTAGATTTTCTAAGAAAAAATACCCAATTATTTTTCTAAGAAAAATAAATGTTCTACTGATGTTCTTAACACAATCTCTTTTCAACTAAAAATCATTTCTACTCACTTTGAACTGGCATAAATGATCTTAAAAATAACAGATAATAAGCACTCTTCAGGGATTACAGAAGCAATGAGCAGTAGTACCTTAGTGCTATATTCTCATTTGCAGTACATTTAGAGACATTCAAAGGCATGAAGTTTGCATGAGTGTAGTCTTCAAGTATTCTGAGTGCACAAATGCTGAGACAACAAAGAGATTTTTAAGCAATATGATAAAGCTACAGTTACAACTTGCTTGTAATCCTAAAATACTACATATTAACAGATTACTGTGAAAACTCAGACCACTCTTTCCAGAAATATCACAAGATCTAGCTAGGGCTTTCTGCCTGCGACTTCGTAGGAACACTATTCAAAGTCAAGGCTGTGCTCTGTCTGAAAGATAATACACTTGTTCCTCTCTCACAGTCCACCCAATTTAAAAATTACTAAATATGGTTTATTATATTCAAAGTACTAACTCCTCACAATGCACCATCTTCACAAAAGATGATACACTGCACAAAGTATGATACCTTACAGACCAGGTTCAAAAAAAAAGAACCTACAAGATTATTTGTTTTAGTATTTTTGTAAGATGATAGCTTCAAAACACTGAAACAAGGTCAAAACATTGAAGGAATACAAAACCAGACACTTACAAGTCAAAAACCCAGAAACCTGATAGGAGAAGGAAAAGAAGGGAGGGAGAGAAATCAGTCTCCCTGCTCCTTGCACACTGTTTAGTTCAATGTTAGCTGGAGCCTACACAGGCAAACTAGCTACCACATTCCATGACTGGTGTATGCCCCCACAGATCATGGAGGTACAAGCACAAGACTGGAGGGAAACGCTACTTCTATTAGTGTCATTCCTTAAAATGATTTGCTTAGCAGTGACAAGAGCCTCTTATTGAAGACATTTGCTTCCATTAAGGGATGCTTGCTGAATAGGTCACTGTCCTATCTGCACACTGCCAAGTGCCCGCTGCAGGCTCCTGCTGGAGGGATGCACTGAGGGAGCCGCTCCCGTCAGCGCTCCTCAACCTTATTCAGTCAAAGTGAATAAGGCTGGCAAGCCCCTACATCTGAACTAACCCACTTGAGGAAGGAAGGGCAATGCTAAGGATTACAAAGCAATTTCCTCCCTTCCAATGCACATTCCAGAAATAATGAATTACTACTGTAATACTAGAGATAACGTTTCTTAAAAAACAAGGAATTTGTTGGCTCAAGACGAACCATGCATTTTTCTACACACACAAAAATGTGCTCACTGCAGACAGCTCAAAGAGCTGATTTAGAGGCCTGGAAGGAAAAGGTGGCTGCTATTTTTTTAACTAAACAAGGTAAAGGGGCCAAGTGTCTCAAGTGCTCATGAATGCCTTATTAGGATAAAGTACTACTGGTTTTTAACTATAAGGCTTTGATAAATTGGAAGTGCAGTTGTGTAGGAAGATGAATATGAATGTTTGAATCCCCAAACCAAAACTCAAACCTGCCAGAAAAGAGGTAAAGGGTACAGAACTACAATTCCAACAACACACAGATTGGCCTAAGTCAGCACTGCAACCAAAAGAAATGGCGTCAGCCTCTTCCTGGCCACCTGTGCTGGTGCAGGAGGTGGTCTGTGCACCATATGGCTGCTCAGTCAACCAGCTCGAGGAACTAATCCAGACTAAAATGAATTCTCAGAAAAAGTCTCAGTCATTTACTCCATCTGGTTTATGACTTCTGTACAAACATTCAAGGTAACACATGGGAGGGGCAGATGAGGAGGGAGGAAGCAGCAGCCAGGGCAAGACTGCTTCTTTCCACAGCAGCACTGGTTAGTTCCGCTGAAGTTATTAAGTTCTTAGATGGCAACTTTGAAGAGAAATCTCCATTCTCAGCTGTGGGACTCTGGCTGAAAAGAGAGAGATTAGGACTCTACTTAAGATGCTGCTTTGAATACTTGTATTGAAAGTTCAGTCACTGAAAACCTTTACTTCAAAAATAAAATGCTGAGTTGGCTTGATGCATTCTGCTAAAACACAAGGAAAGCTGCAAGTTTCAAGGACTTAAGCTGGCAGACTGTCAAGTCAAAGTAAAATAATGATATTTTGCCATAGTTCCAACCTGGAGTAAGAAGTAAACTCCTCCCCCTCCTTGATGCAGATTTGCAATGAGCAAAAAGCAGTCTTAGCTTGGACAGCTGATGTTCTGCCAGTTTCTTCCCAAGCAGCTACACATTGGTAACTTCAGTTCAAAAATACTGCTCCAAGACTTTGAACAGTGGGAACATTCTTGTAAGCCTCTTAGTAGGCTTTGGGTTTCCAAAAGGACAAATTTTGGACTATGTGTGTTCCCTCTGGATTGAAACGTACCGTACAGTTGCTATCCATTTATTTGATGTTCAGAAAATCTGAAATCCCTGAAGCAGACAAACCATCAATGGACAAACAGAAAGTCATGGCACTGAACCAAAACTAGAGACCACTGTTTTTTAAATACTCCTTTCCCTCTACTTACACAAGTCTAGCAGGTAATAACACAACCACCATGAACAAAGCTAGTAGTTCTAATTACGTAAGAACCACAGAGCAAACATGAGTTTCAGATATTAAAACAGAAGTAACACTATACAGATTTACCAAGAACTCCACACAGTGGTAGATTTCTATGCTAGACACTGCAAATTCAAGACAATGGCACACATTAATTCCAAGTCAAGAAACCTTCAAAACATTTAGGCAGTATCCTGATGGTGGGCACTCATTGTAACATACAAATCCACAAAAGCAGCATTAAATGGAAGCAGTTTCCTTTAAACTACCTCCATACACCCTTATCAGGAAATTCAATTTCACCTTAACATTTGAAAAAACAAAAGAACAAGCGTTAAGTCAGCAAGGTAAAGTATGTGTCATGGAAGAGAACTCTAGGTGACTTAGTGGAGTAATGGTTTCCATACTGCTATGTTTAATTCTTCTCACACAAGAGCTGCCATTATACTTTTTTAAAATTCATGTGAACAGAATAAATGTTTCCAGTCAGTATTCAAGTTAAATCCAGTAGCCCTCTTGATGACCTCTGCAAAAGCCGTAAGTACTCTGAGAAAACTTATGGAGCTCTCCCCTAGTAGAGAAGAATTTGTTTCTACTTCTAAGAACACTAATGAAGCATATCCTCCTCTACAAAGTTCTAAAATATAAATAGGTTTCAAACTGATACAAATAGTGATCTAATGGCTATTTGTATGCAATTCTTGGGAGTTCTGAGTTAAGAAACAGCATACCTTAATAGCTGTGCCTCACTAAAAGCAAAGGAAATTGGAAGCAAAGTTGAAAAGATGAGTCAAATCACATCCCACATCTTTGACTAGCTCAGTAAAAACATCCAATTTAATATATTTTGTAAACAGAGCATTTCATTCAATTGCAAATGGCCTATTTTCCAAACACAGTCTTTCTGTTCTGGGATCAATTTATACTGGTTTAACAGTCCTATTTCTTCTCACTACATTTATCAAAAGCTCAACAGCCTGTCTAATGCCTTTCCTTCGACCCCTGTACCCATGCCCCCCATCAGCTCACAGGTACCTCCTGAACACAGAGCTTTTCTCATGCACCCAGGCACTTCCTATGTGTCCTTTTAACCTGACCAAGCAAAAGATCATATTTTCCAACACAAACTAACTCTCTGCCATGTGTTATTAACTGATAAAACCAAAGTTGTACTTGTCTTTCTTTAGCAATGTATCTCCAGTGGTGACCACATACGGAAAAGTATTATTGCCATTCATGCAATTTGCAAGAAAAATGAAACAAAGCAGCCTTTCTCTCAAATTTAAGTGAAATGGACCCAAAAGTTCAAAAGTTTCTAAAACCATAACAACGGAGAAGAGTAACAGCCCAAGCTGGTATCCAGCTACAGCTATGCTGTACAGCAAGTAGAAGGTGGCCTGAGATGGACAGTTCTAATAACAAACTTATGAAGTGACCTTCATCATGACTTAATGCCCAACTCACATTCTTTCATGCCAGAAGTTTGGCAAGTAAAATCTATCACTACAGCACCACTGGAAATCTTAGATCAGTTTCTGTATAGAATATGCTTTCATAAAATAGAAGCCTATTTGAATAACTGCAGAATGAGACCAGAAGATTTAACCTGCAAAGCATTTGGCAAGCAAGGAGTTAAAATCCTGCCTAAGACTACCCCACAGCTGCTGTCAGCAGTCAGGCTTGTCAAGAGAAGCTCTGGGCTGTCTTGACAAGACTAATTGGCAGCAAGCACCTGGTTCCCCAGGCTGGGCCTGGGGAAGGTAAAAGAACATAAACCCTGCAAAGAAGGAGAAGCAGCTGGAAGGCTGCCAGTAGGTCTAGCCTGTTTCATGTTTTCACTTTAATCCACAGGCAACTTTATCCTAGACTATACCCAGCTAGAGCTATCAGAAACATTTCTCTGCAACTTCCCAGCTGAAGGAAACCTGTGCTTTGTGGTTCTGTACCTGCAAGTTCTGCCCTGAGCACCCACCAAGCCTTGGTGTGCAGGGCCCTGCTGCAGCACAACCAGCTGCAACATCAACACTACCACTAAATTGCAGTGGAACTGAAATTTTGGTGTTCTAATGCCACCAAAAATTCTTAAAGGTCTTACTGTAACTTTAAAATTATGGACTTATTTGACAGAAAATCAATACTAAGACTGTTCTGTATATTCTGTACACTGAACACAAAGCATGTGCAATGACAACGTATGAACATAGCAAATCACAGTGTCTCTTTAAAGAAAAAAAAAAGGTTTAAAAAAATCCCCAACATTCTGGAAACTAGATAGAAGTAGGATGTATGCAGAATTTTAAGTGAGATTCTCCAAAAAGTTAAAAGACTTTAAACATACTTTGACCTCTGCTAAAAATCATGATTTCAGTGAATGTGAAGCTTTTTGAAATTCTGCCCTTGGTTTTTTCATATTATTAAAACTCAAGTAAAAAAAAATTTAAGCATTAGCCTTGCAGGTTCAGCCCCTGAGGTAAGACGATCTTTCTCAGGAGTAAGGGACAAAAAAAAAAATCCCTTAGTTTAGCTGAGTTTGTATAACTGAACCAACAAGTGTCTAGTTACATATAAACATACACAAAATTTGATATATATAAAATATGTATAACATCAATATACTTCAGAATTTTTTTTGTGCAAGATAGTGTAAGCATAATTAAAAAGTCAGAACTAAATTTCTTCAAAGCAAATTGCTCAGCAAATACACTGACTATGTCTTGGCCAAGTTTCACATTTTAGGCGTTTTAGCTTGCTAGTCAAGAATTCTAACAATGTAGAGCAGCACAAAGTTTCCATATCTTAAAACCCTGGAAATTTGGAAGTGTACTTGCACAGTCTCCGTATGAAAGACTTCAATCAATAAGCATTAATGCCAAATGATGATGTTTGGGAGAACAAAAGATTGCAATGGAACTGCTTGATAGTCAAACCACTGTTAGCAGTAGCCAAAGAGCCACACAGTGGCTCTTGCCAGGGCATACTATATAAACTATTGTAACATTCCTTTAACTGCTAATAATATTAAACAGAACCAATACAGTGATCCATTAGCAATATCTAAAAAGAAAAAAACCTCAGGGTAATGAGATTATAAGTTACTGTGTTTAGAGTTTCTACTCTAGCAATAACAAAAAAAATGTTTCTCTGCCTGACAGCAAAGGATCCAGCCCTTTGCAACACCTGCTCTCCATTTGTATTCAAAGACTACTGAGTAAATCTAGAGGCTCTCTTGGTCTCTACTCATGAGCTTCATGACTCAGTGTTTTTTAAAAACAAACACACAAAGCCAAACAAAAACACCCAACCAAAAATCTCCACCCCAAAACCAAACCCAGACAAAAACAACAACAACAAAAAAAAAACCACCACAAAAAAAACCCACACCACACTTTCCTTGTGCCATGCAAGCAATGCCCATGATTCAAAACATAGGATCATGACATATCATAAAAGCTTCAAGTAACAGTATCTAACCCTTCACATAGTCAGAAATGTAAGACTATGACTATATGCACAGTCACTGATATGAACAATCACTGACACGAAAATCAGGTTTTTCCTCTTAAGAGCATCTATTGCCTCAGTCCATTACAACTGAGGTGCTAACTAGATTATTACACTACTATCCTATCTTCAAAGAGCTAGACTCCATTGCACAGTAAGATGGAATAGGACAGCAAGATTGTCAATATGTGGCTACATCTTTCTTCTTGGTTTTACATAGAACAATCAGTTAAATAAAAGCTCTTTGAATGAAATGCTTATTCTAGCAAAGAAGCACCTGTGCATGTTATGTGAGCCCCCACAGAATGAGAATTTTTCTAAGAAAAATATATGTATTTGGTTAGCTCCTAAATTCTTCTGAAAATAAAATATATAAATGCTATGTGTTTTGAAATCATCTATCCAAGCCAAAAGCTGATTCCAGTTATCACTAAAGGATTGTTGCAGCAAGACCCTATGAATCATGAATCACTAATCCACTGGTTAACTAATGGGCATTCCTATTAATCAACAGGCAAATGGCCTATCCAAAAAGACAACTCACTAACCTGGGATGTCACTTGAATACCTACACACCAGCTCATTCAGTATTGGAAAGCTGCTCAGTATCCAAGGGCTCCTGCCTGATATGGATTAATATAAGTTACAGGCTGCAGGAACTCCAAGAAGATGCAGCAAAGGAACAGACTAGAAAAATTAATCTTTACAACACCATTGCCAGATGCATGAGACTAATAAAACCAGTAATGCTCTTCTGCCCTATGAAGGCAGAGACTCACTTGTATGAACGGCTTACCCTGCTTGTGCAGGGAGACTGGACCAAATCATCACTGCAGACCTTTCCTTCTAACTTTACCTATTCTGGGATGCTATAACAGCTTAAGGGGCTGCATTTCATGCAGAAAGAGTCTGCAGCACCACAGAAAATTCAGCAAACCTAAATCAATGATTACTGAGTGATAAACTTGTCAAAGGGCAGCTATTGAAGAGTACAGTTCTTTCTAGGTTGTTTCTCATCCACAGAATTTAGCCATAGAGAGGGCATCCTAAGGATGATAGTCCATGATAATTCATCTACCATTCTTTTTGCTCCTATTAAAAGGGATATTCTCGCTTCCCCCTCCTATGCCTTTGCATCATCTGACCTCTATTTTCACCATAAACTATTTGATGGAAGCACCAGACAGACGAACAGCACTTCAATGAGGAAAAAAGCCAGAAGAGACAAGTGGTAGCATAAAGGTAGGAGAATCTCCAGTCTTATGCAAAGAGAGGAAGGGAAAAGAACCATGTCTATTGATAGCAGTGAACTGTTAATACTGGTTTAACCATTTCTGTGAAACCTACTCCTTAATGTTAACCCAGATTCTCCTTATAACCTGAAACATGTTTTATTAAATGAAGTATTAAATCAAAGTCTTAATTGTAAAGCAAAACCTAAAATTTAGTTTCAAGACTAACACTCATCTAGAAAAACACTACCCTTCAGAAGATCAGGAACTGTAACACTGTTAACAGGGAAAACTATTAACATAGAAATACCATAAATATTCATCTTTATTTTTTCAAAAAGATGGTTCAACTGCTAATTGAAAGACCAGACATTTTCTGGTACTTTTATAAAGCACAGGAATATTTTAAAAGTGCAGGAACAACCTGTTCAAAAAATGAGTTCAGGAAGTTGTGATCTTTAAGTATCCTCCATAATTTGATTCTTGATGTTAAAAAAAAAAAAAAATGTCATTATGAGACATGGCAGTTTCCACATCTAGCTACTGTCATGCAGTGGCCAGGAATTCCTCAAGAAAAACAAGCATGGTGATCACAATAATCAGGATTCCAAACTCTAGATTCAAAAATAGATCAAAACTAAGAAATTTTCTTAAAATACTCATAATCAGTCACAGCTTGAACACCCTTCAAACCATTATATAAAGTTGAAGGGTCCAAATAACTAAAACCAGTTGTGCAAGTTCAGAGATCTCAACCTCTTGTGCTACAGACTGGCAGGAGTCTGTCACTTAGATAGGGGGAGGGAGGGAAGGAGGGAAAACCCCAGAACACTGCCTAATGTTTGACCGTGCACAAGGCCACAAAATTCTGATTGTACTGGCACCAGAGGCACACAGACGTACAAAATTAACTTGTAGGCAACTTAAAATTTGTCATGATTTGAAGAAAAATTATTTATCTTTGTAGGAGTTCTGATAAGCAGCCAGACTGGAACATTCTTTCAGCAAAATCTGTTTGCTCCTATACTGAATGAACATGGAAAAGAAACACCTGATCCAGCAGGTACCAACTTCCCCAGAAGTTCACACTGCCACAGTGGGCTCTGCTGCTGCTTCAGGGAAAGGACAGCAATGAAACTCAGGGAAAGTTCTCTCACACAGCTGCAAGTGTCTACATAATTGGCACATATTTTGCTACAGAGGAAAGGCATTTTTAAAAAGAATCTTTCAGCTGTACTGTGTCAACAGGCAAGGCCATCTTTCTTAAAGTTTAAACTAGCCACCTCAAAAACAGCAAAGAAAGTCAGTCTACTTGGTGGTCCCTAAGTCTTTTCCCAATAGGAGGGACATGCTTCTGAAAACTTTTTTGCTCTCTCTCTTTTTTTTTTTTTTTT
>VXBB01024218.1:586572-599126 GCA_013399915.1 Illadopsis cleaveri | reverse complement strand
TTTTTTTTTTTTTAGTTTTTAGTTTTTAAAAAATAATTTATTTACTACTATCACCTAATACTTCCCATCATCAGACACATTCAATTGCTTTCTGTAGCTTTCTGATTCAGTCAGAATTTCATAGGCTGGGTAGCTACCTAAAATAGTTCTTCAAAGTTTAAGTTGTTGCAGGAAAAAAATCAAAAAAATGTTACATTTTGGCCATCTTTAAAAAGCAACCTCCTCATTTTATAAATTCATGAAGTGCAGCCTTTGTGTGGAGTATCTTCTGCTATCCTTACAAAAGTTCAGACAAACCTGGTCCAGTTTGGAACTCCTAAAGAAAAATACCTTTAGGTTCATTGGGCCAGTAGTCTTTTGAGATTTGATCTGTGAAGGGCTCTGAAGAATCCTATTGTGCTTTTTGTGGCTGTCACAGCAATCAGTCCTGACCAAATGCATACACCCTGCTTGTGGGAGGTGACTGAGCACCCTCCATTACCAGCACAGTTACATGTGAGTGTGATGAGTGACATCCTTGTTCTGCTCAGAAGTAACAAAGGTATTCAGATACAGAAGAAGCCAAGCCTTAGCCCAGCATGGACACCTCAACTTCTCTGGAGTCTTAACACAGACAAAGTCACAGTCATAATACCAGTGTTGGTAGGAGCCTGGAGACATTGCAGAGCTGATGGGACAGGAAAGGAGGAGGAACAAGTGCACGATTCTGGAGCTGACACATGTTAGGGTTGTCTCAGAGATTTCCCAGCTGGCTTTGTGCCACAGGATCCCCTTCAATCCCCTAATTAACTTGGGACAATTCTCGCTCCCATGCTCTGCACAGCTTATTGCAGCCCAGAAATGTACTCGAAAGAAAAATCCTGCTGAGCATACAGAATGCACACAGTCTCCAGGGTACCCCACAAAAACTAAACTAAAACAAAAAACTGCCATGTCCAGATCAGAAATTTAAGAGAATTGGCTCAATTTTAATGTAAAATTAAAACAATACTGCTCAGCCAGAGGCTGCCCACTGACAAGCTGGATGTAGTTGTTCCAGTTCAGAGGTGCACTACAATATTTCAAAGTAGACATTGACATTAAAAAGCGGCACAATTATTCTAGTTCTATTTCTGAAAACAGATTAAGAATTTTGGCAAAAAGCTTTAAACAAAATTAAACTCAAGATGAAGAAAAGGCCTAAAGTATTTCGGGCCAAAAGATCAGAGGTCAGGAAAGTTATAAATGATTGAACATACCATCTCTTAAAATTTTTCCAACACTTCCTATTATCTCTACAAGAAATAGATGAAGGAAGAACACCAATGGGAAGAATGACGTGTGAACTCCCATTTTCACTTAAGCAGCAATGCTCTTTGTTACAGAGGTTTACAGCTGCATAACAAAATAGGATGCTTTGTCAATGATACAAAATCAAACCATTCAAATTGTCCATTCTGACTTTGCAAACTGCTGGGTGAACAGCTAGACACCTCAGAGTTATTTGTGTGATGACCAATGAATGTCAGGTTCAGTGAAACGACAGCACAGGATGGAGCCAGCAAACACAAATAAAACATAATACTATCTTCCTTCCTAAAAATTCCAATTGCTTGTTTACTCTTCAAGATCAGGTAACATTAACAGTCTATGCCACCTTGTTTTCTCCAGAAAAAATCTGAAGGTAAATCAGAGTGACCTTTGCAAGCCTCAGAGACAGTTTCAACTAGAAGACTTCACAGCCTTGATCTCATACAATGGCATACTCCATCCTAAGAGAGCGAACAAGAAAGTGAAGCAACACGGGCAGATACAAAGATACTATTCTCTTAAGTTCATACTGAAAATAGAGAACTTTTAGAGAACTTAGAAGTAAGCAGGAGCTAAAGTCCATAACGACAAGATAAAACCCCTCAAAGAGTGTGAAGAGGGGAAAAACTCCACCTCAACTGTAAGAAAATACAGCCAAGAGAGTTTTTCTTCACTCTTATGATTCTCTTACAAGCAGTCCTGGACATTCTATTTAAATTCAAATCACATATAAATAAAACCAGAAACAGCCATTAACTCTTTAGATCCAGTTACTGTTGTTCAACTTCCACTATGGGCAATTGCAAGCTATTTGAAGTATCATGATGTGAGCACTACATGCACCCAGCCTAAAACTGAAATATCTTTGAACACAGCTACATTTTGGTACAAAGTTACCTTTGTCTAATTGCTGGATTTTTTGTTGTTGGGGCTTTTTTTAGCTTGTTTGTTCTGTAGAACAGAATATTTCAGTTGAGAGGGGCCTACAATAACCACCTGGTCCAACTGCCTGACCAATTGAGGGCTGACCAAGTTAAAGCATGTTTTAAGGGCAATGTCCAAACATCTCTGAAACACTGGCAGCCTTGAGGCATTGACCACCTCCCTAGGGTGCCTGCTCCAGTGTTTGAAGAAATGCTTCCCAATGTTCAGTCTGAACCTGCCCTGGAGCAGCTTTGAAGCATTCCCACATATCCCATCTCTGGATCCCAGGGAGAAAAGCTCAGCACCTCCCTCTCCCCTTCCTCAGAGAGCTGTAGAGAGCAAGGAGGTCATGCTCAGCCTCCTTTTCTCCAAACTAGACAAGCCCAAAGCCCTCGGCTGCTCCTCACAGGACATTGCCTCCAGGCCCTGCACCAGCTTTGTTGCCCACCTCTGGATACAAAGACTCAACACATTCCTACAATAGATTTCCATGGTAATATCTCCTTTCTACCCAATGAGAAGGGAGAAAGATGCAAAAGCAGAAATAATTCTTTTACCAGGCTGGCACTGTGTTACAGCCCAGGGATCGCACACGAGTTTGGCACAACAGCACCTGTGGTTGTGCCACTGCCAACACACTGCCAACTTCAGCTCAGCAGGGATGACACAGAACTCCACTTCCCTCACTTCATGATACGTTCCATGGCTGCTGCGCCTCACCAAGGAGGCTCAAGTCTGTCTTCTTTCTGTCTACTCCCACACAACAAACAGTTATGTTTATATTTATATACAAATACACAATTTACCTCTATCTACTTGACTCCTGCACACATAGGACAGGTATGTTTGTGCAAAGCCTTTTGAGTAGCAACTTTCTACGCATATTTATTTGGGCCCCAGCCTCAGCTCCTGCATAGAGGCATCACTTCCCTTTCGAGCTAAATATATGGTTCAAGTCCAAAATTAGCAAAAAACCAAAATACATATGCAAAGCTAAATGAGTAGGAAACAAAGATTAGGAGCACTGGATTCAACTACATAGGCTCGCCTAGTGAGATTTAGTAATAGAGTTACCTTCGTACATTGACATCCTTTCCAGATTTGTCTTTCGTCACTGTCCCAAATCAGAGACCAGAATATTTTCATACACAGCTGTATCTGTAACACCACAATTCCTATATACAAATCACAAGGGTTTCCAACAGCAAAGACCAAGAGTATTTTTCCATGCTAACAAACAAATTCCTCTATGTTTGCAAAATGCTTCCCTTTGGATCATTCCTTATAGTGACACTATGATGTTTTTATTAAAGCAAAGTGCATCCTGGGCATTAGGAAAACTTACAGTGATTAATGAAACCACAAAACTAAACATCCTTCAGAAGAGAGGCATCAGCTGAGTACTTTCAGACGCTGTTGAATGACTAAAGTACGTCATCCTGCTGCCTCAGAGCACCACGGTTGCTTCTTCAGCCCCTCCAGACACTGAAGGAAGGCACATAAACAAGCAAGGCAGAAGAGAAGTTCTGTTAGGTATGTCATCCATGATGTCAGCATATTCTTAAATCAACAACCTCTAACTTACTGTCCTCTCTGAATTTAGAATAACTTGAAAAAAGACAGGGTACCATGCTTTAGGGATGACGACCTTACTGTTCGCAGGAAGCCTGGCAGCAGCAGGTTTTAAAAATATCCCAACATCAAGTTGCTTGTAAGAGTGAAAACTAAAAAAATGGCAGAGAATCGCTGTCTATTTTATAGGTAAGCTGTACTCCAGTAACTTTCTCAGTAAATTAAATCAGTTTTATACTTCTTTGGGCAACAGCTCGCACTACATCTACAAATTACCTAGGTAACAGAGTTTTGAAAACCTTACTAGCACCTACTCCTATATTTGCCTTTGGCAGAAGAAAGTTTTTGACTCATTTTTATGTTCAATTAATCCACAGTCACATTCTTCATAAAAAGATCTCTGGAAAAACTCAACTTGCTGGAAACAGTAACTATAATTACTGACCCTCTTCAAGTCAGCCAAAATTAAATTGCAAAGTAGATTTTCTGGCATTCGTGCTATAACTTAATAGTACGAAGAAAAGCAAGTCTATGAGTAAAAGAAGACCAAGCCCAGCATTTGTGAGAACCCAGAAAATGAGATACAAGTGGTGAGTTTACAGGGGAAAACTGAGAATGGACCCTGAACATTCTCCTTCTAGATTTGTACTGCATAACAAAAAGAGCAGAACTTCTGCTTTGCTCATCTCTGCAGTACCAAATTTCTGTCAAAAAAAGCATTATTATTAAAAAGAAGAAATATGACTTTATGAAATTTCATAGTAAAGAACAAATCATAAACTGTAACTGCATGGCATTTTATCTCCTTACATAACATTACTCTCTTTTCTCTACACTTTTCAGGTTTGTTTTACTTACTGCTCTTTGCAATTAGGAACAAAGTAAACCCAAAAATTGTAGTGTTTCTATTTTTCAGGCAAACAGAAAACACCACTGCAGGTGTCCCATTAGGAAACTTGTGTGAAATTGCACAAGCCACTGTCAATGAAACTATCAAATCAAGATTCTTTTCACTTATTACAGGTTTTAAAGCAAGTACAAGGATCACACATTCCCCCACCATGCACAGATATACTATTAGTACGCCACATTAACTTTACTAGCATTGAGACAATTTGGTTATCGTGGTGCAAAATTGATGAACATTTCATATTTGACTAATGCTTAAAAAATATAAAATTCATGAGTTATGTAGACATTCTGCAGTTTTTTGCTTCTACTGAATTATTTGCATAAGTGAAAAAAAAAGAAGTGGTTTCATAATGTGATAATTTTTGAGCCTACAAGCAAGGACTTCCAGGACTAAAACCCAAAAAATTTCTACCTTAAAAACCATTTACAAAATAAGCTGAAGGTTGGTAGTTACTGCTATCTATTGTTATCTATGATATTCCAGGAGAATATTTTCTACCCATATAAACTCTATTGCTGAAAAAGGGCTGTAAAGTTCCTATAGAGCACACTAGCAACAAGGATTTCCATATACACTTAAATATAGGTACTGTCAAAGAGACAACCAAGGGTACATTGGTATTTTTTTTCCATTCTTAAAATTCTGATCAAAACTAGTTGTGAAAAAAAGTTAAACATCAGTGACCAAAAAATACAACAGTGACCAGCAAATGTGGGGAAGGCACAAACCAAACAACACTCGAAGCCAGGACATTTCAGACTTTCAGGCTTCTTAAGAGCTAGTCCCTAGAAACCAACTTCTGACCTGAAAGCAAGTGTAAGTTCAATCAACAAAAAGTTTTTCCTGAATTATACAGAACTATAGAACACAATGTTTTTCCAAAACTAGTGCCATACTGAATTCAAGTCCAAACCTTGATCTAAGATACAAGATGTCTACTACTATTTCAGACACCAGTTGCTCTACTGGCCAGTGTCTGGACCCTAAAAACCTGTTCACAACTGTTGGACAAATATCAAAATAGAAAATTTGTTCAATGCAGTGGTCGTCAGTCAACCACATAAGCAACTCTGAGCTACAAATTAGTGCAATTACTTGATAGCTTTGAATGTTAGTCACAATCATTCTGACAAAACCACTGCAATTTCTTTATGAGACACTTCACTCCTAAAGGAGTTTGAGAGAACAAAACCATGTTGTATGCACATGAGGACTGACAATTCTACCAACAAAAATGCAAAATCCTCTAACAAATGCTTCAGACCCCAAGGAATTTAAGTAAACAAAACTGTATCATCTGCACATGAGAACTGATACTGGGCAACACAGACTCCTGAGGCAAAACAGCCTTCTCACTTCTCACAGCACAACTAATCCAGTATTATAAAAATCAAAAATTCTGACTGATTCCCAGATTTTATCTTTTTAGTTCCAGTAAAGGAAACAGGAGATCCTCAGGTCAATCCAAAAGAGTCTGTGTGTGTACTAAAATAAATGTTGCTAGAATACAATTCAGTAAAAATACCTCTATAATATAGACTACTGTGTAGATTAACTGAACTTGGAAATAATTTAATTGAGACAAGAAAGAACCACAGAAGACCTAACAGAATTTGTTTTGGAATTGTCATACTAGAAGACTAATTGCTAAGTTATCCTTCTCATAAAGAACAAGAAATTAATTTTCTTTTTCGAGTAGATTAAGTGAATAGGGGTTAAAAAAAATATAAAAAATCAGTATTTCTACAACTTTACCAGTGCACATTGTGCTAGGTGTAAAGTATAAAGCCAGATTTTCTGAAAAAGACCATTTCAAACATTCTCAACCAAAGAGAACTAAGTTATGGAAAGAAACCAACAAATACAATGTCATAATCCAGATGGGACAGAATTCGTTAATTGCCAAACCAGGCTATATGCTAATCATGTCAGCAAATACTAACAGGCAGATGACACGCTCCTGAAATACAGTAATGGGATGTAACATAAGAATAGCCCTGACCATCACAGGGTACACCTAATAAAAACCTGTCTGGCCAATACATGCTGCTCAGCAGAGAATATAAGAACAGGTGAAGTATTTTTTCACACAGTCCTGATAGCCTCTCCCAGAGTCAGTACTGCACAGTTCGGTGTTTTTAAACCCAGAAGTACTTTTGCATTCTCCAGGATATACTATACAATCAGTAATTTCAATCTCATAATTTAAACCTAAATTATGACAGATAATCTGTTTTACATGTGAAAGAACCAGAGTTCCTGTTTTCAAAGTTCTTGCTTTCATAAATAAGTTGACCAGTTCTTAAGAGCAATAAATATGAGGAATTTCTTCAGTGGCTAAGCCACACACATTTTTGAAGATAAAGCTGGTTTGATATTAAAACTTTAAATTTGATTTACATTCCAATCTACCATCATTGTGACAATCTGCATTAAGGTCTTAATGTACTACAAACAAATAAAATTGAAGCAAAAATTAAAGAAGATCAGGTTTGCTGCCAAAGTTTTAAATCATGTCAAATGTCCAAATGAGTTAAACTGCTGGCAAGAATCTGCTGAAATACCCAGTGAGATCTTGGCAGCAGAAACTTTGCTCACTGGATTCAAGAGACTTTTCTTACATTAAGAGTGTGGCTGGATGAGACACACTTAAGAGAGAACAAGTCACTGCAGTCTGAAGGGACAACATTACACTATCAGCCCTCTGTACCACCACGTCCTGTCACACACCCCAGAGCTGGTCTCCCTTAATCCACCACCAACTAACCTAGAGGAAAAAAGAAATTAGAACAGTGTGGATTAAATGAACCAGTTGAATAAAAATGGAGAAATTGTGTCAGAGAACCTGGGGACTCAAAGTGTGGAATAACACAAATGCAATTTAAGACAGGTCAAACAGAAGCTTTATGAACTATGATCACTGAGAGAGAACACTGAGAGCATCTTCTCTGGTTCCCTGCCAAGCGATTGCAGAGACCTAAACCGAGGTTTCAGAAAAAGGCAAGGAAAAGCAATCATATCAATGTTAACAAAGCCAGCTACCCTCCCCTGGGAGGGATGGACTCCTTAAGTCTGTTGCTAAAGAGCCACAAGTCTAATGAGGATTCAGGCAGTAAATAACATGACAATATGGAGATGGCTCTTGGTGGAGCCTGCAGGGATGCCCTGGTGTTATCCTATCTGAGATGCAAACTTGGAAACAATCAGACTGCTAGCTTTTGGTTGAAAGGAATGTTCCTTGAATAAAGATAACTCCATAGCCAGACCTCTCCATCTTAACTGTTAATAATTTTACCACCACAAGTCTCTGACAGCTTAAAAATACATTGTTACCTTCCTCTTCCAAGCCACCAGCAAGACCAACAAATGAGAAATCATATCTACCAAGTCAAAAACACTGCAAGACACAACTCAATAGATTTTAACTTTTTGAGCGAATTTTAAATTTAAAAAAAGATTTTGATAAAATTGATGAGTTAGTTTACTAGTGAAATTATTACAATATCTCCTTCACAGATGCCAAACATAAAAGCTCCCCAAAATCAAAGTTTAGTAATAGGGATTTTTTCCACAAGTAAATCAAACAGTGCTGCACACGTCTTACTGCAAAACCAAAAACCCAAGGTACAGAGGCAGAGTATATAGTTTGATATAAAAACAGATGTACCTAAGCAGATGAAATTCTAAGTATCAGAAGGTAGAGACATCTTGGAGATGGAAGTTTCCTGTTCAAGTTCTTTTCAAGAAACAGAGTCTACCCCATTAAACAAGTTCATGCTCAGCTAGGCAAGTTCCATGAAGAAAATTAGGTCAAACTGGCATAAGCACAAATTACAAGCTAAATTTTTGTTATTAGAGGCCAAAAAGTCTAAGAGATTATCATGATCAGTTTTTATCACAGGCTTGATCAAGTCTAATTCATCCAACTGCAGTCCTTGAGTCGCTACTAGCCTAATGAGAATATTAGGTAGTAAGTGCCAGACATTTTTTGTCCCAGAATTACAATTCTTAATCCTATGATTGACATTTGAGTCTTGAGCAATGGGGCCCAAGTTATTTCATTTGGGAGCCAGGCTGATTGTTGAATTACTATTAGAATTCATTCTGCTGAAGAGGAACAAGAATGTTATCAGATTTAGTATTGCAGAATAACTATTTTTGATTGCTCCTACTCCAATTTTTAAGCAATATTTCACATTTCACCTCTGTAAATGTGCTCCAGTCAGAAATCACTGAAGCACTTACAAAGACTGTAAAAGTTTCTGCCTCTAACAAACTGGTGCTCACCACAGGTATTGCAGTATGCATTGCAATACAATAGTATCTTAAGGAATGCTCCATGCACCTTCAACAGCAGTGAAAATATTTGTTGTAAAAATCTTGAGTTTACACGGAGTAATTATGTACCGCACTGAAAATGCTCTTATTCTGCTGCAACAAAAAGAAAACCAAATTCCTGACCTCTCTGATACTTCAACTGTAAAGATTCAAACTTTCACAAGAAAGGAGTACTGGTTTAAATACTTCAGTTGATAATGCAGTACATAATCAAGTAGTCTCCAGCTAGTCCTGAACACACCGAATACGGCTACATAAAGAAATACTTCAGAGTCCTCAAGAAGTATTACTTATCTGGGCCAGCCTCCGTCTCCCCCTCCTTCTCATCCCAATCTTTCAAAGATAGGCTTTAAATGTTTTGCAGCTGTCCAACATTAAGGCTGAAGAATTCAACAACCACGGCACTGTAAAAACACAGGGTGAAAAGCAACTCCATTTAGGAGTTGTTACAGAGCCAGAAGAGGTTCCTGAATGCAAACTTCTTCAGCAAAATCTGGATAAGGTCCCAAGAGCAGATAAACCTGTAAAATTATTCTTTCTTCCTTCCAGATAATTCTTCAAGTGAGTTCCTACCATATAAACTAGTGCAGACTATGCATAACTGCATTGAGTTTTAGCCAACCTCTCTCACAGCCAAAAATATCAACCACCACCACTGCACACATTTTCTTACTGAGATTTTCAGAAGGTCTGCATAATCTTGTAACTACGAAGTTAGTGAGCCATTTCATATTTCCTGAAACTAAACTGCACATTAGATGATTCACCAATTAGTGTATTCATGAAGCTTTAAGAACCAATCAAAATTTCATTTTTCTTGAAAAATTTAACAGAAATGTCCAGCTGTATGCATGGAGAGAGCATGTGGGCTCTTCTCCTTTATTTAACTTAACTAACAGCTACGTTAGATGGTGAAAAATATTCAGTGTGTCAAAGTTAATTTATCAAGCTGACAAAGTATAAGGGCTCCAGAAGGTATAGAATACATTTACTAAATTTTAAATACAACATTTTAACTAGATATAGCTCAAAGATTAAAATAAGTTGTCCAACAACCAAACCACACAAATACATATCGCTCCAGGGCATTTCTTATTTAATGGAGCAATTGCATGCTCGTTTCAAACTAATGCATAGGTCAACATATCAGAAAAGCTGATCATCCTTCAGACCTCAAACCCCATAAATCAAAACGTGTTTTTTTAAACCAGGTGGATATCTTTGGAAGGCAGAGGGCTTGTCAGTACAGTGCAGACCATGATCAGATGGAGGTTAGGCACTGCATGTTGCTCAACACAACCAAACCTTGTGCCTCCCTGAAGCCTCTAGGCACAAATACCACAAGGTAAAACTGAGTGCTAATTTCCCCCTACGGTTGAAAGTACAAAGCACAGCTCTTGGAGAAACAAGGCAAGGAAATCAGCCTAAAGTAGACAGTTATTCAAGAATTACTTAACTAGCCAATCTATTCCAATACTTTACAATAAAAATCAGTATTTTAGGAGTTTATGATGGAGCCTTTACATCAAAAGTTCTTTCATCTACAAAGTCAGGAATGTACGACTTAGTAAACGAAAAGTTATCCCGTTTAGATTTTACATTTGTTTTCACTATTTGCAGCAATAAATAAAATATCACCACTTTAACTACGTTTTAAGAACAGAAAAAATTGCTGTATGGAAGTTGCATGGAGTAATCTGAACCCATGAAGTATCTATCAAAAATTGAGCTATTTTGCAGGAAGCTATCACAAGACTAGGTGCTTTACAACTATTAACAAAATCCATCACTATTGTTTGATTAGACTAAAATCCATCTCTAAACATAATGAATGAGCCCCAAAAATGCATCTTATACCATCTTGTGTTATAAGTCCATCACAGAAACATCTCATTTGAAGAACAGTCAGTTATCTCTCTAGAACCTTGCTGCAGACTGACAGATTTCACATGTTTCAAAGAAGATTAAAAAAACCACAACTCTTTCTGCTAAAACACAGTTGATTTCTAATCCCTTCCATTTGCTCTCTCTTTCTTGAATCTTGTACCTGCTATCATTAAAAGAGCAATAGAAGAGAAATTCCAGATATTCCTCCAAGGACTAATCCAGCCATTTTCCCAATGCTCTCATACACATGAAGTCATGTCAAGCTACTGCCACCCAACTGCCTGAATTCACTGCCTGATTTCTATTGCTAATGCAATCCTGAAAAGCAGAGTAGAGGCAGGAAATTTAGACCAACTGGAAAATCACAACAGATTTCATCAGCTCAGTCCACCAGGTCACAAAACTGGATTGTTTTCTCTCCTTCTGTGGCTTGCTTTGGACTGACAATTCACCTAAGAAGTATAGCTAATTCATTCTGCCATACTTAGTCATGCACAAAACTGTAAAGAATTGAATCTGTTCTCACAGAAACTCTATTGCTAAGGCTATAGCTTCAATACAAGGTCCATTGGAGTATCTTGGTTTACAGACTGACAACTGAATGAAGTAGGAGGTTGCTAACTTGGAAACTTGCCTCCTTTCAAATGTCTCACTGCAGCAAACTCATCAGCTGGGGATATTCAAGGTAACGGGGGTTATGCTCAGGCTGAGAGCTGCATGAAATCTTCAGTGAAAAGCCTTTAATAGCACAAACTTGCATGATATGAGGTCTTGAGTTGCATGGATCACATCTCAAGATTTCCATGGATGTAACATTCCCAAACCATACCAGAATTAGCCCCAGTGAAAAAGCATCTTTGGTCTGTGTGGTATGGCCAGATATCACACCTCACAGAATGGGATATGGCGCCATATGATGAATAGCATAACATTTATTGCTTACAATCCGAAACAGTGCAGAAAACTTCAACAAGCTTTACAGGAGAGGGAAAAAAATAAAAAAGGGGAGCATTTTGTAAGTATTCAGGGAATGGAAACAGACTATTCTACACGCTGGGTTCATAAGACCAGATCACCAGATGATACCCAGCCGTGATGAAATAAATATTCAGAGACAGCAATATATTCCATGGGACTAAACTACTGTGATTCAGGGCAAGTACTGAAGCACAAAGTTAACAACAACAGCAGAAATAACTCGATTACTGCTCTTACAATTCCAAGAAACCATTGACAACTTCGAGTCAGATGCTTATAAAGACCACTTGCAAACTTTTATGACGCTCACGAGGGAAGACGGCCCGATGCTTAACGCAGCCCCCTCCGCAGAAGGGGTTAACAGGAGGCTGGGCGCCCGGAGGGCTCTTTAGCGCTAATTCTGCCACGGTGATTTCCCTACGGACAAACGGTGCGTGCAAACCCGTACACAGGAGACCGCCGACCACCCCGCTGCTCCTGCGCCAGCCCCACGATCACCCCGGGTGCAGACACCGGGCACCCGCGTCCGGCCGGGGCAGGTTCGAGCCCCCGCACCCGGGGCTCCGCGGCGAACCCTGAGCGGGGCGGCCGGGACCGAACGGAACCGCCCCCCCACACCGCTCCCCGCCTCCCCCACCCCAGACGCCCTTCT